>OX439008.1:26088966-26478170 GCA_949316495.1 Amphiduros pacificus | reverse complement strand
AAATCAAGGTTCATTCATTTCTTATCCAAAGTGTGATATAAAGTAAATGATGGCTTTGTATATTCACTGTTGAAAAGAATGATTTTGAAATTTGGAGAAATCTAAATTGATTATACCATGTGATAGGCATGAAATATACATTCGTACACTGATATCAATATATTGAACTTCAGAATATGTACTTAAAGTCCATATTTTAAAACAGATAAGGTATGACCACTTGTTCATTAGTTGTATAGCTTGTACAAGTAATGATTTTTTGACCATACCTTATCCTATACTTAATATTTGCAAAGAAAGCATCGTCACACCCAACTGAGCAGAGGATAGGACATTCTGTGTGACACTATTTAATTCAATAATTCCCTCAATTGGATCACAGGATTTTCTGATTTTTATAGAAGTGATCTCAGATTTGGATAGAAATATTACTCACGGTAAGGCTAAGTTAAGTTTTGAAACATTGAATTTAAGGATTGGATGGTACAGATCAGAAATATCCACACTTCAAGGTCATAAACATAAAATTAATATCTCTTTTCATGGAATAAAAATGATCTCATCCAAAGTTGTGATTTCAGCTTTCATCCCTTTAGTTGTATATGAGAGAAAGGAGAACTGATATTGCATTGATCACACAATTTCGACACTATCTTAGCTTTTCAGATTCCTTATGATTGAAACTGTCAGTACTACCAATGCCATGTAGAGTATTTGGGACAATGATGGCAGAGGTCATGACTGGCATTGCTACCTATGTAATTCATAATAGATTAGGCTTAGAGTCTTAGATTGTTCCAAAGTGAGCATTATTTGTTATATTAATTGATAATCAATCATTCTCATTTACCACATACATGTACATATATTCCTCAATACAGTAATATTGTCTCAATAATATAATAAAATAACTATTCTTTGATGTTATGAATAAAAGTTTATTTCTTAATATTATGCATACATTTGCAATTATCATGTGGACATGGATTGATTCTAATGACAACAATCTAATTCATATTGAGAAATGTCCTTGAATTCAAGACAAAGCAACTCATTCCTTAGTGAATATCGCAGCTTATTGCACAACTCCATCAATTGTGTTTTCTTTTTGGGAGAATAGAACATTTTTTGTTTTACCTGAATTCTTAAAATGAATTCTCAATAATAGTATCATGAATAGTATAACATTTTATCAAGTTGGGAATACAAAGAACATCAACATGTTTGGATATGGATATTTGAAAATGACAATGTTTATCAAAATATTTTCTATATTTATAGATAAATAATATGACACAAAATTTATAATTTGCCCCCACACCACCACATGTCACATGGTAGATTTATAACTATACAATGATCAGGCCCGGTCATATAGGTTACTTGGTACATTTATAACTTAATAATGCTCAGGCCCGGTCATATAGGTTACTTGGTACGTTTATAACTTAATAATGCTCAGGCCTGGGCATATAGGTTACTTGGTACATTTATAACTTAATAATGCTCAGGCCCGGTCATATAGGTTACTTGGTACGTTTATAACTTAATAATGCTCAGGCCTGGGCATATAGGTTACTTGGTACGTTTATAACTTAATAATGCTCAGGCCCGGTCATATTGGCTCCCCCTTGAGATCAGATGAGCATCTCCACTAATGCACTGTAACTTACATTAAACATTAGATCACAGCAATGCCTTTACCCATCTTATATATTGTGCATATGGACATTGTCAAGGTGGATAACAGATAGCTAGCTATATCACTCTATAAGGTGTGGCTTCTGTATGCCATGCTGTGACAGGACATTACTTCTAGTTAATACCACAGAACAGAGGTAGACCCAAGCTTTCCAGATGAACTCGGGATATTATGTCTGTATATTTTTACATGATTCATCATCCCAGACAGAGGGTATTTTTACATGATTCATTATCCTAGACAGAGGGTACTTTTCTCCATACATCAACATATACAATATATAAAACCAGCTTGGAAGGAATGTCTCCTGTATAATTTGAGATATTTCAATCATTTTTTCCTAGTTCCAATCCACATATAAATCAGCATAATCTTTCCATAATAATGGCACATATCAATCATTTTATATGATCACCTTTCAATACTTGCATAGAATATACTCCAAAAATCAAAAAAATTAAAAAATCTTTATAATATCTTGGGTAAATGCACATATTTTTTGTAAATGATAGGTAATAAGATTTTTTTATGAAACAAACTTGATTGTTTTGTCATAATAATATTGAAACTGACCACTAACATTGTATTTGAATAAAAAATATTTCTTCTATTCAAAAAGGAGTTTATTATTAATCTTTGAAAACATCAATATATAATTTATGAACACAGAAATGCTAATTAAAAAATTCCTAATTAGGCTCAATTTCTATTTTATAAAAATATGCTGATTGTTGTCTGCATAACTAAAGCAGGCCAGTGCACTGAGTGCGATCTTAGGGCAGGCGCCATCTGTGAACGTTATTGGGCAGCCTGGATGCCACTGGTGCCGCCACTGGTACCGCCTTACCCAGAAATATACCTGTGGGGTCCACAGATTGTGTGAAAGAATCTGTGGGTTTGAAGATGCCAAGGTTGGTGCCTGAGAATACCTCTGAGATGTTATATCCTGCCAGGTTCTGGAAGCCGAGGTCCGACAGTTTGACCGTCACTTTACTGGGAGTGCCACCAGTGCCAGTGTTCAACAGGGCGAACGCAAAGCCATTCTTTACCAAGGCCTTGCTCCAAACCTGAATATCTCCACTCTGAAAACAGAAACATAACCAATATTATAAAGCCATTCTTTACCAAGGGCTTGCTCCAAACCTGGATATCTCCACTCTGAAAACAGAAACATAACCAATATTATAAAGCCATTCTTTACCTACTGACCAATATTCCCTGTTGACACCCCATGTGACATATACATTCAATGTAGACACCTCATGTGACATATACAATCTCAGTAGACACCCCATGTGACATATACATTCAATGTAGACACCTCATGTGACATATCCACTCCCTGTAGACACCTCATGTGACATATACAATCTCAGTAGACACCTCATATGACATATACAATCTCAGAAGACATCTCATATGACATATACAATCTCAGTAGACACCCCATGTGACATATCCACTCCCTGTGGACACCTCATATGACATATACAATCTCAGTAGACACCTCATATGACATATACAATCTCAGAAGACATCTCATATGACATATACAATCTCAGTAGACACCCCATGTGACATATCCACTCCCTGTGGACACCTCATATGACATATACAATCTCAGTAGACACCTCATGTGACATATACATTCCATGTAGACACCTCATGTGACATATACATTCCATGTAGACACCTCATGTGACATATCCACTCCCTGTAGACACCCCATGTGACATATACATTCCCCAGTAGACACCCCATGTGACATATATATTCCCCAGTAGACACCCCATGTGACATATATATTCCCCAGTAGACACTGTGGACTGACCTTCTCGAGTCTCTTGGCTTGTTTTCCCAGTGGGTCCTGGTTGATGCTGATGACGTTGCTGTTCTGGAGCAGAGCCTTGGCCTCGGGGCGGACATTACGGAGGTCAGTAGACATGATGAGCGGGGAGGCCATCATGGCCCACATCCCCATCTGAACCTTCTCCTGCCCAGAACTCAGACCATAGTTCCCGATAATCAACTGTCAAATACACATCAAATGTATCATAAAAACAACATCTATTATGCATGAATACCATTCTTACATCAATCCTATATTTGATAGTTTAGTAAGTCGATCACTCTAGTTTATATCATCATTTACAATAGACTGGTGGGTCTATTGTGCACAGATAAGGAATATTACAATTACTGTCAATTTTAATCAAAATACCAAATTTGAGATTAAAATTGGTGTTAGGTTAGATTCCCCTGACTTTAAATTTATATTTCAATTTCTGATTTTTATATGCAGAACTGAAATTGCATTGATAGTTGACATGGTTACCATTGGAAAAATCTGTCTGAAATAGCAGGTTTACTTCAGTAAGCACCACTTTATATCACACCAAAGTAGCAAGTCTGATGCCAGTAAATGTAGTGGTCGTACTGATGTATGTTGGTCCAGCCAATGTCAGTACCTACCATGTCAGGATCATTGAAGTTTCCGCGTCTAGCCAATGTCAGTACCTACCATGTCAGGATCATTGAAGTTTACGAGTCCATTCAATGTCAGTACCTACCAAATCAGGATCATTAATGTTTCCTGGTCTAGTCAATGTCAGTACCTACCATGTCAGGATCATTGAAGTTTCCTGATTCAACCAATGTCAGTACCTACCATGTCAGGATCATTGAAGTTTCCAGGTCCAGCCAATGTCAGTACCTACCATGTCAGGATCATTGAAGTTTACGAGTCCATTCAATGTCAGTACCTACCATGTCAGGATCATTGAAGTTTCCTGATTCAACCAATGTCAGTACCTACCATGTCAGGATCATTGAAGTTTCCAGGTCCAGCCAATGTCAGTACCTACCATGTCAGGATCATTGAAGTTTACGAGTCCATTCAATGTCAGTACCTACCATGTCAGGATCATTGAAGTTTCCTGGTCCAGCCAATGTCAGTACCTACCATGTCAGGATCATTGAAGTTTCCTGGTCCAGCCAATGTCAGTACCTACCATGTCAGGATCATTGAAGTTTCCGGGTCTAGCCAATGTCAGTACCTACCATGTCAGGATCATTGAAGTTTCCTGGTCCAGCCAATGTCAGTACCTACCATGTCAGGATCATTGAAGTTTCCTAATTCAACCAATGTCAGTACCTACCATGTCAGGATCATTGAAGTTTCCTGGTCCAGCCAATGTCAGTACCTACCATGTCAGGATCATTGAAGTTTCCAGGTCCTGCCACTTCTACAAATTGTGTGGCATCAGTACCATAGAAGTCTGTGATGCTGACCACGGCGTCCCACGAGTCACTGATGTCTCCGTAGTTTCTCCACAGATTACAATACTTGGCTATCAGAGGGTAGTTTGGCTACAATAAGGGGGGTAGGATTTACAGGGTGCGTACCACGTGTTGTCACCCCAGTCTTGCCTGGTCACTTACCCATTCTCATGCCATCCTCTGAACTTCCCATTATCATATTTCTATATTTTGCTCAGTTTGCCAGGATTTTGCTTGACAGACGATGTCACACAATATACATTTGTATACACCATAAATATAACTCAAAAAATTTAAATTGTTTACATCTTCCAAGAAAGATTTCATTAACAGGTTATAATGTGGCTCATAATTTGACTCCTTGGTTTTCATTTTCTTCCATATTTACATCAGGAAGAGTATTTCTGGGTTCAGTATTTATAAGGAAGAAATCATCACCATGTCTGGGTCATTGAAGAATCCTGGTCCAGCAACAGCAGCAAAGTCGTACATATTATCTCCATAGTACTCTATAGCTGAGGACATGCTATCCCATGAGTCCTGTATATCACCATGGTTGCGGGCCAAATTGCACTCTTTGGCAACAGCAGAATACTTAGGCTGCATGGAGCATGGCAAAATCAATTCATTTTTTTTAGAAATCTTGAAAGCCATTGTTCGGTGTTAACCTACTTATGCACACAGATCTGGCAACACAAATAAGACTGATGATCACAAAAAATGTCTAACATGAGAAAAAAAAACTCTTTTTATTACTAATATTAGGAATATGTAAATTCTTTTCTGAATTACTCAGTTTACTTCATATTGAGGCAACATATATGTATATGACAGTGCATGGAGATGAAAACTTAGATGAGCTTTATTGATACATATTTAATCAAATGTCAAATTTGGTGGGCTTAGAATTGAAAGTTAAGAATTCACATATTCCTACAAAAAGTATTTTCAAAATATTGGTATCTTTTTTTAACACATCTATTCAAAGCATTGCCAGAAATGTGAAACATTGTCAAGATGAAGCCTCAGAATATGTTAACAAAGGAACTCCTGCACTGAGCCCCATCTGACCCTCAATCCACACTGGATGTGTCTCCCGCACTGGGCCCCATCAAACCATCAATCCACACTGGATGTGTCTCCCGCACTGGGGCCCCATCTGACCCTCAATCCACACTGGATGTGTCTCCTGCACTGGGCCCCATCTGACCCTCAATCCACACTGGATGTGTCTCCCGCACTGGGCCCCATCAGACCCTCAATCCACACTGGATGTGTCTTCTGCACTGAGCCCCATCAGACCCTCAATCCACACTGGATGTGTCTCCTGCACTGAGCCCCATCTGACCCTCAATCCACACTGGATGTGTCTCCCGCACTGGGCCCCATCAAACCATCAATCCACACTGGATGTGTCTCCTGCACTGGGGCCCCATCTGACCCTCAATCCACACTGGATGTGTCTCCTGCACTGGGCCCCATCTGACCCTCAATCCACACTGGATGTGTCTCCCGCACTGGGCCCCATCAGACCCTCAATCCACACTGGATGTGTCTCCTGCACTGGGCCCCATCTGACCCTCAATCCACACTGGATGTGTCTCCTGCACTGGGCCCCATCAGACCCTCAATCCACACTGGATGTGTCTCCTGCACTGGGCCCCATCAGACCCTCAATCCACACTGGATGTGTCTCCTGCACTGGCCCCCATCAGACCCTCAATCCACTCTGGATGCGTCTCCTGCAATGGGCCCCATCTGACCCTCAATCCACACTGGATGTGTCTCCTGCACTGGGCCCCCATCAGACCCTCAATCCACACTGGATGTGTCTCCTGCACTGGGCCCCCATCTGACCCTCAATCCACACTGGATGTGTCTCCTGCACCGAGCCCCATCAGACCCTCAATCCACACTGGATGTGTCTCCTGCACTGAGCCCCATCCTGCACTGGGCCCCCATCTGACCCTCAATCCACACTGGATGTGTCTCCTGCACTGGGCCCCCATCAGACCCTCAATCCACACTGGATGTGTCTCCTGCACTGGCCCCCATCAGACCCTCAATCCACTCTGGATGCGTCTCCTGCAATGGGCCCCATCTGACCCTCAATCCACACTGGATGTGTCTCCTGCACTGGGCCCCCATCTGACCCTCAATCCACAATGGATGTGTCTCCTGCACCGAGCCCCATCAGAGCCTCAATCCACACTGGATGTGTCTCCAGCACTGAGCCCCATCCTGCACTGGACCCCCATCTGACCCTCAATCCACACTGGATGTGTCTCCTGCACTGGGCCCCCATCAGACCCTCAATCCACACTGGATGTGTCTCCTGCACTGGGCCCCCATCTGACCCTCAATCCACACTGGATGTGTCTCCTGCACTGGGCCCCCATCTGACCCTCAATCCACACTGGATGTGTCTCCTGCACTGGGCCCCACCTGACCCTCAATCCACACTGGATGTGTCTCCTGCACTGGGCCCCCATCTGACCCTCAATCCACTCTGGATGCGTCTCCTGCAATGGGCCCCATCTGACCCTCAATCCACACTGGATGCATATCCTTCATTGATGACACGTGTTCCTGTTTTATGTAATTTATGACTTCAAATGTTTGGATAAGGTAAAAATGTTCTTTGGGGGGGAGGATTAGTGGTTTCAAATAAATTGATTTGCCCAAGCTTTTTCATCACAGATTTTCATGAATTTGTTGTCAATCAATATTAAATGGTGGCATGCCACTCACCTGTAGAATGTAGTATAGTACCAAAAGTGAACACCAGGGCTGCACTACATGAGGCATTCTCATTTATAAAGCAAGTCCAGGAAAAATGAAAGCTCTACTTCTGTTTGTCTGATTTTTACTTGAAAACTAAAAACCATTACTCACTTAGTTCTGCTTCAAAAATCTCAAATAAACTAAATATTCAAGTTTTTTCAATTTGCATTTCATAGTTAGCAAATAAAAAAAAAATCAGCAAAAAATAATGAAACTTTTGAGATTAAAAGAGACAGAGTTGTTTTTTCCTGGCCTTGGTAACATGCCCTTGCTATAGTAGAATGCCCTTCCTATAGCAGACTGTCCTTCCTATAGCAGACTGCCCTTGCTATAGTAGAATGCCCTTCCTATAGCAGACTGCCCTTCCTATAGCAGACTGTCCTTGCTATAGTAGAATGCCCTTGCTATAGTAGAATGCCCTTGCTATAGCAGACTGCCCTTGCTATAGTAGAATGCCCTTCCTATAGCAGACTGCCCTTGCTATAGTAGAATGCCCTTCCAATAGCAGACTGCCCTTCCTATAGCAGAATGCCCTTCCTATAGCAGAATGCCCTTCCTATAGCAGGATGACCTTCTTGTTTGATATGCTACCCCTATTTTATCTACTGTATCTAATACAAGCACAGACTCCTCACAAATCTAAGTTAGACTTGAGACATGCGGTCACCTCATCCGGATCATTGTAATATCCGGGACCGGTCAGGGAGGCAAAGTCGCCGATGTTGCTTCCGTAGCTCTCTACGATGGAGATCATGCTATCCCAGCTGTCGTCAATGTCGTTTGCGTTCCTTGCCATGTTACATTCCTTAGCTACTGCCGTGTAATTTGGCTAAATTTGGAGACAAAAAAATAAATGGAATCCAAAGAGAAGAACACTTTTGAAAAGTTAAAGAATCTTTTATAACACAGAATAATTTATATCAATCTAAGAGAGAAAAATATTAAGAAATACTTAAGATAATCAGCATAAATCTCAGAAAGCAATAAGAATAATCTAAGACAAATTTACTCAATTATGATACTTGTAAAACTTGGCCGTGTAAATCCCCATAAATCCCAAAGTGGCCATTGTTGACACATTCTGAGGCTCAAGGCGGGTACAAGGCAGAGAATATGCTTCATAGACAGAAGGTTATTCTGAGGCTCAAGGCGGGGACAAGGCAGAGAATATGCTTCACAGACAGAAGGTTATTCTCAGCCTTCTCCACATTCATCTCTTTTAATACACTAATCATTCTTAACATAACAATAAATACATAAAATTACAAATAACTGACATAAACATATTGTCAAACCTGTCTGTCAATACATGAAATAATATAATGAAGCTTATACAGATATACTTTCTAGTGTGCGTATGTTCTAGTTTTTAATATTACAATATTTTTAAATATTATGTTTCATTTTGCATTGTACAAACGAGACTGGAGATATCGTGAACCAAACAATTCCTGCAAACTGTGCATTGTAGCACTCATATTCCCGGTGCTGAGCAGAAGAAATGGTTGTATAATATCAGACATATATGATACATTCTGTGGAGGACCCCCAACCTCTCCTCTTCCTCTGAATGGATATAGCAACCAGGCAGTAATGGAGGACAATATTGCTAATAACTCACAAATCTATGATACTGCTTTTTTAATTACATAAAATATTTGTTTTAAAATTATAGTCAACATTTAGTGTTAACTGCCAAATACTTATATTTTTTAAATATTTTGAGAGATATATTCATATATTTAAGTTTCTTTTGTTTTTTTATTCTTCAAAGAATAAAGCTGGTGGTGCCACCTAGTGTGAGTACCTTGATCTTGGCCCCCTCTTGGTAGGCGGGCCAACTACAGGAGAAGACCATAGGGCGACCGGTACGATTCATCCACATGCTCATAGCAGGATAGGCTGTGTGTGCACCAAAATATTCTCACATCAATTTATCATGGAAATTACTCAAATAAATCTGTTTTTTGGTTAGATAGTGATTTCTATGTAAAGCCCTACCACCTCCGAAAAAGGAATTCCCAAGATGTGGGTATTTCTAGGCCTTCAAATTTAGACACATGCAAGTAGATGTCATGAATTCTACCAGGCATATTTCATTTTAGGTAATCATGCATGGTGAATAGGACCAGACACAGATAATGCCAACACCACCAGCAACAACCCACTAATAGAACTGCAAATCTAACTGATCAATATCCCATTTTGCTTGATTGGTTACCATAGTTACCAAATAAATACATTGTATACAATGAAAATGATTTAATATATCAAATTTCAAGTGATAATATAATCTTGGAGTAATAATGAATGTAGGGGTGACGGGGAAAGATCCAAGGGGATATCATAGATGCCGACATTATTGTTATAATGACGCCATATAGGTGCAAGATATGAAAGTTTTGACGTAATTCTTTTTCAGAACTATTTTAAGTTATCAAAACTACAATTTAGAGCTACACATATCACGAATGAAATGTTTGTTTATTTATGCAGATTATGGGGATATAAATTTTATTTCTCTGCTCCAAGTATTGACGATTTTATGACGAGATTTTCAAATTCAAATCATATTTATGAAAATGATTAAAATTTCCATTTTCCTCTCAGATTATCGGGAAATCATGTACTTTTTTGTTATTTTTGTCTTTAAAGTTTATTTTTAATTATTGGCGCATATATTGGCAGCTTAGAAAATTATACCAAGTTGTTCAGTGAAAAAAATACTATCAGAAAATGTAATTTATAGCCCTGCCAATTTATGCGCCGTTATAAATAAATTGACCTAATATATATCATGTCATCATTTAAAATCAACAACAAAAAAAACAATAAAAAATTGCAACAAAAATTGTATAAATGCTATATCATTAACAATATTTTGTTTTAAAAGTTTATAAAAAGCAATATGAATATGAATTATGAGTTTTTTTATGAAAATGTATAAAAAATAAAAGATTTAGAATATGCATTTTTCTTTTTTCATAATATCTAATATTGAAGAAATCAGAATAGAAATGAACAGATTTATTTGAAGTAATTTTGAGAGGATGGTATTATAAGCTTCATAAGAGGAACTATTCTGAATTTTTCTTTAAAAAAAATAAACCAAAATGTGGTATAATACTTTGATAAAACTTTGGCCAATTTTTTTTTTTTAAATATTAATCTTCAATTTTTCACTGTTCTGAAGTCGGCAACTATTAAAGGATCAAAGGATTTTGAATCTATTGTGTGAAACAATACATTGCTATGACGCCATAGCTCAAATAACAGCCGTTGCGCCTCCATTCATAATTACTCCAAGATATAATATAGCTTAACTGCCTTCATTTCAAGTGAAAATCTAGTTAAGTGCTTTTATTTCATATGATAATATAGCTTAACTGCATTGAGTTCAAGTGGAAATATAGCTTAATTGCCTTGATTTCAAGTGATTTTTAGCTTAACTGCCTTGATGTCAAGTGAAAATATAGCTTACCATAACTGCCTTGATTTCAAGTGATAATATAGATTATTTGCCTTGATATCACAGCTTAACTGTTTTGACTTCACTTAATCATTGATCTTAAAAACCCTTGACTTCAAATGATTATATATATTGGATGACTTGGAAGCTAATTATTAGAATGACTCTATTTTTCTTCAGCAAATATAAATGAGCATGGTATTTGAAGTATGGTTATGTAACCATAGCAACATATTTTCAGGACTGGGTGGTTCAGAATATCTCCATTCTACTTAAAATGGAAGGGTCCAAAATACAAATGTTTCATAATTTCATAATTTATATTTGAAAAATAACTTGAATATTTGTCCACAAACCTGGACCCCAGCTCCCAGCTGGTACAGAGGATATTCACATGATAAGAATATCTCACGCCCCGTTATATTGAGAAAGAAAGACATGGGTGGGTAACCTACAAGGTTAACAAAAAATAGGGTTTAATTAACTCGAAAATAGTCTAACCTTAAATTTATTAGCTTATACTGTAGTTTCATAATTGTTTTACTAAACGATTGAAGTATGAATTAGAATCTTATTGGGAATATCTAAAACATGGAATGTGGTCATGGCACTGGATTAAGTGGACATTTGTTCTGTTCCTGATTCGGTTTTTAAGAAATCTTTGTAATTCATTAAGTGAGCGAGTCTCTTTCCTCAGGACATTCCATTGATGCTTTATAATGAAGTTTGTTGACCAAAATAGACCCACAATATCAAATATTTATAACACAGGAACCTCTCTAGAAACAAAGGAGATGCTAAGTGAACGATAAACATTAGCTTGGAATAATTATAAATTTTGAAACCACCCTTGGAGATTTGGGATATTTCTTAAGAATAACAAACACTATTTACACCATGATAAAACTAGTATTTGGGGTATTCTCAGAAATATGGGATGCCCTGTCTTGTTCGGAAATAAGGAAACTGGTGGGTAGTCTGCCAGGCTGTCATGGCGAGTCATGCTTATGCATTTGCATCTCGCATTTTGGAAACGTACTGTGGATATAATTATATGGTTCGCCTTTGTGAATCGTTTGTGTAGAATTTAGCAATAAAAATTGATTGAAAGTCAATATTGTGAATGAAATTGTTTGACAAGATAAGTGAAATCTTCATGTAAATACATTGATTGCATATTTCTATATATGTATATGTATATGTATATGTATATGTATATGTATATGTATATGTATATGTATATGTATACATGTACAGTCAGACCTCGCCGGACCGTCCCCCGATGCTCCGGCATATCAATTACCGACAGTGATTTGGCTGCAACCATTCTAATCTTTCTTTATTTGTATTCATTTGATGTCCGTTTCATCAAACCGTCAGACTCGTGAAACCGGCAGAATTATGTGTGACAGACCATGACGGACTGGCGGGGCTTGACTGTATGTATATTTATAAGTATAAGTATAAGTATAAGTATATTGACTGTATTTGTATAAGTACATATAAATAATAATTGTAATTATATTTATACACAATGTTTGTAGCACTTGATACCAGACATTGTCTGTTAAAGTCATCATATAAATCTTATCGAATCGTTGGTGAAATTTTATAGTATTTTTATATCATTTATCCCAAGTGTGTTAATCCATATCAATAATAAACCAAATCAGATATTGATTAACACTGATAATGTTCCTATTGTTTCCCCCCATTATCCCCAGCATGTAGATATGGACAGAAGGTAAAGTCTCTATTGGATCATACTGTCTCATCATCACATGCCAGTCACAAGATTCTCTCAGTCCATACCAAGATAAGTCTCTCAAGTGAGGAAAGGCCTTTAATTCATAGATAAAACAAAAAAAATCAGCTTAAAAATGTTAGTGTTAAGACATTCTGACAGATAAAAATCAACATTAAAATGACTTGGGTATGGTAGAGTTACTATTCATGATTCAAGTAAATCATTTAAGAAAAAGTGTTATGCTGAGGCATCTTGCAAAATGATGTGATGCATCAGTAATGAGTGACAAAATGATATCATGCATCAGTAATGAGTGACAAAATGATGTCATGCCTCATTAATGAGTGACAAAATGATGTCATGCCTCATTAATGAGTGACAAAATGATGTCATGCATCAGGTGTTCATGTCAAAATGGACATTATATAATCTCACTGAGCTAATGTAGAATACCATATGACTCCGGTATGATATAATCTCACTGAGCTAATGTAGAATACCATACAACTCCGGTATGATATAATCTCACTGAGCTAATGTAGAATACCATACGACTCCGGTATGATATAATCTCACTGAGCTAATGTAGAATACCATACAACTCCGGTATGATATAATCTCACTGAGCTAATGTAGAATACCATACGACTCCGGTGTGATATAATCTCACTGAGCTAATGTAGAATACCATACGACTCTGGTATGATATAATCTCACTGAGCTAATGTAGAATACCATACAACTCCGGTATGATATAATCTCACTGAGCTAATGTAGAATACCACATGACTCCGGTATGATATAATCTCACTGAGCTAATGTAGAATACCACATGACTCCGGTATGATATAATCTCACTGAGCTAATGTAGAATACCACATGACTCCAGTATGATATAATCTCACTGAGCTAATGTAGAATACCACATGACTCCGGTATGATATAATCTCACTGAGCTAATGTAGAATACCACATGACTCTGGTATGATGTAATCTCACTGAGCTAATGTAGAATACCACATGACTCCGGTATGATATAATCTCACTGAGCTAATGTAGAATACCACATGACTCTGGTATGATGCAATCTCACTGAGCTAATGTAGAATACCACATGACTCTGGTATGATATAATCTCACTGAGCTAATGTAGAATACCACATGACTCTGGTATGATATAATCTCATTGAGCTAATGTAGAATACCACATGACTCTGGTATGATGCAATCTCACTGATGTTACAGTAGTAAATATCTCTATTATATGTAGGTTACCTAAAAGGAAAAATCTAACATTCTAAAAAAATCTCAAAAATAGCCTTCAACTTGTAATAATGGAAAAGGCTGCAGATTTATAGGAAGGTCTTTGTGGAATTGGAGGAAAATATCTATTTGGTCACAAAAGAACATTCTCAAATATGATTGGGCTTTGGCATTTCATGACAAAACTGTGTCCCACATTATGTATGCATGACAAAATAATGCCATGCAACAGGTGTGCATGACAAAATAATGCCAGGCAACAGGTGTGCATGACAAAATAATGCCAGGCAACAGGTGTGCATGACAAAATAAAGCCAGGCAACAGGTGTGCATGACAAAATAATGCCACGCAACAGGTGTGCATGACAAAATAAAGCCAGGCAACAGGTGTGCATGACAAAATAATGCCACGCAACAGGTGTGTATGACAAAATAAAGCCAGGCAACAGCTGTGCATGACAAAATAATGCCAGGCAACAGGTGTGCATGACAAAATAATGCCGGGCAACAGGTGTGCATGACAAAATAATGCCAGGCAACAGGTGTGCATGACAAAATAATGCCAGGCAACAGGTGTGCATGACAAAATAATGCCAGGCAACAGGTGTGCATGACAAAATAATGCCAGGCAACAGGTGTGCATGACAAAATAATGCCAGGCAACAGGTGTGCATGACAAAATAATGCCAGGCAACAGGTGTGCATGACAAAATAATGCCAGGCAACAGGAGTGCATGAAAAAATAATGCCATTGCTCTAACTTTTGAAGAGGGCAGCAATTCATAATGTTCCTCAAAATAATGGAACAAGACAGGTTTGACAACATGAATCAGTTCTACTTTTAAAAATTGACAACAAAAAATAAAACTAAATTTTGAGTGAGATGCCAGCCACACCATGAATCACCCTGAGGTTTACACTGCAGTGCTCAGCCTGGTACTCAACATGATTCCTTATTGAACTCTTTACAGAAAAGGTGACTTTTATCTTGACTTGATCAGAATAGAAACTAAACTATTGATCAATCTGAAGATAATTTTAGAAAGACAATATGTCATTTTATCAGTCCTGTGCTAATAAACTGCACTCATTGCTCTCAACAAGTCTGAGTCTGGGTACACTGCAATCCATTCATTGCAGGCTTAATTCAAAAGTTTGCATTCAAATTATTAAGTGGAAATATTCAAATCAAGCCACAGATAAATTATGTTGTTAATTTTTATGTTTAATGTTTCTCAGCAATAATGATATGCAATATTTGCCCAGGTTGTGGCGTAGTGTATTAAGGGTATTCTGGTGGGTGGGTTGGCAGTATCTCGCTGTACTGACCTTGACACCCTTCACCAGCTGGTGCAAAGGGTATTCACAGGAAAAAAATATTGGCCTGCCTGTGATGTTGAGGAAGAAAGACATGGGAGGGTACCCTACAATCAAAATGCTTTCCACTTTAAAACTTACATCAGCCAGCATTTCCTCATTCTATCAGAAGATTGAAGAATATAGGCCGAGATAACTGTTTGAACCTACAGTTGACAAGCGGTACATGTATGTACATCTATTAGTAAGTGAATAATAAATTTTCAGCCGCATATCATCCAGATAATATTTCAGCATGCAAAATTACACAACACTGAAACTTACCATAAGGCAAAACTGAGGGAAACATAGGCATCAGAGATGCATCAACCCTCAGCCCTGGTAACTCATTGCACAACATTCGCTCCACACAATATTTGTGAACAAAACGTCACTGCACCAAGGCAAATTGATGCAGGGGTAAAAAAAAACCCATAAAATCTACTTCCTTTGATAGCTTAGGTGTGTCAAGTATCATGAAACTGTCATCATTTACTCTAGAATTATTGAGATGGGCAGGTGACCTTGAAAAGCAAGTTAAGGTCACCGTCCATCAAACTCATGTGAAGACTTCCAAGATGCTTATGTGTGTCAATTTTCATGAAGCTGCCATTATTTGTTCTTAAGTTATTGCAATGACGTGGATTTGACATGATTGTCCCTGTGACCTTGAAAAGTAGGTAAAGGTCATGTTCCATCAAGAGAAGTCTGAGGTCTTCACCAGATGCTTATCTGTGTCAAGTCCCATAAAGCTGCCAACATTCGTTCTCGAGTTATGGCAATGATAGGGATTTCACATAATTGTAACTGTGACCTTGAAAAGTAGGTGAAGGTCATGTTCCATACAAAAATGTCTGAGGTTTTCATCAGATGCTTATGTGTGTCAAGTTTCATGAAGCTGCCATCATTTGTTCTCGAGTTATCGAGATGACAAGGATGATTTCACATAATTGTCCCTGTGACCTTGAAAAGTAGGTGAAGGTCGTGGTCCACCATGAGAAGTCTGAGGTCTTCACCAGATGCTTGTGTGTGTCAAATCTCATAAAGCTGCCATCATTCGTTCTTGAGTTATTGCGATTCTTGGGATTTCACATATTTGTCCCTGTGACCTTGAAAAATAGGTCAAGGTCGCCGTCCACCGAACTAGTCTGAGGTTTTCAACAGATGCTTATGCGTGTAAAGTTTCATGAAGCTGCCATCATTTGTTCTTGAGTTATCACGATGACAAGGATGATTTCACATTATTGTCCCTGTGACCTTGAAAAGTAGGTGAAGGTCATGTTCCATCAAGAGAAGTCTGAGGTCTTCACCAGATGCTTGTGTGTGTCAAATCTCATAAAGCTGCCATTATTCGTTCTTGCGATTCTTGGGATTACACATAATTGTCCGTGACCTTGAAAAATAGGTCAAGGTCACTGTCCATCGAACTCGTCCGAGGTTTTCACCATATGCTTATATTTGTCAAGTTTCACGAAGCTGCCATCATTTGTTCTCGTACTATCGCGATATACCGTCCATCAAACTCATGTGAAGACTTCCAAGATGCTTATGTGTGTCAATTTTCATGAAGCTGCCATTATTTGTTCTTAAGTTATTGCAATGACGTGGATTTGACATGATTGTCCCTGTGACCTTGAAAAGTAGGTAAAGGTCATGTTCCATCAAGAGAAGTCTGAGGTCTTCACCAGATGCTTATCTGTGTCAAGTCCCATAAAGCTGCCAACATTCGTTCTCGAGTTATGGCAATGATAGGGATTTCACATAATTGTAACTGTGACCTTGAAAAGTAGGTGAAGGTCATGTTCCATACAAAAATGTCTGAGGTTTTCATCAGATGCTTATGTGTGTCAAGTTTCATGAAGCTGCCATCATTTGTTCTCGAGTTATCGAGATGACAAGGATGATTTCACATAATTGTCCCTGTGACCTTGAAAAGTAGGTGAAGGTCGTGGTCCACCATGAGAAGTCTGAGGTCTTCACCAGATGCTTGTGTGTGTCAAATCTCATAAAGCTGCCATCATTCGTTCTTGAGTTATTGCGATTCTTGGGATTTCACATATTTGTCCCTGTGACCTTGAAAAATAGGTCAAGGTCGCCGTCCACCGAACTAGTCTGAGGTTTTCAACAGATGCTTATGCGTGTAAAGTTTCATGAAGCTGCCATCATTTGTTCTTGAGTTATCACGATGACAAGGATGATTTCACATTATTGTCCCTGTGACCTTGAAAAGTAGGTGAAGGTCATGTTCCATCAAGAGAAGTCTGAGGTCTTCACCAGATGCTTGTGTGTGTCAAATCTCATAAAGCTGCCATTATTCGTTCTTGCGATTCTTGGGATTACACATAATTGTCCGTGACCTTGAAAAATAGGTCAAGGTCACTGTCCATCGAACTCGTCCGAGGTTTTCACCATATGCTTATATTTGTCAAGTTTCACGAAGCTGCCATCATTTGTTCTCGTACTATCGCGATGACAAGGATGATTTCAAATAATTGTCCATGTGACCTTGAAAAGTAGGTGAAGGTTATGTTTTATAGAAACAATTCTGAGGTCTTCACCAGATGCTTATGGGTGTCAAATCTCATAAAGCTGCCATCATTTGTTCTTGAGTTATGCGATTCTTGGGATTTCACATAATTGTCCCTGTGACCTTGAAAAATAGGTCAAGGTCACCGTCCATCGAACTCGTCCGAGGTTTTCACCAGATGCTTATATGTGTCAAGTTTCACGAAGCTGCCATCATTTGTTCTCGAGTTATCGCGATGACAAGATGATTTCACATAATTGTCCCTGTGACCTTGAAAAGTAGGTGAAGGTCATGTTTCATAGGAAAAATTCTGAGGGCTTCACCAGATGCTTATGTGTGTCAAATCTCATAAAGCTGCCATCATTCGTTCTTGAGTTATTGTGATTCTTGGGATTTCACATAATTGTCCCTGTGACCTTGAAAAATAGGTCAAGGTCGCCGTCCATCGAACTCGTCCGAGGTTTTCACCAGATGCATATGTGTGTCAAGTTTCATGAAGCTGCCATCATTTGTTCTTGAGTTATCGCGATGACAAGGATGTTCGCTACAGACATACATACATACATACATACATACATACATACATACATACATACATACATACATACATACAGACATACATACATACATACATACATACCCACGCCAGGAGTACTGCAATACCCTCAGCCTGATTACATCAGGGGCTGAGGGTAAAAAGTACATACATGCCACACAAGAATATTGAACATGCTCATGGTAGCTGTCAGGTTAACAAAAATAAATAAGTGCTTAACAAAAAAAATTGGGAGATATTTCGGAGGTCGACAATGAGTGAGACAAAATATCTAACCTAAGTGATATAAATGAGATATATAACTGTAGAAAAAACTAGGCTGATGGGCAATTGTTTCATGTGTTTAAAAATTGCTAGATGTCAAACCCTGTATAAAACTCAAGGCAAAAATAACTTTGCCTCTATTACAGAAAATGTGCAGCAATATAAACAGTGATGAAAAAGGGCATTTAGAAAAAAACCTGAAACCCTTAAAAAATAACCTGAAGATACCCCTACCCCCTTTCAGAAATGTCATTTTTGGATGTTTCAGACTGAGTTCAGACCATTTTGAATTTCACATTTGAAGAAAAAACCTGAATTCAGGTTATGTCCTGAAGACTTTCATCACTGTATAAACAATTAAGTGTTTCATCATTCTTCTACAAACCAGAAACCTGAACGGGCAGAAAATAAATGTGTGGGAATTCTGATATGGCGATTTATTGTTGCATTTTTTGGTTGGAATATCTTTGTAGTTTAATAATTTACATTACTGGATTCAAGGTAATACTAAACAAAGTTTAGGGACATATTAACTGGGCCAGGTGGCAGCACTGAGGTATGTTAAAATTCAACTAGTTATGAGAACCAATTAATGAATTATGCAAAAAATAAACAAGATAAAACATTCTACATGGAATCTAAGCATGAAAATGAGAGTCACATTCTATCTCAGAAATACCACTGATGGTATATTTCCAATCATACTTCTACATTGTAAGATTGGCTATGTTGGAACCCGGGGTTGGGACTTGCATGTTGTACTTGTATGTTGACCTTGTGATCATAACCCTGACTTCAAACTAACCATCTATCCTCATTTTCTTGTTGGTGTCCCATTATTTTGCCTGATATCATTTTATATTATTCTTATTGTTCTTTGGTGATATAATACTGCCTAAAACTATAATGTACTCCACAAGATTATTATCTTCAGAAGTATCAATCAGAGTCCATCAATTTGATCAAATCTCAAACTTCAATTTTAGACTCCTAAATGTTTAGGGATTTCAGGGTCAATAAATTACCATACTTCCACACCTTAATGTAAAATAAATATAATATTATATAAAGAGTCAAGGCCAACATTTTATATGGTCATGAAATAAATCAAATAATTAAATCATCAAATTTAATCAAAAATCCATGTTGTTTTCTGAATCTTTGACCAGATAGTCATATGACTAGATCATGTGACCAGATGATTATGTGACAAGATGATCATGTGACCACCAAGCTTGACAAATAGAATCACATGATGGCCCTGTGTGACTGCCTGAGGTAACTTAATTTAAGTATGACCTAAATGTCATTTGGCCCTAACAATTCAAGTTTTTTCCAATGAAAGCCAAGACTTTGAATATCTAGATATTTCAAATACTTGATCCCAATAAGCAGATCATGCAGAATTAACAACTTGATCTTTCACTAATCACTAAGTTATTTAGCTGAATGAGAAGAAGGCACAAGAACAGAATGATGCTTTGAAAGGAAGTCAAGATGAGATAGGAGGACAGGAAAGCCAAACGACTCAGAGCTTATAAATATATACTGTACTTAAAATAAATTTATTGACTAATTCTATTGCATTGTGTTCTTAGTATGTTTTAAATTAAATTCATTTCTTAAAGATTTCATTTCTGGAATATTTCATGCAGATGGGTTAAAATCTATTAAATAGTTAAACAACCACTAACACAATAAACAATTCTGAACAAGATTTAATGAATTAAAAGCTCTACCATGCAAATTATTCCAAACAAAATATATATTTTTTTGTTTCATATTATGTCCTGAATATGTTTTTAGAAACCAACTACATTGTAAATCATAATAAATAGACGAAATTTCAAAAAAATTACATTACCAGCACTGTTCAAAATTGAGTACTGACAAAGTTGAAGCCAAAGTTGAAGCCAAACATCTATTTGGTCACACGTAAAAGTGTATGCATAACAGAATACAGTCACACAGTGGTCCTCTGTGACCATATTTCAACATGTCACTACATGATCATAAAGATGTTTGGCTGCGTGTGATATGAGTAGAGTCGGTACTGACCGTCATCATACTGGTGGACATCGGAGTAGCACCCGTCCAGCTTGAGGTAGTCCACGCCCCAGTCTGCAAACGTCTGTGCGTCCATCTGCAGGTAGTACTCACTGCCTGGGTACCCGCCACATGTCTTGGTACCAAAATCCTCATAGATACCAAACTTCAGTCCCTTTCCATGTACCTAAACACCAATTTATCTCACCAGTTATTGATATATCAGGGAATTATTTCTTTTTTAAGAAAATTTTGTGTAAATTAGTGCAAAAATTAAAAACATAGGCAATCATCAACTATGTTGATGATTGCTGTTTTGCTATGCTTGCAAGCATTTTCTGGAAATGCCCGCATATTGCTTCATAAATGATCACCAGAGCAGACTTGAGCAGACTATAATTCTGGCCAATCAAATTACATGTTACATATTGATTTTGTTAAGCTCTGACCAGTAGTGCCAGAGAAACCAAAGTTATCAGACAGACATAATGACAGAAAATCTCCCCCCTCGTCCACTTTACTGCAAAAACAATGCTATATAAAGCTAAAACTTTATACAATTTCCAATTTGTGGTTGGTCACACATAAGATTTGGCTTACGTAGTCAGCTAGGGCCTTGATGCCACTGGGGAAGCGGTCGGGGTCTGGCTGCAGACGTCCACTGGAGTCTCTCTCCTTGGCCAGCCAGCAGTCATCTACAATCACATACTCATACCCAGCATCCTTGTATCCATCCGCCGCCATGTGGTCAGCCATCTGCATCAGCAGCTTCTCCCTGAAATATGCCAACCAATTATATTCTTATGGTCCTGGTCTGTACACACTGGGGGTAAACTTTGATTGCTTTGTATAATATCCAAGCTTAGAACTTATGCAAATGTTTCAATAAAATTGAGAAAAAATTAATTAATCCTATTTAAAACTATAATGATCATAATCTTAAAATCAAAGTCATCAAAATATAAAATAAAAAACTATGAAATGCTGAGCTTACGAGATGCAGTTGTCTGGGTCGTTGGTGCAGTCTACATTACACCTGAAGCGTTCCCAGGTCAGCCAGCCCATAGGTGGGGTACGTGCCAGGCCATTATCCAGCCCCAGGGCCGGAGCCACAATCAATGCCAGCAACAACAGCTTCATCCTTAACTGCAAACAAACAACACTAGCTTCATCCTTAACTGCAAACAAACATCAACAGGGCTCCTCATCCTTAGCTGCAAACAAACATCAACAGGGCTCCTCATCCTTAGCTGCAAACAAACATCAACAGGGCTCCTCATCCTTAACTGCAAACAAACATCGACAGGGCTCCTCATCCTTAGCTGCAAACAAACATCAACAGGGCTCCTCATCCTTAACTGCAAACAAACAAGAATAATCCTGATATTATAAATTTATAATTCTATTATTTATATCCTGATATACTAATATCTCATAATGTGTGCCACTTTGATCCTTCAAAAACTCACCTAATGTAATAAGGCAATAAAATAGATCACAAGATTCTCCAATTTTGACTATGCTCTGTTCTCCAGAGAAATGTTCTGCATCAGGTCAGGAGTTACATTTATACAAATAAAAGTATACAATACGATGCAGCTGTTAATGAGATCATTAAACCAAGCACATGCCGATCATGATGATAAACACCAGGTGTCTCTACAGGTCAGGACAGGTCAGGATGCACAGCCTTCATTGTGTTCAATTTTATCTTGCTCAAATGCTCCCATTTCCCTGATCAATACTGGATCTTGACTATGCAACTATTGTCATGATTTAATACATTATCATATCATTCAGATGTTTATTCTTTAGCTTAACCACAAGCTCAATATTGAAGCTTAAAATGTTGAAATTGTCAGCTTTGCAGCCTTTGTTTTATAGTTTCTTTGCAAAGGTGTCTGAGTTTGAAAATCTATCAGATAACAACATTAACAGGAATGAAAATTCGACAACTGGTGAAAAACTTTTTATGCACTGATTTGCTGTTCACAGAGGGCAGCACTAACCAAACTTATAGGAACAAATGATGAACAAACTTATAAGAACAAATGAGGAACAAACTTATGGGAACAAATGAGTTGTTCACAGAGGGCAGCACTAACCAAACTTATAGGAACAAATGCAAGTCCCATCACATGTAAGACATGATAAAACCAGAACATCTTGTCTACTCATTTTCAACTTTGAGGGAATGCTAAATATTGCCTCTGCACCAACCATCACATCTGTCTAAAGAGGTCTGTGCAAGATGAAGTAGATAACTGGGATTATCTACCGTGCTATACTTGACTCAAGTGGTTGTATAATACACATGTAATCTGATTGTCAAAACTATAGACTGCTGTGGTAGTGAAAAGATAACTATTCAAACACATTCTGTCGAGCTCCAAATAGAAAGGTATGAAATAAAGTATTGATTTTAAGATAACAGAGAGGATATTATCAAGATTACATAGTATTGATTCTGGTTACGCCCCCTGGTTCTGATGCTGATCTTTTTCTAACACTATATGCAGTTTCATTTTTTATTTTACATTGTCCTGGATGAAGATTTATAAACAGGTTTAATATGATGGTCAGTAGGTTCGCTTGTGGAATCAAGACAAGCAAAATTCATCCAAAACAAAATAATATCTGATCCCCCACAATATTATTATCAGTACCTGGTTAAATTGGTTAAGAGTTAATTCCCCTTTACCATTGTTTACACCACTGTGACAAGTTTTACACCCAGATTGTAATCCCCATCCACACCAAATCCTGGGCATGAGGCAAGAAATGAGTTATCTTCTTTTTTTGCTCCTCTTTTGCTTTTCCAGGAACATAGAGAGAAGTGATTTAATATTTTGTACCATCAGCAATTCTAGAATTAATCTATGGTGCAAAAATTGACTGAGCTTCAGGATTCAGGGCCCTCGACCAAGCCAAGAACATGAAGAATTGGTGTGGACCCTTAAAGAATGTTAAAGGTTCATAAAGGATGGTAACAATCAAACTGCCACTGTGACAGGCAGAATATTAATTAGTTTATTAAATTTTACATCGGATGTATCCACGCTACTCTTGTATTGAAATAGTGCAAGACACTATAATCAAATTTGAATTCCTGAGAATGCTGGTATGTCAGCCCAGCAGGAGTCAGCCTCCTGATTTAACCCCTAACGGACGGGAAGGACGGCAACATCCACCACCGGCAACGGACGGGAGGGAAGTTGACGTCCCCATTGTTCTGGCTTGATGACGTCATTTGTAACATTCTGAAGGGCTGCAACTTGTTACAATGTAATCATGATAATGACGTCAGACTGACTGGATAATGAACTTTGACCCCAGCACTTCATTAAGCAAATTTAGTAACCATGGTTATAAATTTTATAAATTTAGTATATGTATATACTAGTCCAGACCAAAATGGTTTAGTCCAGCCAATCAACAAAATTCAGATAGCCTAGTCCCTTAGGGGTTAACTTGCTCACTGGTATTCAGCCAGCTAATTGGTCTTACAAACACAAGCCGAACGTTTAAAATCAATGATTATAAACTGTAACTTTGGATGCAGTGTTCAGCTGCTCTGTCTCTGAGATGATGCCATTGTCATGCAGATGCAGGATGGATGTTTTTACTTCGCTCTTCACTTCACTGCACTACTGAAGTACAGTACAGTAACTAAAAGAATGCAACTCTCAACTGAGAAATTTGTGACATTTCTGTGCTTGTCACGTTTTGGCTCTTTTGTACCACAAACGAGCACAATGCAAATTGTGAAATTAAAAACATCTATTACCTTATTTCAATCAAATGAAATAAAGAACTGCAGACAACTCACCAAAATAAACAACTTTCCGGCTCGACGAAGAAATGTCATGTGAGCTGTCATGTGATGGACACACAGCGACCTCGAGTGGTAAAAATAAGTGACCTACTTATTACCTCACAGGGAAAGTTACCCTGCCAAATTTGCTTTGTTTGTAAAGAGATTTAATTTTTGTTTCCAATTGTTTAGAATAATGTACATAAAATAAGTACAAATATATATTTACATATTACATGATCGATTTTAAAATATTTTAGAATTTTTTACTGATAACATTATAATGGACTTTTTATTTTGACAGATCATAAGTTTGAAAATGGCGGACAACAACAAACTTTCAGTGACATTCTGATAGAATTTCTGCTGTTTTTGGGCTTAATCAAAGGAAATTCTCGGGATTTTGTGAGTCATTATAAAAATTCTATATTAAAGTACATGTACCTTCATTTAAGTCGTCATATATGATGAGCAGAAGTGAATAATAGGATAGTGATTAAATTGTAAATTCCAGTCTTGTCCAAACTTGCAAGTTGCATTCCAAGTTCCATGGCATGCTACCTGGTATACCTTCAAGAATATTTGAATTGTGTATAATTCTAGAACTAGTTGATTCTTAATGCTTCCCAAACAAATAGCGATTTAGCATACTTTATACCCATCAAGCTGATTGCTTTGAGGGATCTACTGTTCGGGTTTATGCTCATAAGATTCATGTATTCAAAACATTGGCTGATAATGATTAAATTGTCTCATACTCATAGGCCCCCTGCCAATCTCTCCGACCAATGATTAAATATAGTGGAGTTGTACAGATCTGGTTCTGGTAAAGTTGTACAGTTCCGGTGTGTACTTTTCAATGGGGGAAAAAAAACAACATGGAGATCGGCAATCGGCCCATTCCCTACCTTGGTGCAACGTCACGGGTCACGTGACTTCCCTCGCGACCACGGCGGCCATATTGGAGCCGCTGAAAACAAAGTGAACACACCTATTGCACACAGAGAGAACTTACAAATTTATCACCGCTTATTGCACTCAGATTTCACCCAAATGTCGTATAACTATCAAGATCACCTCCATATTATCACAAATTATGCTTTGCAGGTCGAGAACAGAACAAAACCATCCATCCATTTAACATGCATTATGCAACACGAGGTCGTCATTTTGAAAAGCATCAAAACAAAACAAAGAATACAAGACGTAGCAGATTGATTTTAATTGTGTTTTAAATGAAAAATAAAGGTATTTACCCAATATTATCACATATTATGCAGGCTGAGAACAGAACAAAACCATCCATCGATTTATAACATGCATTACGCAACAAGAGGTCGTCATTTTAAAAAGCGGGAGTGAAGGGGACAAGCTCTTATTTTTGGCGCGAAAACAATTGGAGTGTATAAAACTCGCATTGAAATATTAATATATTGTGCAATGATGGATCCCTGGCTTCTCCTTGTGTTCATTGGACATCGTATTTACGTTTTACTTTTACTTCTATGTCTATGTGAAAATCAACTTTCATCACAGTATTAATATTCAGGGGCATTTCGTCATTGTCTCCACTGCTTTGAGTCGTGTCTTCCCGCTTGGACAGAAATGCTTTCACACGTGGATCGATTTTAATTGCGTTTTAAATGATAAATAAAGGTATTTACCCAAATTGTTCGAGAACAAAACAAAACCATCAATCCATTTAAAACGCAATTAAAATCGATCCACGTGTGAAAGCATTTCTGTCATAAAGGGAAGACACGACTCAAAGCAGTGGAAAAAATGACGAAATGCAAAACTGTGAATGCTGATAATTGAAATCAGTGAGAACAAAGTCAAAACAAAGCGTTTCGAAATAATGTTTTAAATGATATATAAAGGTATTTACCCAATATTATCACAAATTATTTTTCGCAATGATTTCTCCACGATGTAGAACGTAATATGATGTACATATGTACGTGACGTCCTTGATCTTAGCGTCAAAACTAACACGTGGTAGAATATTTCTTTGTGTATTATAAAGCCAAATATATTAATTATATCGCTTTTAATTATCGTTTATAGTACTCGATCAGCCGTACATCACCGTGATAATATTGGGTAAATACCTTTATTTATCATTTAAAATGCAATTTTTGTATACATCGTATTACAAAGTATTCAGCACCCATACGAAGAAATTTTCCATTTGATTATCATGTCAATCATGTCAATGGAAGCGTCTTGCTCCACAGATTCTAAATCTCTTTACTTTTTGTTGATATCTTGAAGCATTGCAAAGATATCATTGAAAACGTAAATTTTGAAGGTTCAATGCTGTTTCTTGTCAATGGTTGCTACGCATTTGTTTTCAGCGGCCAGTGGCTCGCGCTCTGGTCGCCAAGCTGTGAAATCACGTGATGCACTGAGTGACCCGGATACTCCCGGTCGAGAATACTAGAAAATCCGTAGCTGCCCCAAATGGCCCTATGTCAATTAATGTTTTTTTCCGAGTGGTTTAATTATTTGTGATCATCCTAATTCCTATGTAAAATTTTTACAAGATTTACAAGTCAGAGTCACATCTTTGCACATACAGTCAAAGTCTTCGCGCACTGATCTCTTTTCTGTGCCAAAAGATGAAAATTAATATATCAATCATCCGACTTACATATTTGAAAAGAGGAGCTCAGTAACTCAATTTTGAGTTGTCAATGATGTAGATCAGCCGAGAACTGACAGAGCAGGGCCAAATTGTATATTTTTGTAACAATTAATTTACGCCATTCAAATAAACTTTTCTGTGCCAAAAAAATTAATGTTCTATTGCTATTAGTTTTACATATGCAAGACAATTTCCTAATTTTCAGCCAATGCTATGATTGTGCAAATCCCATGGATGTTAGCTCTGCATTTATAAACAAATAGAATACTTGATTTCTTGGCATAAAAAAAGCTTAAAGGGATTAAGCACCAATTTTGCAAAAAACGTTTAAAATTCACATAATGGTTATAAATGTATTTATCTTTCACATCTATTAAATTTTTGATTGATGCATCCCCATTAGTGTCTGTGAAATCTATTTGAACACAACCCTATTTCATAGCCTACTTTTGAAAGTACACTATTTTCTTGACGTCATTTGTATGTGGAGTGTTATCATAGAGGCACTGAAAGGTAAAATGACGTCATAAAAATATGGCAATATACTTATGATGTCATGAAATGTATTGTCCTTTGAATAGTGTCAGAATGACATCAAACATTGCTATCCTACATTGAGCCTCAATTGAGGTCAAACAAAGTTCACGCTACCCATGTTTACCCATCACATGCAGAGTATGGTTCAGACAAACCTGTGCTGGGAATGCAACTCTTATGTCTTCTACCAACTTATTTTTTTACTCTATTATGATTTCAATTTGTCATGATGTTCGCCAAATTGTAGAAATGATGCTTAATACCTTTAAATAAATAATATAAATTGTTTGGGAAAATTTCACCAGGTGTCACAATGTGGTCATGCATTGGAACTAGTTTGTTAAAAAAAAAAGGAGGGTCAATTGCTCTGTCAGTTCTAGGACGATTTACCAGCATTGACAACCCAAAACCTTGTTATTTAGTTCTTCTTTCCAAAAGTGCAAGTCTGATCATGATAAATAAATTAGTTAAAAAGTAAAGCAGCAAAAGTCACTGGGCAAAGTATTTGAATGGGTGTGAAATGACGTGACTCTGACTTGTCAATCTTTGAAGAAAACTCATAATCAAGTCAAGTACTGAGAGACATACCCCATTATGGCACACGCATAATTAATTGCCCATGCTTTGTTGGATAATATAATGATTAAAGGGATTAAGCACCGATTTTGAAAAAAAAGTTTAAAATTCACATATTGGTAATAAATCAACTTGTCTTTCATGTCTATAAATATTTTGAAAAATGCATCCCCATCATTGTCTGTAAAACCTATTTGAACGAGACCTTTTAAAATATATAGGCCCCTAATAAAAGCACACTCCTTTCTTGGCGTCATTTGTGGAGTGTCATCATAGAGGCACTGAAAGGTAAAATGACGTCATAAGAGTATGGCAATATGCTTATGACGTCATGAAATATATTGTCCTTTGAATAGTACCAAAATGACGTCAAACAGTGCTACCCTACTTTGAGCCTCAATTGAGGTCAAATAAAGTTCAGTGACACGCTACCCGTGTTTACCCATCACGTGCAGCTTATGGCTCAGACAGACCTCTGCTGGGAGTGCAACTGCTATGTCTCATAGAAACATATCTTATTACTCTATTATAATTTCAATCTGTCATTATGTTCACATGTGGCTAAGCTTTCAAAAACACCAAATTGTAGAATTGATGCTTAATACCTTTAACAAAGACCAAGATGCGTGAATTGATGAGTGTCAGCTCTATCGATTATATAATGGGTCAGATCTTGAAATGTGTCACCTTCCAAATCTTTTGTAATAAATAACATAGACAGTTTAATTTGATCTGGAACAATATATTGAAAGTATTAAACTCAGAGAGGATATGGTGCTAACATTTTCACAACATCATGGTGACATCATACAGGAAAATGACAAAATTCCAGATTTGACCCAAATCACAGGTCACTAAGAATATATTTTTGAGTCATATTTGCATTGTGTATTTCCACTATTTAGTGGAACGCATTGAAACATTCAATATGGAAGCTCTTGTTGCTGGACTATTCCACCTCAAGGAACTAAAATGATGTAGTTCACAAAAAAGGCAGTTAACAAAAATGGATTAATGTAACAGTATAAACTGTTAACTCATTTTGAATATTTATGTTTGTATATATATATTATAAATATCTCAATCTTTTTTTCAGACCACAGGCCCAGATGAGCTGTAGCCATGTCAGATAACTCGGAGTCCTTGTCAGCAGATGACCTGCGATCCAGGTTATATCATAGCATGAGAGAAAAGGGCCTTGTTGATGCTCTGAAGGTAGATTTTCAGTATTACCATCGTACCTTGTAGCTTTGTAGCTGTGTTGATTTTCGCTGGTATTGTTAGGTAATGATTCCTATCTATTTTTTTCTAAGACTCAGAATTGTGAAGTATTTTTTTAACATATTTGGAAATCCAAATGACTCTGCTTCAATCTGCTTCCTCATATGGAAGGGGATTGAGGCTGGGAGAGGGCTGATATAGCAACCCTTTTTTGCAAGCAATTCCTGCTGGTCATTAATATTTGTATATGCATGATAAGCATTGTGTGTGCCCAGAATTGGAAACAAGGACAGCACACAGATTAATTATTACACCTTTGCTGAGAATAGGCCTGACTGTCTTAGCAGGAGAAACCTAAGTTTAATATGTTTTCTTTCACACTATATACAGTAACTTATAAAAGTCTTATAATATAATTCTATTCCAGTCTCAGCTCCGGAATCGTATGGTCACTGAGCTGAAGCAGATAGGAGTGAGTCAGGAATTTCAGCCCAAGCCAGTACACGCTGATGATGGATCTCTGCTGCACCGCGCTGCTAACAGTCTGGTGGCTGACCACCTGAGACGAAACCACTATGACTATTCCCTCAGCGTCTTCCTGCCTGAGGCTGCACTCGCAGCTGATAAGGTCTGCATCGCCACCAGTGTCATTCATCATACATTTGGTGCATTATATCATCATCTTATAGTTTGATGCCCTTAAGAAATACATTAAATTAGGAAAATGATATTTAACCCAAACTGATAAATATACCGTGCAATATAATAGAAATGAAGGAATAGGAATCATTAGATTCCATCAAACTTATAAATTATATGTAATATTTACATGAGCTGATTTGTTATTTGTTTTGCTGCAGCTGTTTACAACCAGAGATTTACTACAATTGCTCAACATCAGTCCACACTGCAAACTATACAAGGACATGGTGAGTACTCCAAAATCATCTTGTCACTTCTGTGACTAAATTTGAGTTATTTAATAATTCTAGTTCTTTGATTAAAAAGTGAAAATATGATTGGAAGTTTTACCCCTTGGATTCCTTCAAACAAAGGGGTATTGTTCAAACCTGGGGCCTCTGTCAGTCAGACTTATTTTGGGGATTGTCCTGGCTGTAACTCAGCGACTATGAATGGCAGAGTTGAACTTTTTATCCGATCTGGGGTCTTCAGTAACATTTCATGTACTATCTCTAAATCTTACCATTAATACTATGGTATTTTTCAGTGTGATGCAACAGTGCAGTCCTACAATAAGAAGGGTTTCCTGTGGCAACTTCTGTGTGAGATCTCACATCAGCACGGCTATGCCAGCAGAGACTCTGGCTGCCAGACAGACACATTTGGTCTTCCTCCAATGTCATCTCTACGTAAGTTTAATATTCACAGCCAATCTCAGTCAATTCATCTCGAAACAAATGATGACCAGCTTGATCTCAGTGCTCCAGTGAGTGAATGGATAGATGCTTGGATGTATTTTAAGCATCATTTAATGCTTTCAACTTATCACCACTCAGTTTGTAGATCACATACATGTACAATTATACACAATGTACTTCTTGCCTTTCTGGACCAAAGTAATACATCTTTTAAGTCATCACTAATAATAAATGTCCATTGAGAATAAGTAATTGACCCTTTGATGCATAACATTACATCTCCAGCTACAAACAGATCTGATAAAGTTTTAAAATACCAAAATTACATTTCTAGCAAAGTGAATAATGTTTGTTCTTGTTGTAGATGAGAAATTTCGTCAAGTAGACGAGTACTATTCAAGTGTCACTGACGATTCTAAAGCGAAAGGTGCTCATGTGGAGGAGAGAATTCTAGCCTATCAGAGGCAGCTGGATGAAAGGTCAAGGTCAGAGATACAATTAGAGGTCAGTATGATAAAATACCTCAAATAAAAATTGTTTTTCCAGAATGATTAAACACAATAATGTTTTGATAATCTTAAACTAAATCCTTTTTATACAGTCATGTAATGGTTACAGGTAACTCATCAGGCCATATATTATTTTTTTGTAGGTTTCCAGGTTCAAGGATACAGAACTTGCTAAAATGAGAATGGAGGAAAGGGAGAAATGTAGAAAAGACCTTGAAAACTCACGGAATGAGGTATAATTGCAATTACCGACACTTTCACTCTTCACTAGAACTGATTCCATAAACTATTAAAACTTCAATATTACTATCAGATTAAAGGTTTGTAATAAACATGTAGGTGATGATATTTTGGGACATCTTAGCAACTCTTAATCAGACAGACTAAAAAACATTTGAAAATGTTCTTGATACAAATTGATTAAAATGAAAATCAAGCATGCTTGGTGTACATGTAACAGTCTTATTAAGAGCATAATGGCTGACGGTGTGTATTCAGATGGAGAGGACCTACAAGGCTAAATATGATGGCTTGGTGGAGAGGGAACGCCACTCCATAGAGAGGCTGCAGAAACAACAAGAGGTACAATATAATACTTAATACATATTGAGATGTTTATTTTTACTTGATTTTATCAATGATTTATATATAGACTATATATTTTAATGAGATTATTATCACTAAAACACAAAGATTGTCAATTTATTTATGAATGATGATCTTGTAATCTGTTAATGTTGCTCTGACTTAACAAAATAAAAAGAAATACAGAAAGTCATATACAAATTTTATGTTTTTGTCTTTTCTTAGATCCAGGAGAAGGAGACGTTTTCTCAGCGGCAGTCTGTGCTGGATGAGATAGATATCGTGAAGCAGAGAGACATCGAGCTGAGGAGACAGATAGAGATCTACCAAAGGTCAGCAGGCAAATATATACAACAGCAAAATGTCACAGCATCTTTCTTCAGATTAAAATCATGGAAATTATAGTACATGATGTAAGGTTATTGCGTTTTGAGCTGTAATGAAGGGAAGGTTTCAAATTTGAGGACATTTAGAAAAAATCTTTGTTTGTTTGTACTATTTGTACTACAATGAATGTGTCAAACATCAAAATGCTGAAAAAGTACAATTGGCCTTCTTTGTAGTTTTGGTGGAAAATCAGTTTTGATTGATTTGCCTTTTAATTTTTAATATTTTCAATAACTTTTAAAAGAGTTGGATATGTTACTCATTTTTGAAGGTGGAGGAACAATGGTGACAACAACAGGAAAAATTTCCACTTATTTCGTCTCCAATTACATCTCCATTTTTCGCTAAAATTTTTAAACTTTCAAGTGGGTTACAGTCAAGGAATAGGTACATACACACGGGTTACAATGTCGTCCTCTGTTGGTGAATGTCCCAAACATACATGTAAGGAGACAAATTATGTATAAATGCCAGTTAGAAAGAAGTTCAAAATGTTTAAGAAACTACATGTATACATACCTGAGATGTACAACAATGTGAGGGTGAAAACCAAATACCTATTCCAGGGTTGTCAGTGACCTTGACCTGATTAGTGAATCGGGGAATCAAAGAGGTTTGATATTTATATTGAATCAAAATGTCACTCTCTGATTGGTAGATATCTTGTGTTTGCAGAGAGAAGCAGTTGCTGGAGGAACGTGTCAAGACGAGAGAGGAGAACACGCGCAAGAGAGAAGAGGCCGTGAAGAGAGCCGAAGTGGAGTACGAACAGAGGGTCAACGAACAGATGAGCAAGTGAGTCATACTAATACAACCTCTTAATAAACAGACCTAAAGTATATGTCTTGTTAGTCAATATAGAGTCAATATAGAGCAAGTGAGTCATACTAACACAGCCTCACAATAAACAGACACAATCTTTAATAAAATAAACAGAATACATCTCAAAGGATGTTATACAATGTTTAAAATGATAATTGCTGAATCAAAATATAATATGGAAAATTCAATACTTTTCATCACCAATAAAAATTGAAAACTTCAGTCAACAAACTAGGTAAGAATTTCGCATGTCAAACACTCCTCAAAATGAATTATATAAACATCATGCACACTTCCTTGTCTCCAAGTATGGAGATCTCCAGCTTGTTGGCAGGAGAGTTCAGGGGAGGAAGTCACTTGATATGATGGGAGTACTGAAAGAGGTTTGCAAGGGTTATTAAGATGTGTTAAGTTTAAGGTGATATTGTGATCTAGATGAGGGTTTGAGGTTGAATGTAGGGTAAGGTGTGGTATTTGCTGGAAGCGAGGGTGTGGTATTTGCTGGAGGCTAGGGTGTGGTATTTGCTGGAGGCTAGGGTGTGGTATTTGCTGGAGGCTAGGGTGTGGTATTTGCTGGAAGCTAGGGTGTGGTATTTGCTGGAGGCTAGGGTGTGGTATTTGATGGAGGCTAGGGTGTGGTATTTGATGGACGATAGAGTGGTATTTGATGGAGCTAGAGTATGGTATTTTATGGAGGCTAGGGTGTGGTATTTGATGGAGGCTAGTGTGTGGTATTTGCTGGAGGCTAGGGTGTGGTATTTGATGTAGGCTAGAGTGTGGTATTTGCTGGAGGCTAGGGTTTGGTATTTGCTGGAGGCTAGGGTGTGGTATTTGATGGAGGCTAGAGTGGTATTTGATGGAGGCTAGGGTGTGATATTTGCTGGGGGCTAGAGTGTGGTATTTGATGGAGGCTAGGGAGTGGTATTTGATGGAGGATAGGGTGTGGTATTTGATGGAGGCTAGGGTGTGGTATTTGATGGAGGCTAGGGTGTGGTATTTGATGGAGGCTAGAGTGTGGTATGGTATTTGAGATAGAGTAAATATATGGTCCCAAGAGGTGTTAGGGTCATGCTATTAGGTTATGAATCACTCAGGAATGTAGAATAAGAATATTATCCTTAGTTTTATATTTTGGCTGGAGGTCTTCATGCTGCAACCACTGTACCACTTTCAAAATCTCATATTTGCAAGATCACATGACATGCATGACATGCATACCATGCCATGCTGCCCTGTTATGTACATGTATGTGTGCCGCCCCACAAGATCCTGTGCCCCACCCCCTGACCCACTGAGCATCTAACCTATATGCTACCTACCTGTGCCCCACCCTCCCCTCAGATCTTGACCCTCTGTATCTATTCACTGTGATGATTGACACCTGTCTCCTCATTTTATCAGAGGCCAATCATATACATATATATGGCATAAATGTGACCCAATACAAATTGTATGCTCATGCCATGGCCGTGTGTGACCTTATTTGATCACGGCCCTCACACTGAGCTCTATTGTGGATACTGTTGGTCACCCCATGTGTGGAAAAATGTTCACAATATGTGTGACCTTATTTGGTCACATTCATGTCTGACTGTATAGAGGTTTGGCCCTGATGATATAACACCCTGCACACCAGACGAACAGTGCATAACACTCACAAGCAGACATATCTGTCACCCTGCACACCAGACGAACAGTGCATAACACTCACAAGCAGACATATCTGTCACCCTGCACACCAGACCAACAGTGCATAACACTCACAAGCAGACATATCTGTCACCCTGCACACCAGACCAACAGTGCATAACAGTCACAAGCAGACATATCTGTCACCCTGCACACCAGACCAACAGTGTATAGCACTCACAAGCAGACATATCTGTCACCCTGCACACCAGACCAACAGTGCATAACACTCACAAGCAGACATATCTGTCACCCTGCACACCAGACCAACAGTGCATAACACTCACAAGCAGACATATCTGTCACCCTGCACACCAGACCAACAGTGCATAACACTCACAAGCAGACATATCTGTCACCCTGCACACCAGACCAACAGTGCATAACACTCACAAGCAGACATATCTGTCACCCTGCACACCAGACCAACAGTGCATAACACTCACAAGCAGACATATCTGTCACCCTGCACACCAGACCAACAGTGAGTGTTTAACACTCATAAGCAGACATATCTGTCACCCTGCACACCAGACCAACAGTGAGTGTTTAACAGTCACAAGCAGACATATCTGTCACCCTGCACACCAGACCAACAGTGAGTGTTTGACAGTCACAAGCAGACATATCTGTCACCCTGCACACCAGACCAACAGTGCATAACAGTCACAAGCAGACATATCTGTCACCCTGCACACCAGACCAACAGTGAGTGTTTAACAGTCACAAGCAGACATATCTGTCACCCTGCACACCAGACCAACAGTGAGTGTTTAACAGTCACAAGCAGACATATCTGTCACCCTGCACACCAGACCAACAGTGAGTGTTTAACAGTCACAAGCAGACATATCTGTCACCCTGCACACCAGACCAACAGTGAGTGTTTAACAGTCACAAGCAGACATATCTGTCACCCTGCACACCAGACCAACAGTGAGTGTTTAACAGTCACAAGCAGACATATCTGTCACCCTGCACACCAGACCAACAGTGAGTGTTTAACAGTCACAAGCAGACATATCTGTCACCCTGCACACCAGACCAACAGTGAGTGTTTAACAGTCACAAGCAGACATATCTGTCACCCTGCACACCAGACCAACAGTGAGTGTTTAACAGTCACAAGCAGACATATCTATGCATTCTCTTCTTGATTATCAGTCTGTAATTGTACTCCTTCCAGATTCCAGAATCACCATGATTTTATTTCAGTGTTATTTATATCACTTTGCTATTATATATATGACCATTGTTGGTTTTATATGCCATTGTTTGTTATTTGATCACCATGGAAACAAAGGTGTGGTAAGCTCCTCCTTACCCCATCCAGACAAATTCCTCATCAATACATAATGACTTGGCACACAGACTGTAGAAATGTGAGGAAAGTCACCATCAATCTCAGAATATTTTGATTGCACTGAAAATGGATTATGATGAACTAATTATAATGTCATTCTGACAACCAAATCCAATTGAAGGCAAAACTAACAAATTATCAAAGCAACATATTTATAGCATATCAAGCATGACATCCTTCCAAATTGTGTTGCTTATATTACATTTTAAATTTTATTTTGGTAATTCTTCATATCAACACAACTTTATATATTCAATATCAATACAAACTAAATATATCAACACAATGTTAATATGTCAACACAACTTTAATATATCAACACAATTTTAATATATCAACACAACTTTGGTATATCAACACAACTTTAATATATCAACACAATTTTAATATATCAACACAACTTTAATATATCAACACAACTTTAATACATCATATCTCCTTCAGCAAAATATAGAAAATATCAGTTTATTATTATTCATTATTCATTATTCAAAACTGATTTTAAAAGATTTGTTTTTATTTGTTTTGCAGATTTAAGCTTGATCAAGAGCAGAGATACATGCAGAGGTTTAAGGATCTGGAATGGCGAGAGGTGAAAGTAAAAGGTGAGTCCTACCCTCCTCCTGGGGTTATTATAACACTTTATAATATATATGACACTATAAATAAAACTGGATGTCCTACCCTCCTCCTGGGGTTATTATAACACTTTATAATATATATATAACACTATAAATAAAACTGGATGTCCTGCCCTCCTCCTGGGGTTATTATAACACTTTATAATATATATGACACTATAAATAAAACTGGATGTCCTACCCTCCTCCTGGGGTTATTATAACACTTTATAATATATATGACACTATAAATAAAACAGGATGTCCTACCCTTCTCCTGGGGTTATTATAACACTTTATAATATATATGACACTATAAATAAAACTGGACGTCCTACCCTCCTTATGGGGTTATTACATGTATAACACTTTATAAATATACCGTATTTACTCGATTAAAGACGACTCGTGTATAAGACGACCCCCCCCAAAATTGATGTTATTTTGCTAGAAAAGACCACATTACCAGGGAACTCCATGAGACAAATCCACCACATTTTCCACCTACTTCAGCCATTTTTAAGCTGGCCCATTGGGAGTATTATAACTGATAAAAATTTGACACAAGTCCCACTGGGACCTAACATCTGGCACCGGCCTACTTTTCTGACTGACATATGTATGGATATATCTAATTTTACAGAAATAATGACATACATAATGTACTCTATCGAGAATATAATTTGATTTACTCCTACAGCAAATTGGTGGTCCATGATCACAGACATTTACTCACATTTACTCATTGATTAACCAGTCATACCTTTATTTATCATTTAAAATGCATTTAAAATCGATCCACTACATCCGATATCCGTTATTTCGAAAATATGAAAGGTCAAGGACGTCACAACATCATATTTACCGTAAACCCTTGTGTATTAGACCATTAAGATCTTGTTGCGTAAGCATATTTACGTTTCACTTTTAAAATGGCCTCCAAACTTGAATAGTAGCAGTGCCGATGTCTCGAGAAAAAGCGACTTGTCTAATATGCGGAAATTGATCTTTTCAAGCAAAATAACATCAATTTTGGGGGGGTCGTCTTATACACGAGTCTTCTTATATTCGAGTAAATACGGTAAATGTAATTGAAATAAACACAAACACTGATCAAGGCACTCAGATATGTTATATATTATTATACCTGTCCAGCTTATATATTTCAATATGTTTATTATACCATAAATATTGCATCCAACTTATATATTTTTATATGTTGTTTATTATACCTTGAGTACATAAACTTATATATTTTGATATCCGGTTTATTTGTTAACAGAGGATGAGAGACGAGTGGGAGATGAGTTGATGGAGATTAGTAAGACAAAGAATGAACTGCGGGATAAGAGGATCCGATGTAATGAGCTGGAGGTGTGAAAACTGCCAATATATTCCTGTACCAGTCAATATATGGGCCCTTCAGGGGCATGATGGACCTTTCATCCCTTATGTACCTCTTCTATGCTAGCAGAGTCCATACAGGGACTGGATAAGCATTCAATATTGTTCCAGTTTTGCACACTTCCCAATCCTAAAATTATTAAGTCTCCCCCACAGTCAAGCTTCTTTATCAAAGGAATCTAGGCGTCACCTGCTGGGACAGTTAAGCCACCCCCTCTGATCCTCTCTCCCTCCTGATCCTCTCTCCCTCCTGATCCTCTCTCCTTGGATCCTCTTGCCCTGATCATCTCCCTTGATCCTCCCTCTGATCATCTCCCTTGATCCTCCCTCTGATCATCTCCCTTGATCCTCCCTCTGATCATCTCCCTTGATCCTCCCTCTGATCATCTCCCTTGATCCTCCCTCTGATCATCTCCTTTGATCCTCCCTCTGACCATCTCCCTTGATCCTCCCTTGATCGTCTCCCTTGATCCTCCCTCTGATCATCTCCCTTGATCCTCCCTCTGACCATCTCCCTTGATCCTCCCTCTGATCATCTCCCTTGATCCTCCCTCTGATCATCTCCCTTGATCCTCCCTCTGATCATCTCCCTTGATCATCTCCCCTGATCATCTTCCTTGATCCTTCCTCCGATCCTCTCCCTTGATCCCCTCTCTCTCCTCTGATCCTCTTGCCCCTGATCCTCTCGCTAAACTCTGAACTAATAAAGCTGGCTTGTAGGGATCTGAGCAAACAAGTTGGAAATCATATGACCGAACTTTAACAGGGGACCAAGCATTATAGACCTGTAATGAGAAATGTAATCACTATGACTGCACTGCTGTGAAAATATTTATGATAATAGATTACTAGATCATATTACTTGAAAACAAAAACTGTAGTGTTGAATTATGGGAGCTTTTCCTTAATGTTATACTGAAACATTATTCATAAAGAAGTACACAGCAATTGAGTGTTTCTGAGGACGATGACCTTTTATCCTCTGTTTTATTTGCAGAATGAGGTGGAGAAGACAAGACGTGACCTCCTGAGTGCCCAGCACCAGAGTGAGGCTCTCGGGGAACGCGTACGAGGGGTCAGTCACTTTGTACCTCACTTCCAACTCACTTTCACTAACTAGAATAGTGATCATGTCTTATTGAACTTTCCACTTTGTGCGTTTCAGATGGTTGATTACCAAGTATTAAAAGAGGAAAATTTGATGCTAAAACGAGATCTAGAACAAATAAAAGAGTGAGTATGAAAAAGGGAATTGAGTTACTCAAATGGACATTGGCTTTTAAAAAAAGGGATAAAAGTACTGCAAAAATGGGATTGTCTTGCTCATTATACTCACTGACAAGATATTATGATAGTCAAAACTAGTCTGGAACAAAAAGGCAACAAAGAGGTTGATAGAGGTACATGTTGTTTTTATCATCCATTTAAATAAGAGAGAAGAGTCTTTTATCAGATGCTGTAAGGAATGCAGACATTTTATGTATGGATATATTTGTGTTTCAGGAGACTGGCGGAGTGTAACCGAGACCTCATGCTGGAGAGGCACAGTAAGCTCACCCACATTACATCATTCACCCACATTACATCATTCACCCACATTACATCATTCACCCACATTACATCATTCACCCACATTACATCATTCACCCACATTACATTCATTCTATAAATAACAACTTTGTCCTGACAAGTGGTAATTGCAGAAATTATGAAAAGTCAAAGCATTTTGATCAAGGGTGTCAGAGTTCTATCTTATCCCATATTATTCATTATTTATTCACATATTTTATTATCCCACACAATTTACCAATCAAGTGTATGTTATTTATCAAACTTTTAAGATCTAATCCTGATCCACAGATGACTTTAGTCTTCCTCTTTGTGATGGAGTGTTGCAATATTGAGTGTATATCTTGCAGAGTATGAGGATGCGCTTCGTGAGATGGGGGAGAAGATGTCTCGGCCGACGCCGGACACGCTGCTGCTGAAGAGGGAGCTAGACAAGGCGCGGACCAGTCTCCAGCAGGAACACATCCTAGCGGAACACAACAAGCAGCGCACCCAGATCTCACTCCAGGAAGAGGTACCTGCTCACTAGCAACCCTGCCTCCTAACCGGGGAAAGATGCGGCAACCTTCATTAAGGGGTGTAGGTTAAAAATAAGGATGGAGAGAATGAAGATTAGGGAAGAGGTCGAGATTAGGGATGAACAGGACAAATATTAGGGAAGAGGTCTAGATTAGGGACGAACAGAACAAAGATTAGGGAAGACGTCTAGATTAGGGACAAACAGGACAAATATTAGGAAAGAGGTCGAGATTAGGGATGAACAGGACAAATATTAGGGAAGAGGTCTAGATTAGGGACGAACAGGACAAAGATTAGGGAAGAAGTCTAGATTAGGGACGAACAGGACAAATATTAGGGAAGAGGTCTAGATTAGGGACGAACAGGACAAAGATTAGGGAAGAGGTAGAGGTCTAGATTAGGGACGAACAGGACAAAGATTAGGGAAGAGGTCGAGATTAGGGACGAACGGGACAAATATTAGGGAAGAGGTCTAGATTAGGGACGAACAGGACAAAGATTAGGGAAGAGGTCGAGATTAGGGACGAACAGGACAAATATTAGGGAAGAGGTCGAGATTAGAGATGGGAGGGAAAAGATTAGGGTGGAGGTCATACATTAGAGGTGGGAGGGAAAAGATTAGGGTGGAGGTCATAGATTAAGGATGATGGACAAAGGAAAAAGTCTAAGATTATTAAAGAGGTCATAAGATATGTTGGACAGAGAGTAATAATGGAGGAGAAAGGGAAGAGGTCATTAATAAGTGAAGAGGTCATAGATTAGGAAAGAGGTCATAGATTCGGGAATATATCAGATTACGAAAGAGGTCATAGATTGGGGAATATATCAGATTACGAAAGAGGTCATAACAGATGTTTGACAGAGAGTAATAATGGAGGAGAGGAAGAAGAGGTCATTAGGTAAGAGGTCATCGATTAGAGTAGAAGTCATACATGTCGTACATTAGTAGAGAGGACACAGAGTTTTGCCCTTTATCCTGTCAAGGACTATGCATGTGACAATAATTATTAAACACACTTTAATGAAATTATACAGTGAGATTCATGAAGAGCCTCACATTTCCTTTATATCGTTGTGTAATATAAGTCATATAATTTGCATTTTATTTTGAAGATTGAGAGGAATAGAGATTTGATGAGAAGATATGAAGAGCAGACGCTACAACAGAAAGAGATGAACCGAGAACTGAACGACCTGCGACGCCAGCTGGGAAACACCAGAACAGGTACACTTGCTTCACAACTCTCAGTCTAAATGGTATGAACTTATCTATATATCTGAACGACCTGTGACACCAGCTGGGAAACACCAGAACAGGTATACACAGTTAACAACTCTCAGTCTAAATGGTATGAACTTATCTATATATCTGAACGACCTGTGACACCAGCTGGGAAACACCAGAACAGGTATACACAGTTAACAACTCTCAGTCTAAATGGTATGAACTTATCTATATATCTGAACCACCTGACACTCCAGCTGGGAAACACCAGAACAGGTACACTTACTTCACAATTCTCAGTCTAAATGGTATAAACTTATCTATATATCTGAACGACCTTAAAAAGTTGTTGGCTGAGGTCAAACGTTTGCTTGCTTGGAGCAACAGGGCAATAATCTCAAGCACTGACTAGACCAGGATAAACTGAAAACATCTTGATCCTGAAATTAAATGCAAATTCAGATGTTCTTGTAGCAATTATCAGCATCCAGCTACTGTTAAAAGTTTCAATAACCTGCCTATTTTTTTCATATCATGAAATATACAAATATTTTGCTTTTTCTTTCAGCGTTGAACAATGAAGTTTACAGAAACCCCAAAGGGTCCTTGCTGAGGTGTGTATCAATTTATTCATAATTCTTCAACTTGAAGCATTTCAGGCAGCTGGTTGGTTTGATATTCAAATCATTGATTCAGAGTCTTTCATACCAACTTTGGGTTGCAAAAAAACAAACATTTTTATAAGTGAAATCAGACTAAGATTGATTCTGTGAGTATTGTGTTTTAATGGTTGATGGTATTAACTTTGCCCATATACAGTTAGATAGGTGTAGACAAATATAGCATCATTAAGGAAAGTAAGTCTGGCATTTTCTCTATAACTTATCCATTTGTTACAACACCTACCGGTATTTTTCTTTGAAAGAAATTCCATATTAGATGAAACTAATTTCCATATTTTCATGTAGGTCATTAAAACATGAAAATATTTATGATTATGAACTATCAACAAATACACCAAATCTTTCCATAAATACACCAATACTATTTTTAACAACCCTGCAACTTGTCTAAAATACCAATTAACCATATTAATATGTGTCAAACAAATTGTACAGCATGTCTACACATACCCTGCATATTGCCAATATTCTGTCATTTATTTACTTCCAAGAACATAGTCACTGTATTGTTCTTGGCCGTTCTGAAAGATTTATTTCAGAAACCCAAGATTCTGAACTGCCAATGATTAACTTGTTTACTAATTCCTTATTTTCCATTGCTCTGATTATGTTTTTCTGTGGTAGGATTCTATGGTAAGTGTTCTCGTGGCATGCCCCACTCAAACAAAATCAATACTTAATCTCTCACTTAAACATGCTTTTAATCTACATATTGTAAAAATCATGACAAGCAAGTTATTTCTCATAAAACATGTAAGGATGCATCATAAAATTATTTGCATTCCTTTTCCTAGGCACATAAAGTACATTTAATACATTAAGTACATGAGAAAATAAAATTTTCAAAATATTTTCAAAATTGTAAGAAGTATTAGGACATTTGGCTGGCGCGTATTTAGCCCTAATTCTACTTCACATAGAAATGATCAAAAGGAATAATTGTCAACCATCTATATACATGTGCTAGGCCTGACGAGAAAATACCAAATCCATATTATTACCCCCCTCCACCAAGATATGAGGTGTCCTTCAAAACACCGCTATCTGAAACTAGGAGGGAGAGGGGAGGAAAGAGACCGAGCACGATGGGTAGCCTGAGGCCTAGTACACATCATAGTAGCTACCCCTCAGACCAGTGAGTATATAGCGTGAAATCACATCCCAGAAGGCTTGAAATCACATCCCAGAAAGTGTGAAATAATTATCCCAGAAAGCTTGAAATCACAACTCCAGATGGCTTGAAATCACATCCCAAATGGCAGTAAATAACATTCCAGAAAGCATGAAATAATAATCCCAGAAAGCATGAAATAATAATCCCAGAAGGCTTGAAATCACATCCCAATAGGCATGAAATAGTTATCCCAGCAGGCTTGAAATCACCTCCTAGATGTCATTAAATAACATTCCAGAAAGCATGAAATCACATTCCCAGAAGGCATGAAATAATAATCCCAAAAATCTTAAAATAACAACACTAGGTGGCATGAAATCACAATCCCAGAAAGCTTGAAATGGTTTGAAAAGGCACAAAATCACAATTCTATTAGGCATGGTAGCACAATGATGAAGTTCTTATAAAACCACCATGCAAGGAATTATAGTTATAATCTTATTATAACACTATTTATTATAACCCTGAGGGATCTAATCACAATTCACCACCATTATCAGATCTTACCCTACTACTGATTGTGATTGATTTAATGCCTCACACACACTCATATGATGATATTGTAAGATATTCACCTCTCGATACCACATTCCTTTCTCTATGTGTAATACTTTCATGTGTAATTCTTGTGATATCACCCTACACCATTCTGATACCAGTGTGATAATAGACTTCTGACACTGACATCAAATCACCATTCTGATATCAGTGTATACTGTTCTGACACTGATATGAAATCACCATTCTGATACCAGTGGGATAATACACTACTGACACTGATATAAAATCACCATTCTGATACTAGTGGAATAATACACTACTGACACTGCTTTGATGGTGGTCATTTTATTTCAGCTGACAATTTTACGATATATTTAAGACCTTTTGATGGAGATGGTGTTACAATGTATCTGAGTCTGCTTTGTCGAGCTTTCCAGCACTTGTATTGTTTCATACACAATCCTTCTCTGATTGATATCCACCTGATCTTACAACATATCCACAATAACTGCCGCGGATGCCACATGGTAGCAAGTTAACCAGAATCATTCAAGCCTCAGTAATCAACACAGACAATATTGAGGTCTCTATTAGAAGCACAGTTGAAATTACCCAGAATACTGTTTGTCATATAAGAGAATTGTTAGATTGTTCTTGTGTTCATGATATATACATTAGATGTCTTTAGCAATCATACTATGAAGTGAAATAAAATTTGGAATGAACAAATGAGATCATTGGCAAGTGAATTGCATGGAGGCTACTGTCTTAATCTAATCCTTAATGGGATCAAGGATCACATTCATTATGTGGTCAAGGATCATATCCATTATGTGGTCAAGGATCATACATATCCATTGTGAGGTCAAGGATCATATCCAATATGTGGTCAAGGATCATACTCATTATGTGGTCAAGGATCTTATCCATTGTGTGGTCAAGGATCATATCCATCATGTGGTCAAGGATCATATCCATTATGTGGTCAAGGATCATATCCATGATGTGGTCAAGGATCATATCCATCATGTGGTCAAGGATCATATCCATTATGTGGTCAAGGATCATACCCATTGTGTGGTCAAGGATCATACCCATTATGTGGTCAAGGATCATATCCATTGTGTGGTCAAGGATCATAACCATTATGTGGTCAAGGATCATACCCATTATTTGGTCAAGGATCATACCCATTATGTGGTCAAGGATCATATCCATTGTGTGGTCAAGGATCATACCCATTGTGTGGTCAAGGATCATACCAATTGTGTGGTCAATGATCATATCCATTGTGTGGTCAAGGATCATATCCATCATGTGGTCAAGGATCATACCCATTATGTGGTCAAGGATCATATCCATTGTGTGGTCAAGGATCATACCCATTATGTGGTCAAGGATCATACCCATTATGTGGTCAAGGATCATACCCATTATGTGGTCAAGGATCATAACCATTGTGTGGTCAAGGATCATACCCATTATGTGGTCAAGGATCATACCCATTATGTGGTCAAGGATCATACCCATTATGTGGTCAAGGATCATACCCATTATGTGGTCAAGGATCATAACCATTGTATGGTCAAGGATCATACCCATTATGTGGTCAAGGATCATACCCATTATGTGGTCAAGGATCATACCCATTATTTGGTCAAGGATCATACCCATTATGTGGTCAAGGATCATATCCATTGTGTGGTCAAGGATCATACCCATTATTTGGTCAAGGATCATACCCATTATGTGGTCAAGGATCATACCCATTATGTGGTCAAGGATCATACCCATTATGTGGTCAAGGATCATAACCATTGTGTGGTCAAGGATCATACCCATTATGTGGTCAAGGATCATACCCATTATGTGGTCAAGGATCATACCCATTATGTGGTCAAGGATCATACCCATTATGTGGTCAAGGATCATAACCATTGTGTGGTCAAGGATCATACCCATTATGTGGTCAAGGATCATACCCATTATGTGGTCAAGGATCATACCCATTATGTGGTCAAGGATCATACCCATTGTGTGGTCAAGGATCATACCCATTATTTGGTCAAGGATCATACCCATTGTGTGGTCAATGATCATACCCATTGTGTGGTCAAGGTTCATATCCATTGTGTGGTCAAGGATCATACCCATTATTCGGTCAAGGATCATACCCATTGTGTGGTCAAGGATCATACCCATTGTGTGGTCAAGGATCATACCCATTATTTGGTCAAGGATCATACCCATTATGTGGTCAATGATCATACCCATTATGTGGTCAAGGATCATACCCATTGTGTGGTCAAGGATCATACCCATTATTTGGTCAAGGATCATACCCATTATGTGGTCAAGGATCATATCCATGATGTGGCCAAGGATCATATCCATTATGTGGTCAAGGATCATACCCATTATGTGGTCAAGGATCATACCCATTATGTGGTCAAGGATCATACCCATTATGTGGTCAAGGATCATACCCATTGTGTGGTCAAGGATCATACCCATTATTTGGTCAAGGATCATACCCATTGTGTGGTCAAGGATCATACCCATTGTGTGGTCAAGGTTCATATCCATTGTGTGGTCAAGGATCATACCCATTATTTGGTCAAGGATCATACCCATTGTGTGGTCAAGGATCATACCCATTATGTGGTCAAGGATCATATCCATGATGTGGTCAAGGATCATATCCATGATGTGGTCAATGATCATACCCATTATGTGGTCAAGGATCATACCCATTGTGTGGTCAAGGTTCATATCCATGATGTGGTCAAGGATCATATCCATTATGTGGTCAAGGATCATACCCATTGTGTGGTCAAGGATCATACCCATTATGTGGTCAAGGATCATACCCATTGTGGTGTCAAGGATCATACCCATTATGTGGTCAATGATCATACCCATTATGTGGTCAAGGATCATACCCATTGTGTGGTCAAGGATCATACCAATTGTGTGGTCAATGATCATATCCATTGTGTGGTCAAGGATCATATCCATTGTGTGGTCAATGATCATACCCATTATTTGGTCAATGATCATATCCATTATTTGGTCAATGATCATACCCATTATGTGGTCAAGGATCTTATCATTGATATGGTCTGATCATAGTTTTTTTATTGTCAATTTAGTCTGATCTTTGTGGCATCCATGACTACTTTTGTCTGTTGTGAACTACTCTTTTGTTCCATACTTTTGTTAAGAACAACTGTAAAAATTAATATAATAAAATACAGTAAGACAACCTTTTCCTTCAAGAGTAATGATTACAACTAACACAAACTTTGGAGAACATTAACTCAAATCTAAACTGTCACAATTGTCTACAGGTCCAGTGATAAAATTTGACATGATTTGACTTGACCATTGACCTTTAATACGATTTGACCTTTCAGGAGTCAGTCACCATCTCTGTGTGACCTTGAGGACAATGCTGACCTCAGTGACCTTGGGCAGCAACGCCCCTCACCTGGTATAGGCAGTGCCAATGACTCGGAACTCATCATATCCAGAGATGAGTAAGTATTGATAGACAGGAACTGATTCAGAACTCATCATATCCAGAGATGAGTAAGTATTGATAGACAGGAAATGATTCAGAACTCATCATATCCAGAGATGAGTAAGTATTGATAGACAGGAAATGATTCAGAACTCATCATATCCAGAGATGAGTTAAAATTAATATATAATGTCCTGAGATACTTTAGATATCCATATACCACTGTACAATAAGAATGCATTTTTCATTCATGATATATTTATAATACTCATCTCTGAAAATCAGATAACTATAGTTATTGCAGTAACCTGGTTAGGTATTCACGTATATGACTGTGTTTTATATCACAGTGATGATCCAGTAGGGGTTGCCTCCCAGTCAGATAACTATAGTTATTGCAGTAACCTGGTTAGGTATTCACGTATATGACTGTGTATGTTTTATATCACAGTGATGATCCAGTAGGAGTTGCCTCCCAGTCAGAGGACTACAGTTATTGCAGTGACCTGGTGCTGGACACCAAGAAACGACTCAAGAGTCTGGAGAAAGAGGCGGAGGTAAAACTATATGGAATTATAATATAGTGGCCAGACTTTATGCAAGTTTCATCATTTACAACAAGACATTGGGGATCAAATTATAAAATCAAACATCTTCCTGTTAATCTTCCAGAACTTGGAGCAGAATTATCGCAATTTCCAGTTCCGCATGACCAGTGTAGGTGGCGCCATCACTGATGTTGTTAACAGATCCAGGGTCGGAGATATCAGCAGAAATAGTATGTTTATTAATATTTTATTTTATGTTTTGAATGTAAAAATTAATTAATTTTATTCCTTTAGTTCTCGTGGGTTTTTTTAGGAACATTGCAGATAAAAGGCAAAAATTAAATATACATTTTATTTAAAACTACATGTATAACAATTTTATAAGGAATCAATGATGTTATAAATCCCATAAAGTTTCAAATTGTTAATTCAGAGATGTATGATGGCTACTCAATACTTTATGCATGACTATTTCATTGTACACAATTCTGGAGAAAGATAAAAAATAATTATTGTGTCTCTGACATAAGTGTATGGGACACCTATTGTAATTGGATGATTACTGTTTGTTTGGGACTGGATGAATGCTGTAACAATATTCATGTATTACTGCAGCATGCTCCCTTGGCATTGCAGGTTTGGTCCCCACGGCGCCGGTTGGCTTGACGACACCTGTTCGAGTGAGCACCGCAGCCCTCAGCACCAGCCGACCACTGTCCTCCACGCCCTACAGAGCAGCTGAAGGTAGCCGTAGTAGCAATAATAGTAGTAGTGGCAATAGTAGTAGAAGTAGTAATGATATTAGTATTAAGAGGTTTCATATATTGCTGATACCAGAAAATGGCTGTACACAGGTCTTGATAGTTAGTAACCAGGATTGGAACCAGGGATCCTTGAGTTTCAATACAACTGGTCTGCCAATTGAGCTGTTTTTGCTGGATATTCACCCTGCTAAAGAGAGATTGCTAAAGAGAGATTGTGTACCTACAAGTGGAGGATTTACTATGTCTGTTCAGCAGAGTACCAGATCTCAAACCACTAGCAAATAAATGTCTTGGCAAGCCCTTTGACCAGACCTTAAGGAAATTATATCTCACTTAACCATTACCTAAAGAAAGCGTCATTCCCTTTAATGAAAAATCATGTTTTCTTTCATTTAATGACAAAATAAATATCTCCTTATGACCAGTAGGAAATCAAACAAACTCCCTGTAACATATACAAAAGTAAATAGTGTACTCTTAACCAGTTCCATTAGATGATACCTGAGGGAATAATAATAACTCCTTTGCTCAGTTTGTTATTGTTGTTGCAGTGCCTGGGGAGTACACCCCTCCCAGCCAATCAGCAATGAGCAGGTTACACGTGGAGGATGATCGGCCTCGTATGAACCTCAGCGTCTCATCTGTCAATTCGTCCCCGGACAAAAGTGAGGGAAGGTAAGCCAAGCAATATCTGATGTATTAGGAGGGAAGGTAAGCCAAGCAATATCTGCCGTATTAGGAGGGAAGGTAAGCCAAGCAATATCTGCTGTATTAGGAGGGTAGGTAAGCCAAGCAATATCTGCCATATTAGGGGGGAAGGTAAGCCAAGCAATATCTGCCATATTAGGAGGGAAGGTAAGCCAAGCAATATCTGCCGTATTAGGAGGGAAGGTAAGCCAAGCAATATCTGCTGTATTAGGAGGGAAGGTAAGCCAAGCAATATCTGCCATATTAGGGGGGAAGGTAAGCCAAGCAATATCTGCTGTATTAGGAGGGAAGGTAAGCCAAGCAATATCTGCTGTATTAGGAGGGAAGGTAAGCCAAGCAATATCTGCCGTATTAGGAGGGAAGGTAAGCCAAGCAATATCTGCTGTATTAGGAGGGAAGGTAAGCCAAGCAATATCTGCCGTATTACGAGGGAAGGTAAGCCAAGCAATATCTGCCGTATTAGGAGGGAAGGTAAGCCAAGCAATATCTGCCGTATTACGAGGGAAGGTAAGCCAAGCAATATCTGCCGTATTACGAGGGAAGGTAAGCCAAGCAATATCTGCCATATTAGGGGGGAAGGTAAGCCAAGCAATATCTGCTGTATTAGGAGGGAAGGTAAGCCAAGCAATATCTGCCGTATTAGGAGGGAAGGTAAGCCAAGCAATATCTGCTGTATTAGGAGGGAAGGTAAGCCAAGCAATATCTGCCGTATTACGAGGGAAGGTAAGCCAAGCAATATCTGCCGTATTAGGAGGGAAGGTAAGCCAAGCAATATCTGCTGTATTAGGAGGGAAGGTAAGCCAAGCAATATCTGCCGTATTAGGAGGGAAGGTAAGCCAAGCAATATCTGCTGTATTAGGAGGGAAGGTAAGCCAAGCAATATCTGCTGTATTAGGAGGGAAGGTAAGCCAAGCAATATCTGCCGTATTAGGAGGGAAGGTAAGCCAAGCAATATCTGCTGTATTAGGAGGGAAGGTAAGCCAAGCAATATCTGCCGTATTACGAGGGAAGGTAAGCCAAGCAATATCTGCCGTATTAGGAGGGAAGGTAAGCCAAGCAATATCTGCCGTATTACGAGGGAAGGTAAGCCAAGCAATATCTGCCGTATTACGAGGGAAGGTAAGCCAAGCAATATCTGCCATATTAGGGGGGAAGGTAAGCCAAGCAATATCTGCTGTATTAGGAGGGAAGGTAAGCCAAGCAATATCTGCCGTATTAGGAGGGAAGGTAAGCCAAGCAATATCTGCTGTATTAGGAGGGAAGGTAAGCCAAGCAATATCTGCCGTATTACGAGGGAAGGTAAGCCAAGCAATATCTGCCGTATTAGGAGGGAAGGTAAGCCAAGCAATATCTGCTGTATTAGGAGGGAAGGTAAGCCAAGCAATATCTGCCGTATTAGGAGGGAAGGTAAGCCAAGCAATATCTGCCGTATTAGGGGGAAGGTAAGCCAAGCAATATCTGCCGTATTAGGAGGGAAGGGAAGCCCAGCAATATCTGTTGTATTAGGCGGGAAGGTAAGCCAAGCAATATCTGCCGTATTAGGGGGGAAGGTAAGCCAAGCAATATCTGCCGTATTAGGAGGGAAGGGAAGCCCAGCAATATCTGTTGTATTAGGCGGGAAGGTAAGCCAAGCAATATCTGCCGTATTACGAGGGAAGGTAAGCCAAGCAATATCTGCCGTATTAGGAGGGAAGGTAAGCCAAGCAATATCTGCCGTATTAGGGGGGAAGGTAAGCCAAGCAATATCTGCCGCATTTGGAGGGAAGGTAAGCCAAGCAATATCTGCTGTATTAGGAGGGAAGGTAAGCCAAGCAATATCTGCCGTATTAGGACATCATTATCATTTACAGAGAAGACTCTCGCCATTAAGCTGAGCCGCATGCTTAATATCTGCTGTATTATATGATTTTATTGTGGTTTTGATTTTATCTTCAGGAAGACAGGTACAATAGGTAACCGTCCGATGAAGTTGACGGACCTTGAGGCACGCCCTGGTGAGCCGAGCGTCATCCTTCTGGAGGGTTCTGGAGGGTCACAGCACAATGGTAATATTAACCAGCATAACAATGACCCAGGTAACTAACATTATTAATACACCAACCTTGAGGATTTGACATGTATAACACCGGCAGAGAACTGCAGTGCCCTCCACCTGAGAGGGGGATCATAACCAATTTGTGAATTTTTAAAATTTGAAATGTAAAAAAAAATGTTTCTTTTATATAGGACATTTTTACTATCTCAAATGCATATTGTTGAGCAGTTTTTACTATTTTTAAAATATTTTATCCATGCACTTGAATTTACTCTTCAACAACACATATACATTTTTTATTTCTATAGTTTGTCTAACCCAGCTTTTAATAAGTCCTTTGAAAAAAACATTTGACACAAACTTAACTGTGAAAGTCATTTATAAAACTACATGATCTTATTTATTTGCACCTTGGAGTATGATGAATGGAGTTTTGATGCTATAGCTTGCATGCATGATGGCATAGCAACCCATTATTTGAAACAGTTGGATAGTTTCCCTTTGAACCAATGTGTGTTACCACAAATTTTTGAGCTATTTTTAAGTTTTTAGAATTAAAAAATAAAATTATCATTTCATAATGAATAGGTTTTTGGAAATCGAATTGTAAAATTTTGGATATTTGTAATTGAATAGGCTATTCCCAACAAGCTCTTAAATTTGATATGTGCAGACATTTGTGAATAAATGTTAAGTCTATATACAAATTATCTAAAGATATAGAAGAACAAGATTTTCAGAGTATGATAATTTTTTTTTTTTAAATACCTTATTTGTTTACCAATATTTTCTGAACCCAATATATCATTTTGAAAAAAAAAACACTAGCTTTTTTGGTAGAGTATTGGAACTCTTTTGGTAAAAATATTGCATCAATGTGAAATCAACTTTAAGTTACTGGGTAAATGTTCTCTAAATGGAATGGATGCACATATTGGCAGATTTGAAAATAACATCAGAAGAAAGATTTTTTTCAAAATGAAAAAATATTACATTGTATAGGCCTGCCAATGACATTGTATAGGCCTGCCAATGACATTGTATAGACCTGCCAATCAATTTGTAAATGTATAGGCCTGCCAATTACATTGTATAGACCTGCCAATGACATTGTATAGGCCTGCCAATGACATTGTATAGGCCTGCCAATGACATTGTATAGACCTGCCAATCAATTTGTAAATGTATAGGCCTGCCAATGACATTGTATAGGCCTACCAATGAATGCGTTGCTGGTGCAAACTAAACGTGAACATTGTGTGAGTTGACAGAATTGGCCAACATTTCACTGTAATTACTAATCAATGCATTTGTATTGAACTCTTCATAAATTGGGTGTATGATTCTGATATCACAGACATGGACGTTTGGCATTCGGCTCATATGGCGTCATGAGACACAATGGATTGTTAATAACACACAAAGCACCTTTGATCTTGTGGCATCAAAGCTCCATTCTTCATACTCCAAGCTTAAATTGTTTTAAATAATGTAAAGATTCTTTTCACCAATGAATTTTGTTTGATTTTTTTATTGTTTATCAACATTTAATTTATCCGACTGACAGTTGATATAAACCAGTCGGATGTTGTTAACACTTTCTACTTAGGATTTTTTCTAAAAATCAATTTGACATGTTTTAATTATTTAAAATCAATACCTTATTATGAGGTATTGTTATAATGGAATATATTTACACATCAAAACTTACATATTAACATACAATATATATGTTTAGTAAAAAAAATATCCTGGATTTATAAATATGGATAATGGGTAGTGATTTGTATTTAATTAGAATTATATTATATAAAATTATATTGCATAAAATAAAATTATCACATTCTTTTGTGTTTCAATACCATATTAGTATATCAATTTTAATAATTTTTGATAACCTAGTTATTTACTGTGTAGTTTTCCCCTATAAACTCTTCTTTGTGAGATGACGTGCAGTGTTTGTTTTGAGCAGGACCCCTTCATGTGAGCACCAGCATGGCTGCCCCAGAACACAAGGACCACTACAGGATATCACCCCCAGGTCAGGAAAGGTCAGAGAGGTCAGAGGTCAAACTAGACACAGCCTGGAAAAGCAATAAAGGTAGAATGTGGTCTTGTTGTTCATGTGTGTGGACATGTATACAAATAGTTTCATATTGTGACTTAAATTTGTGTCTTAACCAAAATTTTAAATAGATGTAGATGTTTTTCTTTGATGCCTGTGACCTGAATACTTTTATATACCTGTAACCTGTAACTTGTATATGCAGTCAGGATTGAGCTCCCACTTTTCCCGCCAGATGGAACATTTACTTTAAGATGCAATCGTCACATCATCTGTAGTATAGGTAATCAGCGTCCACACAAGGCTTTTCTTTTCAGTCAGTTTATGTCAAAAAGGCAAAAGGATTGGGAAATCTGTTCACGCCAACTGATTTATTATGTGATTATTTCCCCCATTTGACTTTTCACCATTTAAAAGTCATTGAGGGTCAAACAGGAGAACGTGACATATCGAACCTTGCCTTGCTGGAAGCTGTCAATCTACACTGCCTCACTTTGAGGCACGCACATTTTGACAATTCTGATGACAGCAGGTGTTAATACACACTGGTATCTGTGTATACTGGTGTCTTGTAAGTGGTGCAATGCAAAAAAGTGTAGCAGTGTTGAATGACAGCCTCCAGCAAGGCAAGTTCAGATGTATTTGTCCATTGGTTTCAATGGTACATACGAGTCAAAGCTGTTTTCTGAAGCGTCCATGCATATTTACAAACACTTACTAACCAAATTTATGAATGGTATAGTTCAAAATGAGGTAAATTGCAAAGGCAATCGGTCGTTGAAGGGCGGCTTGATCCTGACTGTATGAGAATACCAACAGGTTTAGAAACAATATGAGGCATTGAATTCAGAGGACCGTGATTTGTTTTTCTCAGTTTAATCACAATTAAATTGTTTATTTGTCATTGTACAGAATTGTTAAAATCAAAATTTATTTATTTTTCTTACTTACTATGTACAGAATCTGAATCTGAGAAGAAGAAAAGAGAGAAGGAAGAGCAAGAGAGGCGAGAAGAGGAGGATAGAGCTTATGAAGAGGAACGGAGGAAGAGGGAAGAGGAGAGAAGGAGGAAAGAAGAAGAGGCCTGGGAAAGAGAACAGAAAGAGTTAGAGAAATTAGAGGTTAGATAACAGCTAGCATTGGCTGCCTGTATTAGCTCATGTTTACCTCTAAAATAACATAAAACTGGAAGTCATTGACCCACCGTCACCTCATTTGATCATGTTTAAGAGAAAATTAAACTTTAGCACCAACCTGATAGAGGTACAGCAAATGCAATGTGACTGAATATTTTACAGGATTTCAAAATTAGACAAACAGAAATTTCTTTATTTGCCTTCTCTTGGCCAGTCAGTTATATAAGGAGAAGCCAAATATAAAATACAGCATTTGAGCAAACATCCATGACCTATGGGTGATGATTTTGCTTGTGTAGTTGAAAATAAATGAATAATAACTTGTTAAGTTTGTGTGTGGGTGACCTTGTGTGGGTTATCCTGAAAAAGAGAAGCGCAAACCAGAAATGTTCTGGGAGACAATACAGCAGCAGGACTCCTAAACTAAAAGGGCATACACACATCAAACTTTGGATATAAACAAAATCATTAAATTTAAGAAACTTACAATGTACTCTTAAGTAGCAAATATATTTTGATTTTATTGTTGAAGAACCTAATTCATGAAATAGCATTCATCAACAATATTGAGATTGATTTGTTGATAAAAATCAACAAATGATTTATAAGGAGCAGCTTTGTCAACAGAATATTCAGATTATCTTTTTTACATTTGTTATTGTCTTCTCAAAAGATTTATTCCTGGAATGATTGTCCAATGTAGTACATTAAGTAGTGCTATATACTGTTTAGACTGTTATATGATAATATCATAGTTAACTTGATGACTTGATACTTGGTACAGAGAGGAGACAGCAGCATCTCAAGCAAAGCCTCTGAAGCTCCGGATGAGAAGGCGGACACTCCGGATGAGAAGCCCGGAGAACCAGCCATAGATCCTGTCATGCAGAAATACATGGAAATGGTACAGCAACAGAAGCAACGGGAAAAAGAGGTCAGAGTCAAGGAGGACAGCTTTACCTGAGGCTGATAGTTTATCTCAGTCTGAAGGCCTCTAGCACTCTGTGTCAATAACTTCCAAGATATGAGTCAAACTATTCTCTGTGCTTGTTTGTCTGAATGATAATAGTTTATAATCATTTTCTGTTAGTTTATATACCAGTCTTTGAAGATATTGACACAAGATGTCATTTAAACTTAACACATCTATTCCTTCTTAAATCAAGTATTGCTTATTCTCCTTAACACAGATCAGTAGAGGCCACTCAGTTAATTATCTCATCAGGATTTTTAAGATAAATATGATTATAGAACATTTGTTACTATAGACGACACCATTTTCTCCCATTTCTTAGTGAGCACCATATTGCTTTAAAGAAAGCTTTATAACAAGATCAATAATTACAATCTCTATATGACCATATGTGGCTCTTATTCTTTCCTTCCTAAAGTTTTTTTTTAAAGATAGAGGTATTTGTGTGAGAGTTGACTAACGTGTGTTGTGTGATATATGCATTGTAGAGTGGAGAAGGGGTAAGTGTTATATACGAGGCAAGCAGCGCACCTTAATATAATATGCCCCGCACATGTCTCACCCTCACCTTACTAAGCTGTCCTATAAACAGGATCCCAGGCACTTATATGTTGATCATTCAAAGATACCAAGCACTTATATGTTGATCATTCAAAAATACCAAGCACTTATATGTTGATCATTCAAAGATACCAAGCACTTATATGTTGATCATTCAAAAATACCAAGCACTTATATGTTGATCATTCAAAGATGCAAAACACTTAAATGTTGATCATTCAAAGATGCAAAACACTTAAATGTTGACCATTCAAAGAAACCAAGCACTTATGTTGACCATTCAAAGATGGTACAAATATTATATATGTTTCCCCCACAAGATAAGAATGGTGCAGGGTTTGACATTAAGTCTACAAAGCCCCTGCTTAATGTGAAGCCCTGGAGTGTTTTATTGAGTGGTTCATATGTGATATTTCTATAGATTAAAAGATTAAAAACAAACAAGAAAAAGAATTGACAATCAGTAAGTTTAATGCATTCTATAATTTTCCCATTCCAATATGCATGCATGTTGAGATGGAAAAATCGTCACTTAATGCCAATTAGATTTGTATTGGAAAATAAAATCCTCTCATAAATCCACCTTGAATGATGTAATTTCTGCAGAAGTTTGTGCTTGCAAGTAATATGCTTGGGCCTTTTGTTGTAAAATTCCATCACAAGCTAACTAAACACGTCCATTTATCAACATTTGTTACCTAGTTGAATTTTAATTCTCAATATATAATTTAACAAAGAATCACTATCAATGTTGTTAGTTTTTATATATACATGTTGAAAAAAATGTTTGCTGTTAGAGGGATTAGTCAATGTTATATTAATTGTGTTGTGAAAATAATTACATGGTTATCATACACATGGTAAGAGATAGGAAAGTATTTATCATCAAATATAATTAGGATGAAATTCAAGGAGAAATCTATGGCAATTGAGATGTACTTTCAAATAGATATAATTAATGTATGATGGATGTATTTGATAATTTTATGCAGTTTTATATTGAATAATAATGGTAATTTCTCGTAACATTTTTTGTTGTAGGTGGCCAAAAATGCGGTGAATTTATGGAACAAAGGCAGAAAGGTGGGACAAGTAAAGTTTTTAAAAATCTATTAAAATTTGTATTTTGAAAATGTTTAAAATCAGTATGACAGCCACAGTAGCCTTGAATTTAAATGTCTCCTCATGTTATTTTTCATTACACTTTGTTTATATGATCATGATAATAAAATATATAAGAATTGGAATTCAACATTAAACATTAGCTTAATGAGATCATAACAGTCTCATATCATGTGAATCATCACTTTTTGATTTTTATAGTTTCTGATTTTAAGTTTTTCATTTCCTAGGAGAAAACTCCTTCCCAGTCTGAACAGGAAATATCAAGAGCTGATGAGAAAAGGTAAGTCCCTGACAGAGGCAGCACCATGTGTTATTCACACATCATATTAAAGGTAAATCCCTGACAGAGGCAGCACCCTGTGGTATTCACACATCATATTAAAGGTAAATCCCTGACAGAGGCAGCACCCTGTGGTATTCACACATCATATTAAAGGTAAATCCCTGACAGAGGCAGCACCCTGTGGTATTCACACATCATATTAAAGGTAAATCCCTGACAGAGGCAGCACCCTGTGGTATTCACACATCATATTAAAGGTAAATCCCTGACAGAGGCAGCACCCTGTGGTATTCACACATCATATTAAAGGTAAATCCCTGACAGAGGCAGCACCCTGTGGTATTCACACATCATATTAAAGGTAAATCCCTGACAGAGGCAGCACCCTGTGGTATTCACACATCATATTAAAGGTAAGTCCCTGACAGAGGCAGCACCCTGTGGTATTCACACATCATATTAAAGGTAAGTCCCTGACAGAGGCAGCACCCTGCGGTATTCACACATCATATTGCAATATTATCTAGTCATATTACCATACCTGATAAATAGAGGTAGCCCATCGCTCTGCCTCCGAAGCCATTACGTTCATTATTTATTGCACCTGTAACTGTCTTTCTGCTCTTTTAAAGTGTCCAGAACTGATGTAACTGTAACAAATGTTGAAACACAAGCAGCGAGAATTGATGAAATTGTCAGACAATTCTTAAAAGATACAACTACAATAAAATCAATAAACTGAGTAGCTACAGCTAAAAATTCCACCAATATAATTTTAGCAGTTACCGGTAGATGATTTCATAAATAGGAAAATGTTCTCTCTGTGGTTTGTTGACTATGTGACATGTCATGTGGTTTCAGTGAGGCATCTGGAGGAGGTTTTGGATCTGATGATGGATTTGCTGATTGGTAGAGGCCAGCACTATCCTTAGTTATCCTGGCCAACCAGGCCACAGATAGAGGGCAGCACTGTCCTTAGTTATCCTGGCCAACCAGGCCACAGATACAGGGCAGCACTGTCCTTAGTTATCCTGGCCAACCAGGCCACAGATAGAGGGCAGCACTGTCTTTACTCATCTTGACAAATCAGGCCACAGCTAGAGGACAGCATTGTCCACACTCATTCTGACTATTGACGACAGAGGGCAGCACTATTCATTCATCATCCTGACCAATATGCTCAAGGTTGGATTCAAGTTAGGAGCCAAACTTATTTGATGGGAAAATTTTTCCAATATACAATATTGAAACAGAAAAAAAGTCAGAATAGATCTTGAAATTGCCAGCTGTGTAGCCTCCATTTTTCAGTTTGTAAAGTCAAATGTATCTGAGCTCCAAAAATCTACCAGATGGCAGCATTGACAGATATTACAACTTGGAGAAAAGCTTCGAAAACTTGATATAGTGACATATTTGAGTTGTTTACAGAGGGCGGCACTAACTAAACTTAAAGGAACAAATGAACATCCCGTCACATGGAAGAAGTAACTAAATTGGAACATTGTCATCATATATACATGAATTGCCTTGGAGTAAAAAAGATTTTACTCTCTGCTTTCGACTTAGAGAAGTAGTCCATGGATACAAACCATAGCAAGCACTTCTGATCAGAACAACACAGACAGCGTTGCTCACTGTATAAATGAATGGGAGAATACCATACTCTCAATGTCTGCAAATTGAAAACTTGTTGGAAGCTTTGTAATCAACCAGTTGCATAATTAGTCTGATACATTTTTTTATTTTATTATTTTTTCATGCTCAGTTGGTACAAAGTATACATTTGTTCAGGCATCAGTGTCATCAAAAGTCTGATTTATGATCAGAATATTAACACAATACATCTTATATTTTGGAGACTCCCTTTTTGGCAGTACCCAAATTGGTGTGAAAATGTATTGCTGCTTTGCTGATGAGAAATTACAAATCATTAGTAAATTTAAAGGTCATTGACACAAAGTACCGTATAGAGTTATGGTGGATGTTTTGTGTCATCCCGGATCATTTCATTATTACCACTAATTATCCTGATAAACATAGATAAAAGGTTTTTTTATATTGTTTTTACATTTGTGGGAAATTAATTGGATTAAATCAGCATAATTGTCAGAATCCGAGCCAATCCATTCAGAATGATTGAATTGTAATGTACATATAGGCCCATGAAAATATTGTTCTCTCTGGTATTATAATAAAACTATGCTAAAAGGTCACTTTTGAAGAATAAAACATCATTATTTTTGGCTATGAAGTGAATTTAAAGGTTGAGTATTTGTGAATTTGTTTGCCGTTTTGAAATTTGGACAACACAAGTATTTATATGGGGAATGTTAAGGCAAGGTGCTATTTTATTATTTGAGATAAAGTTGGTTCTCAATCATGATTTTGATATCTTAAACCATTTATTCAGCTCCTTACTATGAGGAAATTAAAAAACTGAACCCTACCAAAGGATGTATATTGACAAAAATCTTTTGTTTAATTTGATACTCTGAGAAGGTTTGAACCAATAGTTTGAATCAAGAAAATACTTTCTGGATGTAAATTATTATTGTATTGTTCTTTAAGTGTTGTACATTGTAATGTGCTCTATAAGTGTTTCACAAGTTGAGATTTGTTCTGTAACTGTATCACACAGTGTAGCTAATTACAACTGCTCAGAGTATATACCATTGGGCAAACTGTCTCTCGTAAGCTGCACCAGTGCCTTTTGAATATAAAAGTAAATTTGTGCATTAGGTTAGATTTTTATACATATGACTTCGGGAAATCAGTTAAAATGAAATGACAAAATGAGAATAAATTAGAAATTGGTTATTAGCAATCAGATCAATAGCATTTATGTCAAACCTGACATATTTTTGTATTCAAATACACATTCCATAAAGAGTGATGCCTGGTCATCATTTTAGAACTTACCAGAAAGGTATAGGTATATATACCGGTAGGTAAACAATCTCAATATTAATATTTGTCCAGTTTGATCAATATTTAACATATCTATTTAATTTTTTTTAATGAACATATTATTTTATAAATATATATAGTTTGACTGATAACAGTACATATTTACATGTAAGTACATAAACGATCATAAGGAATTAAACCTCATATTTTCCTCTGTATTTATCTTCTTGTTATTGCTATTTAATCACAGATGGCTTGGAATGTCAATGCCATGTCAAAAGTCAAGCAATATTCGGCCATCTTTACAGCTCTATAGCTCTATATCGCAAGTACAAATGATTTCCCCACTCTTCCCTATTTGACATTTTAATCCTCTTGGTGATTCCATGCCAAAGACTTTCCTGTCAATGTTAAATATCTTCTTTTTTCTAACCAAATAAGAAAGAGTCTTGATTTGCTGCCTCCTCCCAACCAAATCTTTCAAGCGTGCAAATAACCATTGGTAGAATTAACCCTGAGTGACATTGATTGTCTCCCACCCAAATGTTGCTACAAGAATAAGGTAACTGTAGAATCAGCTCAGGAAATAAGGTTCCAAGGAATTTGTTTCTTTTCTAATCTGAATTGTAAATTTTAGGCAAAGATATCAAAGGGGAGGGAAACCTTTATTAGATATAAATAATCATTTCAAATATCACTAATATGAAGGATTATGAGACATTTATATTTATATCTTTGATATATTTATATTTGTGTAAACACTTTAATATGTTTACTGTTCTCAATCTTTTTGAATTTATGATTATTATTCTGGTGGCAGCCACCAGAGACAAGTTATACATTTATTGGCAATAACAAAAGATGCTGATTAAATCCCAAAATATCTGTTTCAATATTATTGTTTACCATAACCAGTATATATTATAAACAACGTCACCAAGCTTTTATGAACTGAGTTAGAACAAGGTGTGCTTTCCAACTGGCTACATAAGACTGCCACATTAACAGTTGGGAATTGTATAACGGACGGGAAGGATGGCCTGCAGGTAACATGAGGTTTCTAAAACGGAAAAATATAACATACCATATTAAGTCATCTAAATCAATATTCACAATCTTTTGAGAATTCCAAATATATAAAACATAATTTTTTTTTTTTTTTTTTTTTTTTTACAAATATCAGCATTTTATTTGACTTTGTTGAGGATATATTGTTCAATAGGACATTATTTTGAGCACAAAGTGTTCCGTTAATTTCATTTTGGTAACTTGATAATCTAGCCACCTTAATAAACATGATTTTATGCTGATCACTGGAACTCATCATCTTTTCCCATTGAAAACAACATCCCAGAAGTGAACATACAAATCTGAAGTGTACAAATAACTCTAAAATGTAATCATTAAAAAAAAACAAGATAGTAGGCCACAATCACACTCAAAGTGAAGGCTAGATTTTGAAATGTAGCAGTGATAAAGGAATGCCAAATTTTTTTAGAAGAAATACAGAGGGGTTGCACATGCACAACTGAAAGGGTTGAAAAGGGCAAGTTACAAGGATGACATGACTGCACTTAGAAATGGAGGGTTTTGTTGGTCTATGATTAAAAATTCATAAAAGTAGCATTGTGATTGCTGCAATAAAAATCTACAAGATAAATGATTTTTGGACAAAAAAAGTCCTCAGAAGTGAAGTGATTATGTTCATTTTTCCATATATTTTAGGCTATAATTTCTATCATTTTTCATGCCTTCCCAATAGGATAATTAAAGAATTTATACCTCAGTGATGCGCGTATTGATGCGATTTCGAATGAATACGAGCATGCCGATTATTTGTAACGTATTGATTAGTTGGAACTATTTTGCGTCGGCCATCTTTAGACTGGTCCTCCATCGAGTGTCAAGAACATCGTGTATATACACAGATGGTGGCAACCAGTCTATGGCTGTACGCGCCATTTTCGGGTCACGTGACGGGGTCAAATGAGGTGCGCTTTGTTTACAAATGTTTTTAACGATAAATATCTTGTTTCATGTATCATTTTTTTTAAATACAGTAGTTGTCTGAGGTATAAAAACAAAACATGCCTCGTCGGGTCAGGGTATCCGTCCGCCATCACCAACTCACTGAATCCGCTCACCCAGCTTCCCGACTCGGTATGTTTTGTTATAATACTTCGCCCCACAACCATGTCCAAAAGGAGATGAAGTCAATCGATACATCATCAAACTCATTGCACAATGGTGAAATGAAGTGAATAAAAAGAGGAAAACTACAGAAAATCCAGCAGAAAGACATAGAATAGCTAGAGGTAAAGTATAGGATAGCTAGAAAAAAGCTAGAGGAAAGGTACAGGATAGCTAGAGGAAAGGTATAGGATAGCTAGAGGAAAGGTATAGGATAGCTAGAGGAAAGGTATAGGATAGCTAGAGGAAAGGTATAAGATAGCCAGAGGAAAGGTATGGGATAGCTTGAGGAAAGGTATAGGATAGCTAGAAGAAAGGTATATGATAGCTAGAAGAAAGGTATAGGATAGCTAGAGGAAAGGTATAGGATAGCTAGAGGAAAGGTATAAGATAGCTAGAGGAAAGGTACAGGATAGCTAGAGAAGAGGTACAGGAAAGCTAGAGAAAAGGTATAGGATAGCTAGAGGTAAGGTATAGGATGCCTAGAGGAAAGCTATAAGATAGCTAGAGGAAAGGTATAGGATAGCTAGAGAATGGTATAAGATAGCTAGAGAAAAGGTATCAAAAGGATGTCAGAAAATGGTCGGAAGATGAAAGAAATGTCCAATTTGGGGCTATAAGTTTAAAATCAGCCATATAACCATGGAGAGGGTGACTGGGGCATTGTAGCTTCTAATGCATACATAAAAAAGACCCAAATCATGCAAAATAGAATTTTGAAAATAATTTTCCAAACAACTTGTTATACATCCTAAAATCCTGTAATAAAGTCTTGAGACATTAATGATCAAAGATATTTCTCTGTCATTATTGGTTCAACAAGTTTACAAGCAGGGCATCTGCTAATAGGTGTTGTGCTGAAACCTGCCGGGGATGCAGGGAATCCTAGGATTTCCCCTCCAATGAATCCTAGGATCCAGCAATGGTTTAAAATATACAAATCATTAAGTAAGAAATGTTATTTTTAATAATTAGATTTTAGAGAGTTTTCGGTGCACAATTTTAATTGTGCAGTTCCAGTTTGTTGTTTTCAATGGGGCAGTATGGTGACCCGCAATCGGCCTATTGCATTATATGCTCGAAATTAAAATTTGATGATAAATTACATTAAAAATTAAAGGTGTTTTACGTTATAAGCATTAATCCTATATTAAGCTTTAATTAATCCTATAATTTGGTGTGTTACCTTTACTGAAAGAGGAAAATCCATGTGACCACATTTCCACATACACATAGCAGATGTTTCCTCAAAAGTTTCAAAATTGTGCATCATTTCCACATGTTTGTCAGTTATGATATGTTGTCATAATTAACTTGCAGGAAATTAATGCCAAAATTAGATTGCCACGAGCACACAAGCTGATGACTGAAACTGATGCATGTATTAATTATGATTAAAATATTGAAATCCATTTTTTTTCTGAAATATATAAAATATGCATATAATATGTCAGCATATTACAATTTAATTATATATGACTGTACATTAATGCAAGATGTGTATCTGAAAATATTTATGATTAGTTTATCAAAGACAAAGAAAGTCTTTAATGGAAATTATTTAATATATTTTAATGATTGTAAATGTTTTTCATTGGCTCAAAAGAAATTTAGTTCACATCACTACATTCTATCAATGTTGGCAAATGGCTCTAAGGGTTTGAGCTTTTGTAAAATTTGCATCAAATGTGGAAACAATCTTAAACTTTTTAGTTAAAATGGTTGCAAACAGCATTTCTTTTCCCAGATGTTCCTGATTGATCAGCTATGTTCACATCGTCATGCCTTAGACTGACTGGTTAATTTGTAAATACTCACACAAAGGAGATCACACTCACACAAGTGAGATTGGTTGGTTATAACTTGAAGCCAATGAATAGAAATCTTACACCCTTATCATGATTTGGGTTGGTAAAGAGACTACACATGTTGTGCATGGTGACTTTTATCATTCAAGTGACCTCAGAAAATGTCATTTTTGGAAATTGACATTTGTAATTGCCGTAAGGTTTGGAACAGTTTTAGACATTACTGAATATTTATTAAGATTAAAAATCATCTTGGCAAATCCCAGGATTCACCAGCTTTCACCAGATCCCAGGTTCAAATGGAGTATTCAACAACTATATTACAAAAAGAACAATAAACATTTACATTATGAGAGGAAAAGTGCCTGAATATCTAATTTCTTGGAAGCTGCACTTAACTTATATGACAACTACATGTATGCTCCTCTCACTTGCTTTCGGTCCACAATCAATTCTGTCAACTTCTGCCATTTCTATGCTAATTTGCAATGTCAGGACCTTCTTTCCACTCAAATTTGGTGGAGTGAGTGAGAGGAGTGTGACTCATGCTGAACACAAGAATTAAAGAAAAACCTAGGTTTGCTTTTGATTTGATTTGTCATGCTGGTTGCTTTACGGACTTTATTTGTTGGGAGGAAATGGATTTTCCCGCCAGGGATCCAAGTCACACTTCATGACGTTACTTGACAGTCGCTGTGAGGAGTGTCAGAGAGAAAGGTCAAGGACATCAAGATGGCAGATAATTTCACGTCACTCAGCAGTAGTCAGGTGAGTCGGGAAATAAACACGAGATTAAAGTTCAAAGTCTCTCCACAGGCAAACAGAAATGATTATGAGGTGATAAGAAACAATTCTCATAATGCAATTGGGGACGTCTTTCTCGGTTAATCAGCGAAATGCGGTCACAAAGTTTACCTACCGGGTGTGGAGTGCTAGTAAAACAGAAAAATAAACAAGGTTCACAAGTCGCCACAGGGCTATGACCAGTGTGGAAAGTCCCTTCCACTCAAACACAAGGCTAAAACTGCAAATAGTGCCTTGTTTTATTTTACTATGAAAAAAGGTTTTTCAACACTGTCCTCCATATTTTGCACCACACAAACATGAAGTGTTAATGATTCATAGGATTACAAAGATATGTCAACATACTTTCTCTGAATACCAGTTAAAGGTATTGCCCAGCAAATCTACAACGTCAATGATCACGTGACTAGGGTCACGTGACCAAGCGGCCGCCATTCCGGTGAAACTGGAGTAAAATATTTGTTAAATTTAATTCAATATCTTGTGAGAAAACGAAAATAATTTGACTGTCAGTGTACAGAGATAATTGCTGCTAAGATCGTATGCAAACACCTGACTCTGGCTTGAAATCTTGTAAGAATTTTACGATACGACTTCACCGGTCCCCCCAGGGCCGTGACGTCAGTGGGCGATAATTGGGCACTTTTGCGAACTCGAATTAAGCATCAATTCTACAATTTGGTGTTTTTGAAAGCTTAGCCACATAATGACTAATTGAAATTATAATAGAGTAAAAAGATACATTGCTATGAGACATAGCAGTTGCACTCCCAGCAGAGGTCTGTCTGAGCCTTATGCTGCACATGACGGGTAAACACGGGTAGTGTTAACTTTATTTGACCTCAAATGAGGTTCAAAGTAGGGTAGCACTGTTTGACGTCATTTTGGTACTATTTGAAAGACAATACATTTCATGACGTCATAAGCATATTGCCATAATCTTATGACATCATTTTACCTTTCAGTGACACTCCACATAAAAATGATGCCAAGAAAGGAGTGTGCTTTCATTAGGGGCCTATATATTAAGGTCTTGTTCAAATAGGTTTTACAGACATGATGGGGATGCATTTTTCAAAAAAATTATCGACATGAAAGACAGATACATTTATCACCAATATGTGAATTTTAAACATTTTTTTTCAAAATCGGTGCTTAATCCATCTAAGTCAACCCCAAGTGAAGTCTTCTCTCAGGGGCCAACTTCACTCAGGGGCCGACTTCACTTGTTACCCTTTCTCTATCATGTCTAGTGAGATTGATTGCAGGTTTCCATCTTGTTTTTTTATCATTGGATTTTAGAGAGTTTAGATGTAATTGTGCAGTTCTGGCGTGTTGTTTTTAATGGACTATGCCCTGGTTCAGTGGCCAAGGGACACCAAATTCTCTTTTCAAGCTTGTGGAGAAAGTCTCAGGGCCATAAGACATACTGGTAGCCTAAAGGAACAATAAATTTTATCCAGCTAAAAAAAAAGATACTGATTTGAGCAACAGTGTATTAGTGCAGATTAGTGCAAGAAGACTTTGCCCAGATAAACACAGGAAGAAACAAATTTTCCTCATATACAAGGACAGGTGCACTATGCATGCACCTAAACCTATGGGTCAGGCCAAGACAAAAATTATTTGTTACCATGAAGCAACCCAATCAGGAAATGCCTCCAAACTCCAGAGTCAGATCTGGTGTATATTTTTTGATACTTTGAATTCATAGAAGCAGATATTGGCATAATATAGACAATATATTTGACAGCAGAAACATGAACATGAATGAGAGTAGGAAGGATATTTTGAATGGCAATCAGGCATGATGTGGAGAAAGAATTTTTATGGTGAATATGTTTATAACCAAAAGCCACAGGAAACATCCAAACACATTTCTTGGCCTCCAACCTTTCTATGTTCTGAACTGAAATGCAGGAATTGGCCTATGAAAATGGAATAGAATTTGGAATGAATGCCAGATTTCTATACTTAAGCTGAGTAAGATAAGTGGGCTCAGAGATACACATGTGAATTTTGAAGACAATCTGTGCCATACTCATATGGAATGTTTAAACTTATTCAAGTGTTAACTTACAAGGGGCATTCTTGCCACTGAGGCACAGATGACTTTTTGTGTCTGTGTAATATATTACATTAAGTCACACAAGGCTGGAATAATTGAGGGCACGATACGATAGTGAACATGGTATAACGTGCCTGTATGACAGACTGACACAATGGCTACGGTAATCCAGGATAATATCCCTATGGTTGGTATATTATTCTTTAAAAAAGATATTGAATGAGGGTTTAGTTGCAAACCAAACAACACAAATATAGATCACAATATTGATCACTATATGGATAGCTGTACCCTTGTAATATTTTGGGATCATATAAACACATTCTTCTTTTAAAGCATTCATGTTTGCTTTTGGCTTTCCTGACAATTACATGGCACCAACAATGATAAGATCTCTGGCAAATACGGAGCATTCAAGTAGAGTCCATATTGCATATTATTGCATGATTTGTGATGATACATTGCACAGAATATTTACTCAGTGGGTTTTAATTGCAAGCATTCACTTTTCCATTTTTACATTTTGTTCCCTAGTACAGTATTACATATAGGACAAGACTATATGGAACTATTCCAAAAATAAAGCTTCCTGAAATATGTGTTTATATTCTGGCTATAGCAATATTGAATGTACATGTAGGCTCTCTAATTAGTTCCCATCAGGATACAGTGGACAGTTCATCATCACAGTAATTAAGGTCATAAGAATGTCATAGGGCACTTTGTGTCAGATTAAATGGACATGAATTTGATGGAGCAGTTTTCATCAGCTGACAGTCACAAGTTTGTGGTTAATATATCATACATATCTAAATCTATATATTCCCCTTAAAATATTTGGAGGCAACCAACTTTGAAACTATCTTTGATTTATTATAATCAGAAAAACATGCAATGCTGTTAAAGTTTCAGCACTATGAACAGACTTGTCTGGTTATTATTATTATTATTATTATTACAAAACTATACAAAATGTTAATCCCTTACATTTGAACTGATTTCAAGTTTGACCCTGTTACCTCAACAAAACAACAACAATTGAATGGGAATCTTTCTTTTGCACTATCAAATAAGCATATAAGAATGAACACTAAACACTGCCTTCAGTGACCTGATTTTTGTCAAAGGTTTCAGTGAAAAACAGCTCATCATTCCACATTTCTCAGTTTGATTGAGATACAGTCATCCCTCCACTCAGCCAAGCCCCAACGTTTACAAAAAGTGAAAGTGCTGGAATAATAGTGAAGATAACTCACATGGGACACCAACACTCATCAATAAATCAAACATGTGACACCTTAGAAAATAGAAGGATTAGTATGACAGTTATTTTTTGTCTCAGGGTTAATATATATATATGTGGTCAGACTTTGTTGTGTATTTAACTTGGTAATCAGGATAAAGCACCTCTAACATCATATAACTGTCAAAATAAGATAACAAGGACATAATAATGCAGCACCCAGAATGGTTAGGTAGCTCAAAATAACATTTCTTTTCTGAAATGTTAACCTCTCTGGGTGAAAAGGTGTTCCTTTTGGGGCATTCAGACACATGAATTATTTTTACCCACTTTTAGGGTCCCTCTTGGTCCCTCCAAAATTGATGATTTTGGCCGAAATATGGTTAATTGTAAAAACATATCAAGCACAATGAAACATATCAAGCACAATCATGTTAAAACTAGTCATATGATCCCAGCATGCATTACGCATGACACAAGAGACACAAATGTTGAAATTCAAGCAGTGAAAATCAAGAATTAGGAAATAGCAAAATATAAAAAATCCTTCATATCAATTACTATGTTCCTTTGATTTAAAATTATCTAAAACTTGATGAATACTTCATGGTTGTTCTCACCTGGAAGAGACACATGACAAAATACTTAAAATATCAAAAGCTACCTAACACCATCCAGTCAAGTAGTTCTGTCATAGACAAAGCACTGACACCATCCAGTCAAGTAGTTCTGGCATAGACAAAGCACTGACACCATCCAGTCAAGCAGTTCTGTCATAGACAAAGCACTGACACCATCCAGTCAAGTAGTTCTGGCATAGACAAAGCACTGACACCATCCAGTCAAGCAGTTCTGTCATAGACAAAGCACTGACACCATCCAGTCAAGTAGTTCTGGCATAGACAAAGCACTGACACCATCCAGTCAAGTAGTTCTGGCATAGACAAAGCACTGACACCATCCAGTCAAGTAGTTCTGTCATAGACAAAGCACTGACACCATCCAGTCAAGTAGTTCTGGCATAGACAAAGCACTGGCACCATCCAGTCAAGTAGTTCTGGCATAGACAAAGCACTGACACCATCCAGTCAAGTAGTTCTGGCATAGACAAAGCACTGACACCATCCAGTCAAGTAGTTCTGGCATAGACAAAGCACTGACACCATCCAGTCAAGTAGTTCTGTCATAGACAAAGCACTGACACCATCCAGTCAAGTAGTTCTGGCATAGACAAAGCACTGGCACCATCCAGTCAAGTAGTTCTGGCATAGACAAAGCACTGACACCATCCAGTCAAGTAGTTCTGGCATAGACAAAGCACTGACACCATCCAGCCAAGTAGTTCTGGCATAGACAAAGCACTGACACCATCCAGTCAAGTAGTTCTGGCATAGACAAAGCACTGACACCATCCAGTCAAGTAGTTCTGGCATAGACAAAACATTCATTAAGTTCACATATCTTGTTGTACTTAAATACATAATAGTTTTTATATTTAGAAAATCCTTGTTTTGATTTGGTTGAGTAATTCAATTATATGCAGTAAAGGCAATTACAATTGAAAATTGAAAATTAATAGATTATTTTTAGATTTGCAAACTATACATTAAGCTGCTGTAACTTCAGATGATTATTAGTTCTTAGAGGCTTGTATGTTTGAGACTAGGATCTGTATGGGCATATTGTGCTCCTTCCCTTTAATGGTTTAATCCTATTTATATATTTATATTTTCAGTACAAGTTGTACATATAGATAAGTTTCAAAAACTGCTGGTGAGATATAAAGTAGATTTTTCTCTCTCCGAAAATAGACTATGTCTCAACAAATGGTCTAACCCTCTCATAAAATAAACTATCCCAGCACATGACATCCAACAAGAAAACCACATCATTTTCACCAGTTTTGTCTGCAGGGATATTACTCTATTCTGCATATTTATTTTCTTAAGCAGCATCCAGCACATGGTCAAGATGTGGCCATGCAGTTTGTTCCCCATATTTAATACAACAACTTTTTCAGTGTGATGAGCAGACTCAGTATTGAGACTCAGTATTGAGAGATCTGGGATGCACATCACATCACTGACATATGTATGATGATACTGTTCTGTTGATTTTAGCTGCAGAAGGAACATCTGGAGTACACATCAACACATGCTGACAAGCATGTACATGTACTTGCTCATGTATAAAGTAAATAGCTTTGTGCCTGTGTGACAAAATCAGATGACGCAGTTAGAGTGACCAAGTGGGCCTCACAGGATTTTCCAATGTTTATGTTAAATCTGAATGGCATGTAGGATTAGTCATGACTGTCAAAAGTTGAAAATTGAATATAAGTGGTGAGATCTGACATATATGCAAGTAATAGCCTTAACATTGGTTCCCAGAACTCTTCTCTAGCTCAGCAGATTTGAAGCCCATATTATTGGATATTTGAGTTTCCCTTCTCTTAGGAAAAGTAACAGACAAGCCCATCAGTATGAAATATTTAGAGTCTTCTTAAAGTCCAAATCATCCATTGGACACTTTGTCAACAAACTTTGTTTAGCTGACCAGTAATCTAGTGCAAACACCTGTTTAATAAAGGTTTGCTTGCAATGGGGCACCTTCAGCTTGGGCCATTGGAATTATTTGACTTACAGAGGCCTGTTTGACCATGTGTGCTATACTGTTCCTGTGTTGTGTGTTTGTAGGATCGGTTGAACCCGGCCGACGTAGAGGCTGGAACTGGTAACCCTGATGAGCCTCCACCTGCCTACACCCCGTCCTACGGCAGCCAGGATGCAGCGCCCCCTAGCTACACCCAGTCTACTGACCCCTCAGGTACAAACTATCCCTACAATGTGGTTATACCAAAAATTGAAGCTATTGAAATTAAGCTGTGAAATTAAGCTGTGAAATTAAGCTGTGTCATTTTGTTATTTAATTACATACAAGTTAAAGAGTCTCATTAAAGGAGGATTTATTTACTGTGTTTCAGAACCCCCTCCATCTTATGAATCACTCTTTGGTCAGGTACGAGCAGCAAAACAAGAATCCAGCGGAGTTGTAGAATTCTTCAAGAAATTTTTTATTATTCTTCTTGGGACAAGTGAGTATTAAAGACTATTATTGCAGTTGTAGCATATTCTAGCCATAGGCCCACTGCCAGTCTCCAGAATTCAATGATTAGATTTGGAGTTATACACTTCTTGTGGGTACTTTTCAATGGCGGTAAAAACGCAATGTGGAGATCAACAATCAACATATTTCTAGGCTTATTTAAAGTGAAATCCATGATTCACATGCTTGTTTAACACCCGAACACCTAACACCTACCCAACTGCACCCTGCCACCCAACACCTGCCCAACTGCACCCTGCCACCCAACCGCACCCTGCCACCCACCCACACCCTGCCACCCACCCACATCCAGCCACCCACCCACACCCTGCCACCTACACCCTGCCACTCACCTGCACCCTGTCACCCACACCCTGCCACTCACCTGCACCTTGCCACCCACACCATGCCACTCGCACCCTATCACCCACACCCTGCCACCCACCTGCACCCTGTCACCCACACCCTGCCACTCACCTGCACCGTGCCACTCACCTGCTCCCTGCCACCCACACCATGCCACCCACCCGCACCTTGCCACCCACCCGCACCCTGCCACCCACACCCTTCCACTCACCTGCACCCTGCAGCCCACACCCTGCCACTCACCTGCACCCTGCCACCAACACCCTGCCACTCACCTGCATCCTGCCACCCACACCCTGCCACTCCCTCACACCTTGCCACCCACCTGCAACCTGCCACCCACACCCTTCCACTCACCTGCACCCTGCAGCCCACACGCTGCCACCCACCCGCACCCTGCCACCCACACTCTGCCATTCTCACCCTGCCACCCACACCCTGCCACCCATTCTCACCCTGCCATCCACACCCTGCCACCCACTCTCACCCTGCCACCCACACCCTGCCACCCACCTGCACCCTGCCACCCACACCCTGTCACTCACCTGAACCCTGCCAAACACACCCTGCCACTCCCTCACACCCTGCCACCCACCTGCACCCTGTCACCCACCCTCACCCTGCCACCCACACCCTGCCACTCACCTGCACCCTGCCACCAACACCCTGCCACTCACCTGCACCCTGCCACTCACCTGCATCCTGCCACCTACACCCTGCCACTCCCTCACACCCTGCCACCCACCCGCACCCTGCCACCCACAACCTACCACTCACCTGCACCCTGCAGCCCACACGCTGCCACTCACCTGCACCCTGCAGCCCACACCCTGCCATTCACACCCTGCCACCCCCACCCTGCCATTTACACCCTGCCACCCACTCTCACCCTGCCACCCACCTGCACCCTGCCACCCATCCACACCCTGCCATTCACACCCTGCCACCCACCCACACCCTGCCACCTGCACCCTGCAGCCCACACCCTGCCACCCGCACCCTGCCATTCACACCCTGCCATTCACACCCTGCCATTCACACCCTGCCACCCACCCACACCCTGCCACCTGCACCCTGCAGCCCGCACCCTGCCACCCACCCGCACCCTGCCACTCACACCCTGCCACTCACCCACACCCTGTCACATAGCTACACCCTGCCATCTATCCGCACCCAGCTGCACCATGCCACTCACAAAACCTCATGACAAACTTATAATATACCAATCTTACTTTTTTTTGCAGTTGGTTGTTCAATATGTGTTGCATTCGTTCTCGCCATTCCTATATCCATGATTTGTATGGGTAAGTAAAGTTCACAGGTTTGACTAATTTCAACTATCTTTAACATCAGACATTTCGATGCGTGTGCCCTTGAGTCAATTGTCACACGCTATGGTTGGACTGAAGCCCTATCATAGTTTTGTAATAGCAAAGAAAAAGGTTGGCAACCAGCACCCAGTGTTTTGTAGGAGGTGCGCGATTACATTGCATATCTTATAAATGAGTGAAAAACAACTGGGCTGGCCTGCAGAGCCCACAGAAAGTTTGCTAGTTACACATTCCATGTGTTTTCATTTAAGTCAGCAGAGCTATCAGCCATAAAATTAAAGTGAAAGGCAGTGACACTTACTGTAATGAGATGATTCTTGTTTTTTTGTAGGTGCTATATACAAGGATGACTGCCCTAAGGAGCGTTATATTCCAATTTACCTCATCGTGGGTGGATCATTTGGAGTGTTAAAAAATTTAATAAATATGGTACAGAGATTCAAAAACCGCAAAGAGCAGCAAGATGAAGAGAATGCTAAAACCAATCCCCTGGATTCCTTGCTGAACTGCTTCCTCTCAGCCTGGTTTATTGCAGGTAACTTTACCCCCAGCCTTAGTCAAGCTTTATTCAATATTTGATACTTGTCATATACCTTATATAAGTTTTTGCCCCGATATTTGATTATTGAAAAGTATTGGAGCGTTGTATTAAAACCCCAGTGATAACACTTGTGAGAGACTGCTTATATCCATGATAACAGATTTTGGGAACTGCCAGCATGAACCTGCAGGGGCCAAAATCTGCTATCACTTGTAGTTTGAGGAATTAGTAATATTGTAAATGATTATAAACATGTAAGAATGGCTTCAAAATATGGTTGCATTAAGTACCTGGTAATGACATCAAAAGTATAATATATATTCCTTCTGTTTCCTCTCATTAAGTACCTCCTATAATATATACTCCTTCTGTTTCCTATCATTGAGTACCTCCTATAATATATACTCCTTCTGTTTCCTCTCATTCAGTACCTCCTATAATATATACTCCTTCTGTTTCCTATCATTCAGTACCTCCTATAATATGCACTCCTTCTGTTTCCTCTCATTCACTACCTCATATAATATGCACTCCTTCTGTTTCCTCTCATTTAGTACCTCCTATAATATGCACTCCTTCTGTTTCCTATCATTCACTACCTCCTATAATATGCACTCCTTTTGTTTCCTCTCATTCACTTCCTCCTATAATATGCACTCCTTCTGTTTCTTCTCATTCACTACCTCCTATAATATATACTCCTTCTGTTTCCTATCATTCCGTACCTCCTATAATATGCACTCCTTTTGTTTCCTCTCATTTAGTACCTCATATAATATGCACTCCTTCTGTTTCCTCTCATTCACTACCTCCTATAATATGCACTCCTTCTGTTTCCTCTGGGCCACCGGCCGTGGCGCAGTTGGTTAGAGCGCCAGCTTATTAGCACCAGTTCGTCTGGTGATCCAAAGGTCGTGGGTTCGAACCCCGGCCTTGCCGGGATTGAACTCATGATACAATTTCCCATATGAGCTGAGGCCCGTGCCAAAAGGGTTAACCCGTTGTCCTTGTAAACCTGTGACCGGGTGGGTTGTCATGTCAAGGACCTGCAACATGACAATTCAGTGAGGCAGCACTATATCTGCTACAAGTAGGTCTCATCACAAAATGACTGAAATAATGTTGAAAGTGATGTAAAGCCCCAAATAAAAAAATAAACAATCTGTTTCCTCTCATTTAGTACCTCATATAATATGCACTCCTTCTGTTTCCTCTCATTCACTACCTCCTATGATATGCACTCCTTTTGTTTCCTCTCATTCACTACCTCCTATAATATATACTAATTCTGTTTCCTCTCATTCACTACCTCCTATAACATATACTCCTTCTGTTTCCTCTCATCCAGTACCTCCTATAATATATACTCCTTCTGTTTCCTATCATTCAGTACCCTCCTATAATATATACTCCTTCTGTTTCCTCTCATTCAGTACCTCCTATAATATATACTCCTTCTGTTTCCTCTCATTCAGTACCTCCTATAATATATACTCCTTCTGTTTCCTATCATTCAGTACCCTCCTATAATATATACTCCTTCTGTTTCCTATCATTCAGTACCTCCTATAATATATACTCATGTTTCCTATCATTCAGTACCTCCTATAATATATACTCCTTCTGTTTCCTCTCATTCAGTACCTCCTATAAAATATACTACTTTTGTTGACTCTCATTCACTACCCCCAATGAAATGTCACACTGGCCCCGCTAGCACAGTTGGTAGAGTGTAGGATCTGTGCCTTTGATGGTTTAATAAGTGGAGGACAGGAGGTTGTGGGTTCAACTCCCACTGCTGGCACACTGATTAATAGGCTCAAAAGTCGACCTGAGATGACCATAGTTGTTGAAAGGGTCGTACAAACACCATTTCACAATTTCACAATAAAACTAATTATTTTTTCAATAAGTGCATGTGAACTTTTCTTCATCCCCATGTTCTGTGTTTCAGGTAATGTTTGGATATACAGAACTTATAACGAGTTCCAGACGGAGTTTCCAGAGAGAGAAGACTTTTGTGACCCGACATTGTACTGGTATGCATTCTGGATCACGACGTCCATGTACATCATTATGGGTACCACCTGTCTCTGTATCTGCTGTGCCGGGCTTCTGGCTGCCGTCGTCGGCGGAGACCAGTCCAACAGGGGCAACGCCAATTAACTTCCTGTCTGTAACTTCTTGTTGCCATCGTCGGTGATCAGGTCCGGCAGTGGCAATCTCAATTAATGTCTGGTCTGTAAGATTTCTTGTTGTCGCTGTGGTTGATATGTACCATTCTAAGCAAAGCACTATCAGTTCTATAAGTGCCATTGTTAAAACTTACAATATCGGCACTTTCTCAAATGTTGCAGCTTTCCTTTAGGTCACATAGCACTCACTGCTCTCTGACGTTTTAACTCTATAAGGACACACAGAACTAAATTATCACTTTTTATATCCCTATTAGCAGTTGATGCAAATCATCTATATGGTAATTTACAAGCATGACCAAATAAGGTCACACAAAGCTATTGTGTAACTTATGTAGTCACTTTCCCTGTGTGACCTCATTTGTTCACATTTATGCTTGGTTCAAAAATATGTTTGACTCAAACTGATTAGACCTTCACGAACTGCTTTGTGAAAAAGTAAAACTTTGAAAGGTCACAAGCAGCCCCTGATCAGTGTATGATAAAAGGTGCATCACCTTTTGATGTGGTATGAAAATGTCAGTTCTATCCAGTCACCTACAGCTTCCGTGACACTATTCCATGGTTTGAGAGATTGTATGGGGTAGAAGATTTGTATCTCAGGTTGGTATGATTATCAGCAAAAAAATGTTTGTCAAATGGAATTTTTTTACATGCAGTTTTTAAAAACATATTTCTATATATCAAGATTATTATTAAAAGGAAAGGATTTAATCAATCTTGTTTGCATAAGTTTTAAAGGGAAATTATGGAACATTTTGCCACAAGCTTTAATGGAGAATGGATATTTTGAATGAATCTTTCAATAGAGCCTAGTCAACGCTTTCTTGCCATTGGCTTCAATCCTCAAACATTTTCAATTTTTGATAGGCACTTAAAGAAAGAAATTGTCTGATTTTTTCTCAAGTGCAGAAGGAAGAGAGGTGAAAATAGGCAAAGCAAAATGTGTGCCTTTTCACTTACATCCAATATGCTGAGATTTCAACATGCTTTCTCAACACATTATTTTAAATGACCAATTTGAAATATTCACCAAAAAAATATTATGTAAATCTGTGGTGAAACTTTTTTTCTTTTACTAATAGATTATATGAATATATGGGTAAATATTTAAATTTGTCATTGCTCAGAGGACAATGAAAGTTGTCATGGACTTTGGAGTGGCAGGAAGTGATTTCTTGGTCAGTAGTATCAGCTGTTATGAGGTGTGAATCACGGGTCAGTAGGTTCTGTACTTCTGAAATGTTAATTATTCAAGACTTACGTCAAATATTTTCTCCATTAGCTATGACGTAACAGATTTTTACAACTAAATTGGCACGTTGACATTATGGCCAGTTATTTGTTACTTTTATTAAATTCAATTTTGTCATTGTCAATTGTTGACATGGATGTTTTTTTATATTAATCCCTATAAGTATATTTTACACTTGTCTGACTTTGTATGAAGCATTTAATTCGGTGAATGTATTATAATATATGAGGTGGAAGCAAGGTTAAGAGTAGTTCAGCATTAAGGATTTTATACTGTCAAGATTTCTAAGAAGTGAGGTTATAATTAATTGTATATAAGAGATGTTAATATTCTGTGTAGCTCTGAATACCTCAGTAGCAGTGTACTTGTTGGCCTCCTTCTTGAGAGCATTCACGGATTGCTGGACAGTTTGAGCAGGCACCAGATTAAGTGTGATATCATAAGGACATAAAATTCAAATTGATTAAAATTGCATCGAGAATTTGTTATTTTGTCCATATTTACAGTGAGAAATTGATGTCCAGAAGATAGTTCCAGAGATTTCTGAAGAGCTAATGAGCACAGACTTTTTATCTCTCCAAAAAATATCAATTAACATTTTAAAAATGACATAGGAACACTGCAACTTTGTTTTATTGTTTATTATCTCATAATATTCCATTCAATTTATTTGTGAATAACCTTGATTACACTCAGCTTACATGTAGAATGGTGCACGCTCAAAGTTGCCTGTGCTCAAACTGCAGCAGGACTCAATTATATGTTACCCCAACTCTCCCCCACTCCCCCTCTCCCCCACCCCCACCCCCATGGCTATAAGTAAAGTGTGACTTCAATGTGAAGCATGAGGACCATATTATACCAATATTTAGGGAATATTATGATAGTGTCATAAAAAGAGTTGAGAAGTTTATGGAAGCACTTTGTCGCCACAGATCTGAATGAATATAGGTGTCGGCACTAAACTGAACATAAATATCAGCACCTACCCAAACATAGGTGTCAGCACTTGTACCTGAATATAGATGTCAGCACCTACCCAAACATATGTGTCCGCATTTGTACCTGAACATAAATATTAGCACTTATACCTGAATATAAATATCAACAGTTGTACCTGAACATAGGTGTCAGCAAAGATATCAGCACTTACCTTTGTCAATTTTTTTGTTTTTATCAATGAACAAGACTTTTTGTGACTGTGATTACTGTTATTGTTGTTATTATCTTGAGGGATGTAGAAGTATTTGGGTCAAGAATCCAATTATTATGCCAGATCTAGTGAAGTCAATATGGTGTGAAATTTAAATTGCTTTTTCAGACACACGTATATTTGATAAGAAGTAATTACACAATCCTGTGAAAAATATTTCTCTCTGAGTATACAATATTGTAATATCCGACAGTTTGACCATGACATTTTTATCTGGAAGAACCACATTCTAAAGGACGTACCAGTCAATTATTTGAAGTCACAGGTCAATCTTTGATGTTTGTGAAAAGAATAATGTTTGGATGTTTGGAAAATAGGTAAAAAACCCATCATGAATGGGGAAGCTTGCCTTGAGTAGCTCTGGGGCCCATGACAGGAACTCTGATTATAAACAAAGGAACTGTTTTTCATCACACATATTATTATTCAAGGCACTTTAAGATCAATTTTTATTAAATAGAATTCCATTTCTAAACAGAATAGAATGTAGATAATGTTGCTATAATAATAATAGAAATATACATAAGGAGCCTATATTTTTAACCTGTACAATTTCTATGCCTAAAGCAGTTTATATCTTGTGTAATTATAGTGTATAGTTGTGAATTCATATGCTTTTTCCAATCAATTAACTTTAAGGATTGATTTTACAGATGTTCTTGTATAAGTGGTACAGCATTATGTAAAATGTTCAAATGTTCTCTGGTATAAAATATATTTTTATGTTATCAGCTTCTTTACAGGTATGCCAGATGAAACATTAAAGTAAATAATTCTTTTCCTTGTTAGATTTATGGGTAAAACACTGTGTTGGTTTGCAAAGATCCAAATGGTTACATTAGCAGTTGTAACAACAATGTAATATCACAAGTCACACAGAATATTTGGAAAATGCATTACTGACACCTGGGGAGTAAAATTTGCATCAGTTGAATTACCTCATTATTCCAGTTGTAACTTGTAATGATGGGAATAAATTCAATTTCATAGCATCACTTGGTCAGAGGCACCAATAGAAATAGTCCCAAACATGGCAGTGAATGCTGCAGGGGGTGGGGGATGGTGGTATGGGAGGGGGGGGGGCTTTGTTCTTATACTGTGATATGAATATAAAATATAAAGCTTCTGTCATGTAGATGATATAAATATTCTCATTTATTCTGTCATAGATCAGGGTTTTTATCACAATTTTGGAACCTAAAACAACACATCATAGCTACCCAGAGTGTTAAGGGTGAAGTGGGTTCGGAACTGTTGTTGAGTTGTGCCTTAATGATGCATCAGAATATGGCCAGTTTAACCACAGTTTGTTCCTACCTTCCAGTTGTATCTTGTGCTATCTTCATTATGATAGGAAGAAAAGGTAATGAATAATCTGCGTTTAAACATAATATTAATATAAAGTTAATTTTAGGTGAAATATTTTAGCTAATAACACTAGGATTATTGTGCACTACTTAACTGGTTGTTGGTATTAACTGTATGTCAAATACAATTGTCTAATATTTAAAAGAAGCTAAAATTGAAGCCATGTTATATAAAATATATTTGATGAGAGATGATGGGGCAAGCTTGTGTATATTTGAGTATAAAGCTGAGCTCTGTTTGATGTTGGACTAATAGTGTGTCTTGTCATCAGTATTCTAACATTTCTTACGTGGAATGCAACATAGCATAACTATTTTTTTGTTAGAAGTGCATAACAATAAATGAAGTATATTTAAGCATATTAATTGCACCTTGATTAGATTGGGTTTTCAGAAACTGTGAAGGTGGTTATGACTGTAATATTTTTCCAAATAAAATCTTTTAAACAAAACTTTGAAGTATCCTGTTTTTGTATCATTAAGAGTTAAGGCACCTTTAGTTTCTTGAAGAGAACTTTGAATTTTGAGTTTGATAAAGTAACATTCTTCCCAATCAGGATGATAGAGATACCCAAAATGAATTGCGCAAGGACCAACTCTGCCATGCCTGAGCTGCAGTTATTTGGAATACTGTATCAAAATGACCCACACCCCAACAGTCGGGTTTTATATTAATTCTCACAATTTGGCCTCTCAGTGCATGTTATGTATTCTTAAGTTATGTCCTTGGGTCTTTGAGCAAGCCCCACTTTGCCTTCAAAGTGAAAACATAAATAAAAGATCAATGCATTTCAAAGGCTTATGTAAAACCTATTATCTATTTTAAAAAATACAGAAGATAATATTGATTTTTCTTTTGTAAAATGGGAAAAAGATCAATTTCAAGCAATGCGAAGGAATCATTACACTACAGGTGGCACCACTACGAGATAAAAGAGCATTTACACTCCAGGTGGCACCACTATGAGATAAAAGAGCATTTACACTCCAGGTGGCACCACTATGAGATAAAAGAGCATTTACACTCCAGGTGGCACCATTATGAGATGTTGGGAGATTATTACTCTCCAGGTGGCACCAGTTTGAAATTGAGGGTGACTGAGTATTGTCAGGTAAGAAAGAGTATTGTCAGGTAAGATACATTGTTGTCAGGTAATATTGGGTATTGTCAGGTAAGATAGAGTATTCTCAGGTAAGATAGAGTATTGTCAGGTAAGATAGAGTATTGTCAGGTAAGATAGAGTATTGTCAGGTAAGATAGAGTATTGTCAGGTAAGATAGAGTATTCTCAGGTAAGATAGAGTATTATCAGGTAATTCATGCTTACACACATGAAACACCTGGAACCTCATCCTACTAATCTAAATATAGCCTCATTTTAAAATAATGCAATGCAGGGGTGATAGATTTGGCCATTCGCCTATGTATTTGAAGATGAGAATTTTCTTTTCCATTTTCCAAATAAAGAGTGAGGGGAGTTTGATTTTCAGGCTCATGACCCAAACATATGATATTGGGACAGCAGAGTGCAGCACATTGACCTGCAACTTGACCGCCAAGATGTTCGCATTAAGTCTTCATGTTGTGCCATCCATTTTCTACACTGTTTTGCAAATTTAATGATCTTATTTTGTGGATTACAGCCAGAACTCTGCAAAAATCTTTGTCAAGGCCCAAGGATTTTTCATTATAACATGCATAACAACGTCCAGGAAATGATTCATACAAGAAAATGGTGAAGTAAGCATATCGAAACTCGATATATTAGGAGAATGGTAGGAACTATTGCTGTAGAAATCATTATGATCTAAACAATAAGAAAAAACTTCTACATTTGATAGGGCATTGCCCCTTTTGAAATAAAATGATACATCCTGATTCTGGGATAAATGTTAAACCTTTATTTAGTATGATATGATAGGCTCGATGAAGATATCTTATTTTTAAGTTTATAAGGTTACTAATTAAACCAAGCTACTTTACGATGTTCAGATCTTTCTTGACTTCGTGAGCTTTGTCGGGAAAATGAACTTTATATTTTGTTCTTTAATGCCAGATAGCTTTTGTAATCGATTAACCCACTAAACATTTTCATGTTGATTAATGCGAAATACATATATGACGTCATTTCACACTAGATCATTCAAAAATCAAGTAAAAAACCTAAAGATAAAAAAAAGAAATTCGGTGGAATCTCTCCCCATGAACTAAATATGTAGGCACATCCTAATTGCAATTTTACTGTAATAATAATTACCAATGAACTGTTACCCTTTAAGTGGATTGAAGACCATTTCATTAAACAAAATCACGTGAACAGTAATATATAACAACAACAGTCTGGCAGTAATCTGATGATCACATTAGCTCCTCCGCGGAACACCTTCCCAACAATATTTTACCCAATTATATATATTTTAAGTGGACTACACTTTCTTTCATCATATTGCCTGATTCAAATTTCTTTACTTTCAATTAGCATTTGAATTGCATTTCAATCCAAATATTGGATCAAACTATATCAAAACAAGTATAATAGATATGTCTCGACACCAAATGAACGCTGCATAAAATGTATATATGTATAATTCTTTTATGGCTGAAATTCACCTCCATGAAACCGGTCACGTGAGTTTTGTCTTCTTCCCACAGTTGACATCGGGCATCTCCAAACAGAATTTGTTGGGGAAAAACATGAAACGTATCCTTTCTTGACATGACTTGGAGGTTTTTCTGCGTTTTATGCAATAATTTTAGTTGTACCGACAACATCTGACAATGTAACATGCGAAATATGCGAAACTATGCCTGTTTTTTATATGAGCTTGAGGCTTCACGTGGGCCTATTCTAAAATATGACTTAAAATAAAATCTCAGTCATTCCGCACGAACAACGACAACATTGAAAAGCCACCTGTTGCCATTCATTGACCAGGCCCAGTTGCTCCGACACTGTGAGATTGGATATGAAATTAAAGATTTAAAGCAGATTAACGAATAGAATATCAAAGATTATCTGACGAAAAATATCACTGATACATACAGATTAGGAGATTATCTAGAGTGCTTTTATCACACAGACCAACATTAGAGAATAAATTATATAATTAAGAAAGTACACACTTGATCCATATCGACCAGGTGACCAACCAGACGCCATCAGGGCAGAAGACATTCAGGTGGAGACTTAACATGGGGAGTTTGGCATATTAATAATCAAAGAAAGGAATACGAAAGACTAGGCGATGTGGAACATAATTGTCAAGAAATTAGAAGAGATATTTATACAGCCTGGATTGATAAAGTCAGATATACGAAGCAGCATGTCTCCGGGACCCGGATTGACAACATTCAACAGCAATTGACAAACTTATGTTTTATATTCTTAGAAACTAATAGAGATTCAAAGAACATATGAAGAAGGAAGATGATTTTCTGTGAATGAGGGAAATCAATTGCCTGACTACAACTGAAACATGGAAACCATTAACATAGATACACATGTATTAGTGAGCTGCTGAAAGGAATATAATATCATAAAAATGAGTGAAAGGTCATGTTGGAAAAAACATAAAAGTAAAGAAACCAAAAGTTGATTGAAAGAGAGCTAGCAGGATATATGAATATACTCCAGATTTATATCTCCATCTGACTGATTTCAGAGTTGAAGGAGTTTAAATTTGTTAGAATAAATAATGGCTCTCTTGAATCAGGTGAGCCCCTCAGTGACCCGGGAGATAGTAGACCTTCTGAGGAAGCAGCGCCGAGAAAGAATAGCAAAAAGTGCTCAATATCCTCAAAGAACATCCCTTCACCATCTCACTCACGAGGATGAGTTTCCTGCAGATATACCCTTCCGATGCAGTTCCCGCGCAAGCAGGGAAAGCAGACGATCTATTGGTAGAAAAAGAAGCTCGGTGTCTGTATCCCAGCTGATCGAATCTCAGAGACAGGAAGAAAACGCTGCCAAGTATGGCAGGATGTGGAGGAAAATATTCAAAAACCACCAAGAAAAGGTGAGCAATGGCCATAATATTTACAACAGAACAGTCGCTAATATTCAGATACACAAAGGAATGACTTGCGATTTGGTACATGAATAGTATTTAACATTTAAACATTTTATTCATTAAAGAATAATGACATGTTTTATGAATGACACTCAGGACACGTATCTGTAATTTATTCAAGGAGATTATTGTGATTTATTTTAGGACAATATTATGAATTATTCTAGGACACTACTATCATTTATCTTAAGACGACACTACTAATGTATGTTAAGACACGGCAATCATTCATTTTAGGACACTGCAATCATTTGTTTTAGGACACTGCAATTCTGTATTTTAGGACACTGCAATTATTTATTTTAGGACGACACTACTGTTATTTATGTTAAGACACTACAGTCACTTATTTTAGGACACCACTATAATTTGTTTGGGGACACTACTGTCATGCGTTTTTGGACAATACTACGATTAATTTCTTTCTAAGAACCCGCTGATGTGTGCCACATATGTGTTTGTTCTGTGGCTGTAAAAGTGTGATGATAAATTCAGCCACAAAACTAAAGTTTATGATTATCTGATGTAAACAATAAACCAAGTCAATAACCATTGTATACTATGTATCCTTGGCAGATCACCCATTCCAAGGACCCTTGCAAGTGATATATGCCTATAGCCATGCCATTATATGACATATATCTAAAGTATATCTAATCCACTTGAATTATGATTTGATTTTGAAAAGACATGACTCATTGATCATGCAATGATCCTAAGGAAAGCCTTCCCAGGGTTCCTGCACCGGGGGTTCCAGCGCCGAGGATTCCCTCACCGAGTGGGCCACTATTTGCTCCTTTCTGCTCTGGTGACTTCCAATTTCAAACGGATATTTCACCTGATAACTTGCAATGGGCATGTACACGTTCTTGATGATATCTTATGAAACTCTAATCGGTTTACTGGGGCATTCGTGTTCAAGTTCTTAATTTCATTTCTGGACCTGTTGTCAGTTCATTAGGCTACTGTCTGCTATTTGTTAACAAGTCCTTCATTCCTGAATCTGGTATCAGTTCATTAGGTACTGACTACCATATTTCTTGATTTCTGAATCTGATATAACTTTATCAGGATAAAAATAAGCACAAACGCTAATCTTTGCTTCTTAGTAAATACTCTTTCTCGAATCACATGTTTTGATCAACCATTAAATTCTGTTTTTATAATGGACGGTTGAGTTGAGAAATTGCATTTGGCCGAGGTCAATAATGCACTAAAATTAATCTTGTATATGTGTTGCAGAAATAAATGTAAATTGACTGGAAATGCATAGAGAGTAGTCTGATATTGGTCTGATGTAAAGGTTTTAAAAAACAACTGATTAGAGCTACGAGATTGGCAAAGTTGTAGAATAATGAGAGCATGATACATATCAGTCTGTTGTTCCCCACCAATCACTTGACTTACACTTCTTCAATAACACACAATATCGAGTATTTCAAGTTCAATCATAAGTGTGAACTTCCCTCTGCGATTTCAATCTTCTTTAGATGGCAATGAAGTGTACAAAGCTTGGCGCTGGTGTGGCCAACTTAGAGTATATATTTATAATGCCAATTGGATATATCTCTTGTTTCAATCAGCTCAGAGTTGCAGAAAAGGTTGTGAAATCATTCATGTTATTATCTGTCACAAGCAAGCACACCATGTTAGGTGTATATGAGGGAGAGTGTACATGTAACTGCTGATGAGGAATGATTGGAGCAATCTTAATGATACCAATATGGAAGCTCACTGTCTCATGATGCGGAAATAAGTCTAATGGAGCTAGAAGGAACTTTAACTCCAACTTGATGACAAAGTCTTATTGATGCAAGTGACAGGAATCATATAAATCATGTCCGACATACACAGAGTTAAGGTACTGTATAATTGTGGAACATTGTGGTTTAGGTGATCAATGGCACGATATTTCCTTAAGAGAAACCAGCAACAACAGCGCCGCATTTTTTTCTCAAGTTTGGAGTATCATTAGAATATTAACAAATTCGCCCCATTTCCAATCTTTATTTTGTTTGACATATTGAAATGTCAAGCACACGCCATGATCACATACGCAAACATTAATTAGTGAGCGTCGGCCTTTTATATCATAATATTTGTATTCTAACATCTTGTGGAGCTACCGTGAAATGTGGTATTCAATATTGATGATTTTATGTTGAATTAATATGGATTGAGAATCTCAGTAATGCATACTTTCAATTACTTAGGTTGATGACGTATGGTTCCTTTTTTACTAATACTGTTGACTCCTATCATTAATACACATAGATGGCTTTCACTATCATAATAGATATGTCTGGACACACTTTGTCTTTATTTATTTCATGTTGTAATTACTTCAGCAGCTAGAAATCCAGATCCAAACCTTTTAAGCCTACTACCACATTGAGCTGGTGATCTGTTTTCAGTATTAATTTTAAACTTTGGCTTTTGATAGATTCATGTCCAGATAGAAAAAGCCTTATTCAGATTCACATCTTTGTTAAGAAATATCATTAACATTCATAGATATAGATTGGTTTGTTAGAATCATGTTCAGAAAAATAAACCATTGTAAATGTATGTCAAGATATAGAAGATTTGTCAGACTGATGTTTATCACGATGCCTTTGTCAGATTTATATCTAGATATTGAGGCTTACAAGTTTATTCACTTATTTTAGTTATTTCTATTAATTACTGTTACAAATTGATTTAATGATAGGTTTAGATAAAATAACGTTAATAAGTTAGATAAAATTTGATATTAGACTACAATATTTTAATGTTTGTTTTCAGCCCATTGAAAAGTTCAGGAGGGTTTCCAGGGCGATGAAAATGCTAATCCTGGTGTGCATCAACTGCCGAGAGTAAGTCACCATCTATCATATCATATTCACTATCTATCATTATATTATGGTCACTATCTATCATTATATCATAATCACTATCTATCAGTATATCATAGTCGCTATCTATCATTATATTATGGCGCTATCTATCATTATATTATAGTCACTATCTATCATTATATCATAGTCGCTATCTATCATTATATCATAGTCGCTATCTATCATTATATCATAGTTGCTTTCTATCATTATATTATGGTCACTATCTATCATTATATCATAGTCGCTATCTATCATTATATCATAGTCGCTATCTATCATTATATCATAGTCGTTATCTATCATTATATCATAGTCGCTATCTATCATTTTATCATAATCAATCAGTATATTATGGCCGCTATCTATCATTATATCATAGTCACTATATACCATTACATCATAATCAATATCTATCAATACATCACAGTCACCATCTATCAGTATATTTTAGTCACTGTCTATCATTATATTACAGTCGCTATCTATCATTATATTATGGCAGCTATCTATCATTATATCATAGTTGCTATCTTTCATTATATCATAGTTGCTATCTTTCATTATATCATAGTTGCTATCTATCATTATATCATAGTTGCTATCTATCATTATATTATTGTCACCATCTATCATTATATTATGGTCACCATCTATCATTATAGTATGGTCACCATCTATCATTATATTATGATCACCATCTATCATGATATCATAATCACTATGTATCATTACATTATGGTCACAAATATAGATATATGTCTTGTGATGTGTAAAGAATATAATTTAAGGATTGACAATTCTTAACATTCTCACCTAATAAGTAGTTTAAACATTACAAAACTATGTCACGTGCCATATCATTGAAAGGTCAAGGTCACCATCCAAGAGTGACCTGCCGAAGAAAAATAATCTATGTCCGTTGACCAGGTCATCAATCTTTTCATCATAAGCAGGGTCCCATGGGAGACCAGTACATCAGTACTGAATGGGTTCCCCTGCACAAAGAACGTATATCTTATCTTATCTTTTATCACTGACTATTTGTCATTTCTCTATAAATCTGTTTCTCAATAAACATGGTCTCGCAATTCTCTGTAAATATGTACTCTCAATTGATAAATTGACTACTCTCTTTTCTGTGATGTTATCAACATTAATTTGATTTTATAGCATTCTGACATATTTCCTATCATTTTTTGTTTGTATCATATTTTTTACATGTAATGAATAAAGTAAATACGAAGAAATGAATGGAATAAAATAAGCAATAAAACGTTTGAAGGATAGATACATGTAAGTGTTAAGTTCTGAATGTAAAGGTCCTTTTTTAATTTGTTGTTTCGTGCCTTTGTTGATGATATTAAGGGTCTTACCTTAACGCACTGGTTTCATGGGATCAGCATTCAGTCTGAATTGTCCACGACTTCACGCTTGGCCGTGCGCAGTTTTTGTTTACTTTATTTTGGTTTATATCAGACAAGCATTAAGCATTAACACCATAATGAACAAGTTTGCTTAAATGCTCAATCTTGAGTTCAATGCTGTCATGCATAAATCATACGCAACACATTAAATCTGTATTATCATAAACAATGTTTTCTGCTTATGCCTCAGTCACATTTGCGCCGATTTCAGTAAAGATGCCTGGCCGATGGTTTTTTTTTTAACAAAATCGGCAGGCAGTTCAGATTGCCGTAAGGGCACCGGGAGATCATCGGCCACAATTGGGCATCTTTAAGACGTCGGCCGGGTCATCGGGAACTTTTAGCTGCAACTTAAAAGTTGCTGGCGTTTCCCCGATGTTTTATCAGCAAATATTGAATATCATCTTAAAGTACACGGCAGTGTCCCGGCAGTGTCCGGCAGGGACATCGGCAGATTATCTTCATCTTAGGGCTGCCGGTGGCATCGTGCGGTGAAAATAGGATTATTTTTATTTCATGTGTTCACAGACCATCGTCAGATGATCCCATTTGGCGCCCGGTGCAAATGTGACTGAGGCATTAGGAAAGTTGATTCACCTCTTCCTGCACATATTATTAGACTGAGCTTTTTAGTTGTCTGAAAAACAATATCAAATTATAATTCTGTGCAAAATGTTTACATGTGATATCAAGCAAGCAGACTGTGTGGGAGTGGGCGTGGATGTGGGAGTGGATGAAGGTATGGATATGTATGTGGGGTGTGGGAGTGGGAGTGGATGAAGGTATGGATGTGTATGTGGGATGTGGGAGTGGGTGTGGATGAAGGTATGGATGTGTATGTGGGATGTGGGAGTGGGTGTGGATGTAGATATGGATGTGGGAGTGGGTGTGGATGCAGGTATGGATGTGGGAGGAGGCGTGGATGTAGGGGGATGTAGGTATGGATGTCGATGTGGGGTGTGGGAGTGGGCGTAGATGTAGGTATGGATGTGTATGTGGGATGTGGGAGTGGGTGTAGATGTAGGTATGGATGTGTATGTGGGATGTGGGAGTGGGTGTGTATGTAGGTATGGATGTGTATGTGGGATGTGGGAGTGGGTGTGGGTGTAAAAGTAGGTATGGATGTGTATGTGGGATGTGGGAATGGGTGTGGATGTAGGTATGGATGTGTATGTGGGATGTGGGAGTGGGTGTGGGTGTAAAAGTAGGTATGGATGTGTATGTGGGATATGGGTGTGGGTGTAAAAGTAGGTATGGATGTGTATGTGGGATGTGGGAATGGGTGTGGGTGTAGGTATGGATGTGTATGTGGGATGTGGGAGTGGGTGTGGATGTAGGTATGGATGTGTATGTGGGATGTGGGAGTGGGTGTGGATGTAGGTATGGATGTGTATGTGGGATGTGGGAGTGGGTGTGGGTGTAGGTATGGATGTGGGAGTGGGTGTGGATGTAGGGGGATATAGGTATGGATGTGTATGTGGGATGTGGGAGTGGGTGTGGGTGTAGGTATGGATGTGGGAGGGGGCGTGGATGTAGGGGGATGTAGGTATGGATGTGGATGTGGGGTATATCTTAGAATATATCATATATATCATATCTTGTAGTATTCCACGGGAAGTGAACCTTTGTTCCATGTTTCAGGTCCGTTGTGAGGTCCATATCCGGGGAGAGCTGGTTCTCGTCCCTGGATGCCTTTGCAGGGATTGGGGCCATTATGAGCTCCACTAAGAAGAAACACAACCCATTCGTCACGCTGGTATCCAACGACAGGCGGGAACTCGTGGAACTCAGGTTCGATGCCAGTCAGTTCTCAAGAGAAAGCGGAGCAGAGGTATAAAAGGCAATGATTTAGACTTTCTACTTATTACCTGCTATATATAGGTATAAATGGCAATGACTTAGACTCTCTACTTATTACCTGTTATATATAGATATAAATGGCAATGATTTAGACTTTCTACTTATTACCTGCTATATATAGGTATAAATGGCAATGACTTAGACTCTCTACTTATTACCTGTTATATATAGGTATAAATGGCAATGATTTAGACTTTCTACTTATTACCTGCTATATATAGGTATAAATGGCAATGATTTAGACTTACTACTTATTACCTGCTATATATAGGTATAAATGGCAATGACTTAGACTCTCTACTTATTACCTGTTATATATAGGTATAAATGGCAATGATTTAGACTTTCTACTTATTACCTGCTATATATAGGTATAAATGGCAATGATTTAGACTTTCTACTTATTACCTGCTATATATAGGTATAAATGGCAATGACTTAGACTTCCTACTTATTACCTGTTATATATAGGTATAAATGGCAATGATTTAGACTTTCTACTTATTACCTGCTATATATAGGTATAAATGGCAATGATTTAGACTTACTACTTATTACCTGCTATATATAGGTATAAATGGCAATGACTTAGACTCTCTACTTATTACCTGTTATATATAGGTATAAATGGCAATGATTTAGACTTTCTACTTATTACCTGCTATATATAGGTATAAATGGCAATGATTTAGACTTTCTACTTATTACCTGCTATATATAGGTATAAATGGCAATGACTTAGACTTCCTACTTATTACCTGTTATATATAGGTATAAATGGCAATGATTTAGACTTTCTACTTATTACCTGCTATATATAGGTATAAATGGCAATGATTTAGACTTTCTACTTATTACCTGCTATATATAGGTATAAATGGCAATGACTTAGACTCTCTACTTATTACCTGTTATATATAGGTATAAATGGCAATGATTTAGACTTCCTACTTATTACCTGTTATATATAGGTATAAATGGCAATGATTTAGACTTTCTACTTATTACCTGTTATATATAGGTATAAATAGCAATGATTTAGACTCTCTACTTATTACCTGTCACATATACATTGCTCCATTCATTGGAAATGTTGAACCCAATGTAATCACCTCATCATATATGTATAATACATGCCCAAAGGATAAGATTCCTACCGAATTGAAGTTAAAATATATGCAATGAAAGCTGAAATCTGGATTATTTATGTAAGGCATTCATAGCATATTATTACTGTGTTTCTTGATAGTGATTTTGACTTACAATTCAATTACGTAAAAAGTACTATTAAGTTAATGATTTTCAAATGGTTTTGTAAATGATTTCATTATTACCCTGCATGTGATCCCAGATGATGTGTATATTACTGTGTTTGTCACACCTTGCAGCACCTGCTGACAGATGAGATCAAAGCCTCGTTATTAACGCCGCCTTCAGAGAGGAAGCAGGAGGAACTTTATGAGGTAGATAAACCAGAGCATTACATCTGTATAATAACCTCTATATACTACCTCTATATAATAACCTCTATATAATACCTCTATTTAAAAATCTCCATAAAACCTCTATATAATACATCTATGTAATAACTCTATATAATACCTTTACATTATACCTCTATATACTACCTCTATATGATAACTTCTATACAATACCTCTATCTAATGACCTCTATATAACACCTATATATAATACCTCTATATGTATATAATACCTTTACATAATACCTCTATATACTACCTCCACATAATAACCTCTATATACTACCTCAATATAATAATACCTATATATAATACCTATATATAATCCCTTAACATAAAACCTCTATATAAAATTTGTCAAAGTCTGAAATAGCGCTATACAAATATTTTAATTTTACTATTATTATTACATAATATCTTAAGATACCCTGGAAAAGGCAGGCTTTACAGTAGAGTAAATAGAGACATATATGGAGAGATGTACTTGTTACTTCTAGATGATTAATGAATAAACAATTTCAGCATGGTACACATGTTTATTTATTTTCAGTTGGTGGTATTTTTTAAGAAATTCAGCATTAGTTTTAACACGTACACACTGGACACTCAACGGAAACTGGTCAAGTGTATGTGGTATGACAGGTAGGTCTCTCACGCACTAACTTGAATATAATGACGGCTTATTCCCGTAATAGACAAATTAGAATAGTTTATTTCATATGGAGACTAGTCCTTTTGGTTTAGAACCAGTGTTGGATATTAAAAAGAGTGAATAAGGTAGATGCACCAATGCATTCACACGTACACAAATGTTTTGTGCTGGCGGTAAAATCATTTGACACTGAAAGCCAAGTTGTAAAATTAAAGCACACAAAACGTAAGAGTTGTGAGGCCACAATGATATTATTTTCAGCACTACCTATTGTTTGTTGTATTATCCCCAGGTACCAGCCCCTGAGGGTGATCACGAAGGCAGGAGGCCAGGCAGACGGGGTCTACTTCCTCCTCTCAGGAACCTGTAATATCCCTTATCTTCTACATACAACTTATAAATGCCATATTTGATAACGTTAAGTCATCAGTGTCTATACATGAAGTGTTGCTCCCTCTGGGTAAACTCATAGAAATAAGTAATTTAATCCCGTTGTAACTGTAATGTGACCATTAAATGATATTGTTAGGTATGTGCAGTTTGCACCGAATAATACTACCTTACAATAGTGTGTTGATGTCTTGCACCTCACAATAGTGTGTTGATGTCTTGTACCTTACAATAGTGTGTTGATATCTTGTACCTTACAATAGTGTGTTAGTGTCTTGTACCTTACAATAGTGTGTTGATATCTTGTACCTTACAATAGTGTGTTAGTGTCTTGTACCTTACAATAGTGTGTTGATGTCTTGTACCTTACGATAGTGTGCTGATATCTTGTACCTTACAATAGTGTGTTAATGTCTTGTACCTTACAATAGTGTGTTGATGTTTTGTAGTGACGGAGAAGTATCCTGAGAAGAGACAGCTGAGGGATATAACATCTGGCGAGAAATTTGGGGTCAGGAAAGCATTGATGCTGCACTAATAATACATTAATATATGCTGCATTAATATATATATATATCGATTTATTTCTTTTTGACACAAGGTATACAAAAATATATTGTAAAGTAAATCATGGATAGACCCAAAATATGCAAATTCTGATAACTGATAACTCTTTCCATTGTGTTGCAGGAGGAGGAATTAGTGTGTGCCTGCCCACGGAAATCCACAATAGTGACCAAGACATATGTAGAGCTGATCACAATACACAGATCTGTAAGTCATAGACATAGGTAGAGCTGATCACAATACACAGATCTGTAAGTCATAGACATATGTAGAGCTAATCACAATACACAGATCTGTAAGTCATAGACATAGGTAGAGCTGATGACAATACACAGATCTGTAAGTCATAGACATAGGTAGAGCTGATCACAATACACATATCTGTAAGTCATAGACATAGGTAGAGCTAATCACAATACACAGATCTGGAAGTCATAGACATAGGTAGAGCTGATCACAATACACAGATCTGTAAGTCATAGACATAGGTAGAGCTGATCACAATACACAGATCTGTAAGTCATAGACATATGTAGAGCTGATCACAATACACAGATCTGTAAGTCATAGACATAGGTAGAGCTATCACAATACACAGATCTGTAAGTCATAGACATATGTAGAGCTAATCACAATACACAGATCTGTAAGTCATAGACATATGTAGAGCTATCACAATACACAGATCTGTAAGTCATAGACGTATGTAGAGCTCATCACAATACACAGATCTGTAAGTCATAGACATATGTAGAGCTAATCACAATACACAGATCTGTAAGTCATAGACATATGTAGAGCTATTACAATACATAGATCTGTAAGTCATAGACATATGTAGAACTATTACAATACACAGATCTGTAAGTCATAGACATATGTAGAGCTAATCACAATACATAGATCTGTAAGTCATAGACATATGTAGAACTATTACAATACACAGATCTGTAAGTCATAGACATAGGTAGAGCTAATCACAATACACAGATCTGTAAGTCATAGACGTATGTAGAGCTCATCACAATACACAGATCTGTAAGTCATAGACATATGTCGAGCTCATCACAATACACAGATCTGTAAGTCATAGACATCCATGTATGTAAATCGTATCATCTGTAGTTTTGGATAAAGAATAACTATCTTGTTAAGAACCTTTCAATACTTACAATCCCGCATTCCAGTGAATTAGCCACCGTATATTTACTGCATGTGATGTAAATCATTATATTTCAGGACTTCAGGGCCATATTCAACATGTCCGCAGACCTACACAACCCAAAGTACCTGGAGTTATGCAAGTAAGTCATCTGGGAAAATAGTCTATTAATCAATGCTAAATAAACCAGGATATTGCAATCCTAATGTCACAGACATCTACATATTTGGCATAAAGATAAGAGATAATAAAATCACATTAGTAAGCTACAATGATTTGAACATATCCGTTCTCACTTCTCATGACAAACAACTTACCTATCACAAGACACGAATCTTGTATGGAGTCAATTTGGCATGATAGATTAGCCGCTATGTATAATATTGAGGGACACATAACATTAGATTTATCTTAAGAAGTTTTATTGTCTACCAGCTGACTACAAACACTTTATTGACTATTTATTTATTTGCAGAAAGAATGTTGTGCTTAAACATTTTCCAATCATAAAACTAATAGAGAATCCCTCTGTTTGGACAGTTCTCTCCTACAAGTAAGTCACACAAAGGGTTTCTGACTATAGAGACAGTATATATGAGTTTGAATATTGCAGATACATGTTTATAAGATAAATACTGCCACTGTTTCTTTCATCAAGAATAGAATATGATATTGTTATATTGCCGACTATTCAGCCTAGTATTTCAATATTTCAGGTTCGGTCGCTTAATGGTAAAGGACAGCAATGATATGGAATGGCTCTATATAATCGTGTCTGTAAGTCATAAAGCAAATAAAAATTATGCACTAGTCCCACCTGGTGGTCATCTAACACTTACCATGCACTAGTGCCACCTGGTGGTCGTCTAACACTCGCCATGAACTAGTGCCACCTATTGATCGTCTATTACTCGCCATAGTCTAATACTTGCTGCTCAACCACAATACCCACTTCTCTCTTGTTTAAAATCTGTAGAATATTATTTGAAATAAAGTATCAACACACAACATGAAATGTTTTGCCCATTGATATGACCTGCTGGGACTGACCATTGCATTTATCAAATGATCTACACATTTATTTATCATATATCAAGTTCTCTGCAAAATGAAAAAAAATCTATGTAGGATATACTCGTTGCTGCTAAATGGTTAGATCCTTTCTGTTGATAGCTTTAAACAGTCCGAGTGGGATGGTAAAAGTTCTTTCTATTCACCAAGTGCCAATCGAAATATAAAAGACCTCGGAGAGGGGAAATAACCAGAGAGTTTAATCTCCTGTGCAATGTTCTAGGGGGAGGCGAGAGTGATAAAGCATTTATCAACCAAGAACGTGGACATCAAGAGCAGACGCAGCGAGCTGCAGGCGAGAATCAAAGAAGATGATCCCTTCCAAAAGTCCAAACAAATCATCAACTTTGTCGCCGATGAAGGTATGCCATAAGCTTTGTAATCAAATCTTACATCTTTTAAAGTTTGGACATTCTTATTTTTTTTAATGCGATCTAACAAAATGAGGTGTGAAAAATAGGGCTTTTTGTAAAGAATATCAATTTGATTAACGCAGGTGATCTATATTTGTTTTGTTTCTCAGTGAAATCTTCCTATAGTCCGGATGTGTACAAGCCGTCCAAGTCCCCGAGGATGTCCGCCCGCTCCGCCCCGCCGGGACGGAGACATGAGCTGCTTAGATTCCTCTCCCTCCCTGCTAACAGAGACTCGTACAGTGCTCCCACCTGGGGAGGATCTGGGGAACTATTCCCACACGATGATCTCCTCCCAAGGGGCGTGACCTTTGAGTTAGATTCATGTGAGAGTGACCAGTGTTCTGATGAGGAATCTACTCCGCCAAGCAACAAGGATACAGATGGGAAAGAGGGCGATATAAGTATCAATGACCTTGATGAAATGCTGGCCAGCAAAATTAAAGCCAAATCCAACATGACCTCTCAGTTCCCTGGACAGCACTCAAAACAATCAGTGACATTTGGAAATACTAAAATTTCTGCTGGTGCCAGTGGAAACTCTGAAACTGGACGGTACCTGGCTACTCCCGGAACCGGAAATGTAAAATTACCAGCTTTGAAGAAGTCCAATAGACCACCAGATACCATAAGTGTACCACCTTTTGTTCAGTTGGAAACATTAAATAGTGGTCAAGTGTTTGTGAGTATATCCTGAGAAAAATATCTTTTGAAATAAGGCTCTTGAATATATTATAAAATAATGGTTAAGGTCTTGTTTTAATTTGAGTTATAAATGCATAAAAAATCTCCAGGTATTTTAAACAATCACATCTTCAATATTGTACAATAATTCTGAACTCCCTTAAGTTTAAGCGATATGAATATACATTGTGTGGAAGCTGTTTGGAAATGCATATTCAAATAAAATCTTTAAAAGAAAAACTTCAAAAATGTTTGACTAATAGATTCAGCAATTTAGACGAGTGTGGTATTTTGTTACAGGGCCTGAGGTCCTGTCTGGTGGAGGAGGAGGACAGAGGACCTTCTGTCAGCTTGGTAAGTACATCTTCCACATGGGAACTTATCTTTACATATGCTTAAGGTCCAATGCTAGACTCTGACGGTCCAATACTATCACATTTAAAGGTCCAATTCTCTGTCACATTTAAAGGTCCAATTCTCTGACATATTTAAAGGTCCAATTCTCTGTCACATTTAAAGGTCCAATTCTCTGTCACATTTAAAGGTCCAATTCTCTGACATATTTAAAGGTCCAATTCTGTATCATAGTTAAAGGTCTAACTCTCTGACATATTTCAAGGTCCAATTCTCGATCATATTTAAAGGTCCAATTTTCTTATCATATTCAAAGGTCCCTCTATCTTTACAGGTCAAATACTTTATCACATTTCAATGTGATTACTTTGTTTATATTAATAAAAATATTGTGGTGTTTGTAACAAATATATTATAAACCCATGCCCTTGATGCAGAACATAGGCTCTTAAGTGTAAGCCCTCTCAACAAGGTCTAACCAAAGGTATCGTCCCAGTGATATTATAAACCCATGCCCTTGATGCAGAACACAGGCTCTTAAGTGTAAGCCCTCTCAACAAGGTCTAACCAAAGGTATCGTCCCAGTGATATTATAAACCCATGCCCTTGATGCAGAACATAGGCTCTTAAGTGTAAGCCCTCTCAACAAGGTCTAACCAAAGGTATCGTCCCAGTGATATTATAAACCCGTGCTACCAACAGCAATAATTCCTCTCTTGACCAGGAATTCAGATTTTACAACTAACCAATATTATGTATAAATAAGCATGTATATACAAGTAAATGTTATGTATATATAAGCAAACTACATGTATATGTGTGTAAAGTTAACATTATGTATATATAAGCAACCATTATGGATATATCTGCTTTCAGGTCAGTGCAAAATGTGAAGTTTTGCAGATAAACAAGAAGTTCTTCTTGAAGCATGTTGATGATGCTATACTCAGTCTGATCAAAGTCACGGTAAGTTATCTGATTGCTATACTCAGTCTGATCAAAGTTTATGTCCATGGAAACATTGATAGGATTTTAAAAAAAATATATAGCCACATTAGAATTGAAAAAATTATAGGAATATGGAAGTTTGATATGTTGTGCAATTCAGACCCTATGCCAAATGTAATTGTTTATAATTTTCCAAGTAACAAAGTTAAAATGCCAACCTTGAGTTTTGACTGCTCTATTTCAGCACAAGCCTTTCCCGCAGGAGGAGGATCTGATAGACCGGATGGATGCCAACATTCAGTGGGAAGAGTTCAAACAGAACACAGTCATAGACTACGTCAAGTTCAAAGGCAAACCAGGAACTAGCTACAACATGAGCTTCTCCAAAGTTTAGAGAAAACTGTAAAATGTTAAAGAGACAATTCCAAAGGCATGAGACAATATATTCTAATTAATGGTCTCATTTCATCATTGCAGCCCTCTTTTTTACAGTTAAATTGCATTTAGTAAATAGAGTTGAGGGCGAGTAGCCATCTCTTACTAGTACTGGAACTCTGTAAAACAGTCACCCAGTGCTTCAGTGTCCAACCAATCACAGAGAAGCATTCAGATTAAGTGTAACAGGGCTTATCTCTGGCAATTTTGATGATGATTTATGTGTGGTTGAATATGTGTTGTTAGGATGGTTGCTGAAGCCTCCTATTCAGAGCTTCTTACCAAACCCAGACTGAGTTCATTTATATTGTAAAGTTGCTGATAGACTACATAATGTACAGAAATCACAGAATAAAGTTTTCTTAAGTTTGCTAAATTATTAAATCTATTGTCAAAGGTGAGTATTAAGAAAACTCCATAATTATAGAATTGATTTTTTGAACAGAAAGGCTGTAAATAACAAACCATTGGTAAATTGTAAAACTGTGATAAGTACATGTACTAGGCAATTATAAGACATGTCAAAGTATGCTGCAAATTTTAACCAGTGGGACACACAAATCTATTGATTGGTTGACAAAAGTGCCCTCTAGTGGAAAATGGGTAACTAAAAGTATTACTACAATTCAAGACCAAGATCAACCAGTTTCAAGATTTTCTCAAACCCATCTGAGGTAGCTCGGTCTCAAAATCAGACTTTGTATTTGCCCTGAATGTGCCCGAAGCTGGTTCCCCTTGACCGTACAAGCAGTATACCTGACAATGATAACACCATTTCAGCATACCGAGAGAAGATTTAATCTATGGATTCTATATAAACTAAACATTTCTCATTCTTCTTAAAATAGTTTTGTATCTGCATTTATTAAATGAATATCTTTTGTAATAAAAAACTCAAACAAACTTTAAAACCTCCTGTTTCGTTTTATTCATAGTATTCAAGATTTAATCACTACACTTACGTTTTATTCATAGTATTCAAGATTTAATCACTACACTTATTGAAAATTAGGAATACATTTATAATCAGATATTTCAGCCCAACATCTTATAAACACAATAATATAAAGCTTTCGTGTTGTTAGTGCATCCTCAGATTGGGACATTAAGAAAAACTGCTCAGCAGGTTTTTGTACCAGATCACTGGTCAGCTAAGTAAAGTTTGTTGACCAAGTGTTCAATGGATGATTTGGATTTTAGCAGAAGATTCATCTACTTTCAAAATATTTGATCACAAAATTTCGGGTATAAATATTAAATCTATATAAGGAAAAATGTATTGTGAAAATACATTGGAAATGGCTGCAAATTATGTTATAAATGATAAATATAAAGTATTTACCCAAGTATTGCTCCATACCTGCGTGATCTACTTAAAATAAAACGTGGGGAAGTTCTAACGACGGAACTTACCTGTGTATACCGAATACACGCCTAAAGACTGTAGGTGATAGAGCATTCTCCTCCATCGGCTCAAGACTATGGAATACTATGCCTAAGGAAATTAGAACTAGCACTTCGATCACTCTGTTAAAGAGTCAGCTGAAGACGCATCTTTTCAGGAAGAACGTCCTGAACACAGCGCTATGAACAGACTTGTCTGGTATATGCGCTGTATAAGTTTTATTATTATTATTATTATTATTATTATTATTATTATTATTACCCAGCTTTGCATGGCTGCCCGACTTTTGTCACCCCCACATTGCTAAAAAAGCTAGAGAAGTCTCAAACCGAGGCTATATTTAGATTTGCAGAATGAAGCACTGGATATTCTAGGTCTCTATGTATTTGACAAAAAACCTTTTTAAAAACGAAAACATGAAAACATGGGCCAATAACTCTGGTGATCATTGCTTTTTGTTGTTTGTAAATATTTTCTGCAAATGCTTGCGAATTGCTTTATAAATGATCATTTAAATCCTTTTTATGAGCAGATTTGAGCAGATGAAAATTTTGGCCAATCAAAATGCAGGTTACATATCGAATTTCTTATCTTGATTCTCATGAGCTGTTATTTGTCATGTTATTCAAAATGGAAGCCTCCATGACAACTCTATGACAGCTAGAAGATTTTTTTTTCAAAGTCATAAAAAATGTAAAAAATCCTGAGCCTAATGTAAAATAGATAGAAAATAGCTCCTAGAAATACATCTTACCTATTAATGGTTAAGATCCCTAACCAACAGTTTCAAAGTTGACGGACAGACAAGAATAACAGAAATTCTCCCGCTCATTGCAAAAACTATGCTATGCACAGCTAAAAAGATTTCAGCATAGAGCATTATGGGAAATAGATCAGATTCATCAACTGGCAACACATTTCTCCCCTCATTGCCCATCTATATATGGTGATATTCTAAGCAAAGCTAAACTTTATCGTGATATATATTGTGTTTACTTATTTATTTTTTATTTGTTTATTATTGAATTATTGCAATTGTATTAATCGAATGTAGAGGCGCCAACTGTAAATTAGCTGAATGGTGGTAGTTACATGTAGATTTACTTGTCAAATAAATAAATCATTTATGTCCAAATTTGCTCCTGTGTTGGCGTCTACATTTCGAATTATTTATTTCTATTTATTTACTGGGAATCAAACTCCAAACCTTTAGCATGGGAGATTGATACCTTACCAACTGGGCCACATCCAATAAGAATAGAACTGTTAAAATAATTTGTAGTCATATTTAAGCTTTCATCTTTATCATCATAGATATTTGATGACAGAAAATGCATCAAGGAAGGAAAGCCCCGACACAGGAAGTCATTAAGAATACAGGCAAATCTTAACATATGTTTAAGATTCAATTCCCTATGTCATCATCAATATCTTAAACAGAGAAGGTTTTTACCCCCGCTTTGAAGTCAGATAAATAAAATCAAACAAATTAACAATAACTGCATATCAATGGAATCATATTCTTTTATTAGATGGTAGACAAGCCAATTTTACATTATGCATATTGTAATTCTTCATCTGACACTATAAGAGATACATTGAATCATTATATCAAATTCATGATTAAAAGGCAAAAATAATCAACTCTATGCCAGTAAAATATGCAAATCACATCCAAATGAAATGTGAAAACCAACGGTTTATTTGCATAGTCCAACTACATCACATATTGCACAGAAAATGAAAAATGAAAAAAGGGTTCCTATGTTATAAGGTCATTAAGATCTTGGTTGATCTTGGTTGGGCTCATCATTTTTAAGTTCTATGCTATAAGGTCACCCTGGTACGATCTTGGTCGCGTTCACCATTCAAGGTTCTATGTCATGCTAGCAGCAGGTAGAATATGAAATGTTTCATTCAGCAGTTTATATATAGAGATACAAGGATATCAGGATACTATTGTGAGAAGAGCGTAAGCTGTATCATTGGAATGACCTTGAGAGTTGTAATGTCAGCAAGCACTCCCTGCAAAAATCAAACAATTATATAAACTTACAGGGCACTGTATTATAAGAGAACATTTCATCAGTAATTAATCTTGAGAGCAAGAATAGAGACCCTCCACAAGCACTGACATGTGACCCTCTACAAGCACGGACATGTGACCCTCCACAAGCACGGACATATGACCCTCCACAAGCACGGACATATGACCCTCCACAAGCACGGACACGTGACCCTTCACAAGCATGGACATGTGACCCTCCACAAGCACAGACATGTGACCCTCCACAAGCACGGACATGTGACCCTCCACAAGCACGGACATGTGACCCTCTACAAGAACGGATATGTGACCCTCTACAAGCACGGACAAGTGACCCTCTACAAGCACGGACATGTGATCCTCCACAAGCATGGACACATGACCCTCCACAAGCACGGACATATGACCCTCCACAAGCACTGACATGTGACCCTCCACAAGCACGGACATATGACCCTCCACAAGCACGGACATGTGACCCTCCACAAGCACGGACACGTGACCCTCCACAAGCACGGACACGTGTCCCTCTACAAGCACGGACACGTGACCCTCTACAAGCACAGACACGTGACCCTCTACAAGCACGGACACGTGACCCTCTACAAGCACGGACATGTGACCCTCTACAAGCACAGACACGTGACCCTCTACAAGCACAGACACGTGACCCTCTACAAGCACAGACAACTACTCCCAATGTAATCATCAATATCTTACATTCACTTTATAAATTAATTTTATTTAGTAGAGAACTTCTATTGTTCCATGTGAAATCCACTTAAAAATCAATAGTGCTTAAAATCAACTCACCTCAGCTGCGGAGAATGTCTGGACTTGCATTAGATTGGTTTTCCGGAATGAAAATATGGACATGGCCAGAACTGAAAGAAAGAAATGTCAACTGCATATATTTGTTGTTACATATCCTTATTACATTTGTTGTTTCATTATACAGAGTATACAGTACCTCATAGAGTACCTCCTTTATAAGAAAGGTTTTTTGCAGAATATACTCAGCAAATATACAATGAAACAAACTTCTTGAGGACATACTGGAGTAGATGCTGTGTTTAATATTAGAGGTGGGGGCACTTACTGGGCAGTAGATACTGTGTTTAATACTGGAGGCACTTAAGTGGTGGCACTTACTGGACAATAGTACTGTGTTTAATATCGGCGGCACATAAGTGGAGGAACTTTCTGGGCAGTACAGACTGTGTTTAACACTGGAGGCACTTAAGTGGAGGCACTTAAGTGGAGGCACTTACTGGGCAGTAGATACCGTGTTTAATACTGGAGGCACTTAAGTGGAGGCACTTACTGGGCAATAGATACTGTGTTTAATACTGGAGGCACTTAAGTGGAGGCACTTACTGGGCAGTAGATACTGTGTTTAATACTGGAGGCACTTAAGTGGAAGCACTTAAGTGGAGGCACTTACTGGGCAGTACATAGGGTGTTTAATACTGGAAGCACTTAAGTGGAGGCACTTAAGTGGAGGCACTTACTGGGCAGTACATAGGGTGTTTAATACAGGATGCACTTAAGTGGAAGCACTTACCGGCAGTACATACTGTGTTTAACACTGGAGGCACTTAAGTGGAGGCACTTACTGGGCAGTAGATGCTGTGTTTAATACTTTAGGCACTTAAGTGGAGGCACTTACTGGGCAGTACATAGGGTGTTTAATACTGGATGTACTTAAGTGGAGGCACTTACTGGGCAGTACATACCGTGTTTAACACTGGAGGCACTTAAGTGGAGGCACTTACTGGGCAGTACATATTGCGTTTAATACTGGAGGCACTTAAGTGGAGGCACTTACTGGGCAGGAGTTCCATTGAGTTGTAAGCGAGGACTCGGTCCCACAGCAGTAGAACCTGCTCACTGGACAGATAGCCTGAGAACGCCCGGATCAACCACTTGAAAGCAATCCGCAATCTAAACACAACCAAACGTGACTGATCAATGCTATATTTATCTACATTATTTCTTGAAAGATAGTTTATTGGTTGATGTTTAGTTTTCAACATATTTACTAATATCTGTAACACAATTGAAACAAAATGTTTTGTTTTTTTGCAGAAATGAATCTTATTTAAGAGCAATACCAGAATATATGGCCACAGAGTCTATGACCACAGGGTCTATGACCACAGGGTCTATGACCACAGGGTCTATGACCACAGGGTCTATGACCACAGGGTCTATGACCACAGGGTCTATGACCAAAGGGTCTATGACCACAGGGTCTATGACCACAGGGTCTATGACCACAGAGTCTATGACCACAGGGTCTATGGCCACAGGGTCTATGACCACAGGGTCTATGACCACGAAGTCTATGACCACAGGGTCTATGACCACAGGGTCTATGACCACAGGGTCTATGACCACAGGGTCTATGACCACAGGGTCTATGACCACAGAGCCTATGACCACAGGTTTATGACCACAGAGTCTATGACCACAGAGTCTATGGCCACAGGGTCTATGACCACAGGGTCTATGACCACAGGGTCTATGACCACAGGGTCTATGACCACAGGGTCTATGACCAGAGTCTATGACCAGAGTCTATGGCCACAGGGTCTATGACCAAAGGGTCTATGACCACAGGGTCTATGACCACAGGGTCTATGGCCACAGAGTTCATGACCACAGAGTCTATGACCACAGGGTCTATGACCACAGGGTCTATGACCACAGGATCTATGGCCACAGGGTCTATGGCCACAGAGTCTATGACCACAGGGTCTGTGACCACAGAGTCTATGGCCACAGAGTCTATGACCACAGAGTCTATGACCACAGAGTCTATGACCACAGGTTTATGACCACAGGGTCTATGACCACAGAGTCTATGGCCACAGGGTCTATGACCACAGAGTCTATGACCAAAGGGTCTATGACCAAAGGGTCTATGACCACAGGGCCTATGACCAGGGTCTATGACCACAGGGTCTATGACCAAAGGGTCTATGACCACAGGGTCTATGACCACAGAGTCTATGACCACAGGGTCTATGACCACAGAGTCTATGACCACAGGGTCTATGACCACAGAGTCTATGACCACAGGGTCCATGACCACAGGGTCTATGACCACAGGGTCTATGACCACAGGGTCTATGACCACAGGGTCTATGACCAAAGGGTCTATGACCACAGGGTCTATGACCACAGGGTCTATGACCACAGGGTCTATGACCACAGTCTATGACCACAGAGTATATGACCACAGAGTCTATGACCACAGGGTCTATGACCACAGGGTCTATGACCACAGGGTCTATGACCACAGGGTCTATGACCACAGGGTCTATGACCACAGGGTCTATGACCACAGTCTATGACCACAGAGTATATGCCCACAGAGTCTATGACCACAGGGTCTATGACCACAGGGTCTATGACCACAGGGCCTATGACCAAAGGGTCTATGACCAAAGGGTCTATGGCCACAGAGTCTATGACCACAGGGTCTATGACCACAGAGTCTATGGCCACAGAGTCTATGACCACAGAGTCTATGACCACAGGGTCTATGACCAAAGGGTCTATGACCACAGGGTCTATGACCACAGAGTCTATGACCACAGGGTCTATGCCCACAGAGTCTATGACCACAGGGTCTATGACCACGAAGTCTATGACCACAGGGTCTATGACCACAGGGTCTATGACCACAGGGTCTATGACCACAGGGTCTATGACCAAAGGGTCTATGACCACAGGGTCTATGACCACAGGGTCTATGACCACAGGGTCTATGACCACAGTCTATGACCACAGAGTATATGACCACAGAGTCTATGACCACAGGGTCTATGACCACAGGGTCTATGACCACAGGGTCTATGACCACAGGGTCTATGACCACAGGGTCTATGACCACAGGGTCTATGACCACAGTCTATGACCACAGAGTATATGACCACAGAGTCTATGACCACAGGGTCTATGACCACAGGGCCTATGACCAGGGTCTATGACCACAGGGTCTATGACCACAGAGTCTATGACCACAGGGTCTATGACCACAGGGTCTATGACCACAGAGTCGATGACCACAGAGTCTATGACCACAGAGTCTATGACCACAGGGTCTATGACCACAGGGTCTATGACCACAGGGTCTGTGACCACAGGGTCTATGACCACAGGGTCTATGACCACAGTCTATGACCACAGAGTCTATGACCACAGAGTCTATGGCAACAGAGTCTATGGCCACAGGGTCTATGACCAAAGGGTCTATGGCCACAGGGTCTATGGCAACATGGTTTATGACCACAGACTTTATGACTGCACGTCCTACTCACGGTTGAATGCCGACAGACTTGAGGTGATAGAAGAGCTCAGGTTCGTGGGTCTGAAGGAGACTCTCAAACAGCAGGCTGAGCGATACGATACCCTGAAAACATAATCAATCTAGTAACAAACAGCGATATGATACCCTGAAAACATGTAAAATTATTTTTTATGAGCAATTAATGCGATACGAATACTGGAAGAAGAGAGTATGCTTGATAAATAGAACAGCACAAACACATTCAATTAAGTACTTCAAAACAAGGTCATTTTTGCTGTAGATGTTTCTTTTATTTTGGCCAAATCTATCTCTGTGTAAATACTATCATTTTAGAGACACTAATTATTGAGAACTTCTGGTAAAGAAAGTTTACCTGTGGATGTGATGATAGCATGTGAAGTTTGGAGAAATACCGGATGTAGAATTCTCGGAACACATAGTACAGGGCCACGGGATCATCGTACACAAAACACAGGGGACATACTGCAGAGACACAAGTTAACGGTAAGTTGCCACCTATTGTTGCATTGTTCACCACCAGGTGGCAGAATGTGCTCAGGATGCAGGCCTATTCACTTCTACTTCCTTATTTCACAGCACTGCAGATGTCATATATTATGGCACAGATTGTTAACATACTTAGTAAATTACACAACAAGAGCTATAAAATATATCCAATATTCTCAGAGTTAGTCGAGAGTAAATATTTGATATAGATAATATTATTCATATATGAATTGTCATAATGACATCATTACTACTTTATAAATACATGAAGTAAAAAAAATGCTAAAAAGCTCAAGTTTCTCACCATACATAGAGAAGCCGTGGAAGGGAATGACTCCGCTGGGGGGATAGCTGACAGCAAACTCATCCACGCCTAGCTTGCCCCGGATGTACGACTTGGCCGGAGTGGCACTGCTGTGGTTAAAATGTCGCAACACCACAGTGTCTCGGGAAAATGGCAGCAAAATCTGAATAATTAAAATTGACATTGAGCACTGCTGAATCTAAAATACACTGTAAGTCTCCAAATCAATATAAATCAATTGTTTATACATACTTTATCTACGTCTTTGAGAATTATCTTTGGTTTTTTTATTTTTGGTTGATTAAACTGCATAATATTTACAAACCTGATAGATATAGTCCTCAAAAACAAAGTACTGGTCATCATTGGTTGCTGTCAGCTTAACATCCTGAAATATAAAATTTCTCTCCAATTTCTTTTAAAATCTAATAAAAATCATAGCATAACATACTGAATATAGCTATGACTTCGATATATAATACAGGACTGACCTTGTAGATGAGGTTGTCCACAAGCAGATCATGCTGCAGTACGTTGTACTTGAGTTGCTCATAGTAAAGAGTATCCTGAAAATAGCAATACAGGCTTTATATTAATATATATATATATATATATATATACATACATATATATATATATATATATATATATACATATATATATAAATAGTGTCAGGCCAATCAGATGCCCCACCATTTGTACCATGTGATCATGAACATAGACCTACACAATGATACTGAACAAAAAAAAGTATTTTGGGAGCAAACATGTATTTTGGATTGTGATGTCATTTAACAGTGATGTTACCATCCGATATTTGAACTCAATATGCTTTATTCTATAAGAACGCCTGCCTCTCACAGACTCTTAGCATCAAAGTTTCTATTAGTCAGATCATATGAGCACTTCAATGTCACATGCTCAACACTTTTCCCAGAAACATTAAAGTGGCTATCATTAATTGATTCCCAGAAGAAGAAAGCAGAGCTGCCACTGTCAGCCCAGGTTGACATCCACTTGCAGTCAGTGACATGGCTCAGTCGGTAAGATGTCTGTCTGTCTCTTATGCTAAAGGTCTGGGGTTCAAATCATGATGCAAATACTTTGGTTATGTTACATGGTTTAGAAAGGTGGATATCTGCAACATAGGTGTTTCACACTCTAGTACTGGTTATCAAAGGCTATAGTTTGTGTTAACATCTCTTTGTGATAATACAGAATAAAGATCCCCAGTCACTCTTCAAAAAGTGTAGGGCATTAAGTCCTGATGACAGGTTTCAATCTGACCTGATATATCCTAAACAGTGCTGAAAAGGTCATTAATACAAAAAAATAAAAACAACCAACTTCCATTATGGCTGTGATAATTTCCCATAAACTGTCAAACAGAAGTGACATTTCAAACCAATACATCAAACAATTAACAGGAATCTGACTGAATAAATCAGTTTCGAAGGAAAATCAAACAACTCTTCCAGACTTATGTGTCATTCTCTCAAATTTCCTAAATGCAGTCTACATTGTGCCATGTGACTTTGACCTTAATGCAAGTTATTGGCAAAAAAATCATAACAAACTGTCATATTGAGTCCTAATATCCAGTATTACCATGATATTACTGGAGACTAAAGCCATCTAAATTCCATCACAATAGTTACTGATGTCTGCAAGATAGTGCTTTAAGATTTATATAATGCAGCTGAACGATGTAATGGAGTTGAACAAAATAAAGGAGTTGGACAATATAATGGAGTTAGACAATATTATGGAGTTGGACAATATAATGGAGTTGGACAATATAATGGAGTTGGACAATATAATGGAGTTGGACAATATAATGGAGTTGGACAATATAATGGAGTTGGACAATATAATGGAGTTGGACAATATAATGGAGTTAGACAATATAATGGAGTTGGACAATATAATGGAGTTAGACAATATAATGGAGTAGGACAATATAATGGAGTTGGACAATATAATAGAGTTGGGCAATATAATGGAGTTAGACAGTATAAACTGTGCACTTATATTGGTAAAGTCTGTCAGCTGAAAGTATTAAGGCTTAACATATTAGCTAGTTGGTGTCATGGAACCTGGGAAGCTAATAATGTATGTGATCTTTTGTGGCCTGGGGTGTTTATTATTGTCTGGAACGTCTCAAGGTTCTGTGGGGCAGTTAGCATCTTCAAGATGATCTCATTGGGCCTTGGGGCAGCTAATACTGACTGGATAATCTCATGGGGCCTTGGGACAGCTAATACTGACTTGATGAACTCATAGGGCCTTGGGACAGCTAATACTGACTTGATGATCTCATGGGGCCTTGGGACAGCTAATACTGACTGGATAATCTCATGGGGCCTTGGGACAGCTAATACTGACTTGATGAACTCATATGGCCTTGGGACAGCTAATACTGACTTGATGATCTCATGGGGCCTTGGGGCAGCTAATACTGACTGGATAATCTCATGGGGCCTTGGGACAGCTAATACTGACTGGATGATCTCATTGGGCAGCTAATACTGACTAAATGATCACATGGGGCCTTTGGACAGCTAATACTGACTGGATAATCTCATGGGGCCTTTGTGTCTATGAATACCATGGTGAGTGAGAGCTGTGTCAGAGGTCATTGCACAGGAAGTGAATTCTCTTGTTTTCTGAACACACAAAGAAAACTCCACACAGGAATCCAAGTTCACATCATTGCTGCTTAAACGTTATGCCACAGTCTGGAACTATTCTCATAGCAGTCCCGTAGTTTACCAATATATTGAATATCAGACTTTCACTTTATAACACACACAATGATGACAACCTATGTGTTTGTTATTCAGTGGCCTATTTATATTTATCTAAAATACCCATATTTGAGGCCTGGACCTACTGATTACCATTATTGTATCCCATGATTTCCCTCTGTCAGGGCCCCTTTCCCAGGCAATCCAAAATGCTCTAATCTGCCAGTAGATGTCACTTAATTATTGTTTTTTTCACTTTCCTGATACCAATCATCAAATCAAAAGAATTTGTTGAAGCTGATTGCCAACATTATATTCTCAATCACCCAGCCTCTTAACACTCAGCCCTACTTCATCACTAGACAAAGCAGTACACTGCTGGGACGTGTTGACTAGATAAGGGGAACTGGTTCCCTCAAGATCCCCCTCAATGTACTTAGCCCTACCTCATCACTAGACAAAGCAGTACACTGCTGGGACGTGTTGATTAGATAAGGGGAACTGGTTCCCTCAAGATCCCCCTCAATGTACTCAGCCCTACCTCATCACTAGACAAAGCAGTACACTGCTGGGATGTGTTGATTAGATAAGGGGAACTGGTTCCCTCAAGATTCCCCTCAATGTACTCAGCCCTACCTCATCACTAGACAAAGCAGTACACTGCTGGGACGTGTTGACTAGATAAGGGGAACTGGTTCCCTCAAGATCCCCCTCAATGTACTCAGCCCTACCTCATCACTAGACAAAGCAGTACACTGCTGGGACGTGTTGACTAGATAAGGGGAACTGGTTCCCTCAAGATCCCCCTCAATGTACTCAGCCCTACCTCATCACTAGACAAAGCAGTACACTGCTGGGACGTGTTGATTAGATAAGGGGAACTGGTTCCCTCAAGATCCCCCTCAATGTACTCAGCCCTACCTCATCACTAGACAAAGCAGTACACTGCTGGGACGTGTTGATTAGATAAGGGGAACTGGTTCCCTCAAGATCCCCCTCAATGTACTCAGCCCTACCTCATCACTAGACAAAGCAGTACACTGCTGGGACATGTGGACTAGATAAGGGGAACTGGTTCCCTCAAGATCCCCCTCAATGTACTCAGCCCTACCTCATCACTAGACAAAGCAGTACACTGCTGGGACGTGTTGACTAGATAAGGGGAACTGGTTCCCTCAAGATCCCCCTCCATGTACTCAGCCCTACTTCATCACTAGACAAAGCGGTACGATTGGACGACTGGTCTCTAGACAATTCACCATTCAGGAAGGAGAACATCGTGGTATTGGGCTACTGGTCTCTAGTTAATTAAGCCTGGGAGGCCAACCAGACTCTGCCATTCACCATTCAGGAAGGGGATCACCATGGTATTGGGCTACTGGTCTCTAGTTAATTAAGCCTGGGAGGCCAACCAGACTGCCATTCACCATTCAGGAAGGGGATCACCATGGTATTGGGCTACTGGTCTCTAGTTAATTAAGCCTGGGAGGCCGACCAGACTCTGCCATTGACCATTCAGGAAGGGGATCACCATGGTATTGGGCTACTGGTCTCTAGTTAATTAAGCCTGGGAGGCTGACCAGACTCTGCCATTCACCATTCAGGAATAGGATCTCCATGGTATTGGGCTACTGGTCTCTAGTTAATTAAGCCTGGGAGGCTGACCAGACTCTGCCATTGACCATTCAGGAAGGGGATCACCATGGTATTGGGCTACTGGTCTCTAGTTAATTAAGCCTGAGAGGCTGACCAGACTCTGCCATTCACCATTCAGGAAGGGGATCACCATGGTATTGGGCTACTGGTCTCTAGTTAATTAAGCCTGGGAGGCTGACCAGACTCTGCCATTCACCATTCAGGAAGGGGATCACCATGGTATTGGGCTACTGGTCTCTAGTTAATTAAGCCTGGGAGGCTGACCAGACTCTGCCATTCACCATTCAGGAAGGGGATCACCATGGTATTGGGCTACTGGTCTCTAGTTAATTAAGCCTGGGAGGCTGACCAGACTCTGCCATTGACCATTCAGGAAGGGGATCACCATGGTATTGGGCTACTGGTCTCTAGTTAATTAAGCCTGGGAGGCTGACCAGACTCTGCCATTCACCATTCAGGAAGGGGATCACCATGGTATTGGGCTACTGGTCTCTAGTTAATTAAGCCTGGGAGGCCGACCAGACTCTGCCATTCACCATTCAGGATGGGGATCACCATGGTATTGGGCTACTGGTCTCTAGTTAATTAAGCCTGGGAGGCCGACCAGACTCTGCCATTCACCATTCAGGATGGGGATCACCATGGTATTGGGCTACTGGTCTCTAGTTAATTAAGCCTGGGAGGCCGACCAGACTCTGCCATTCACCATTCAGGAAGGGGATCACCATGGTATTGGGCTACTGGTCTCTAGTTAATTAAGCCTGGGAGGCCGACCAGACTCTGCCATTCACCATTCAGGATGGGGATCACCATGGTATTGGGCTACTGGTCTCTAGTTAATTAAGCCTGGGAGGCCGACCAGACTCTGCCATTCACCATTCAGGATGGGGATCACCATGGTATTGGGCTACTGGTCTCTAGTTAATTAAGCCTGGGAGGCCGACCAGACTCTGCCATTCACCATTCAAACACACAAATATCCAACAGTGAAATACAAATAGCAGAGAATTTAAAGTTAATTTTAGCCTTTCATTATTAAGGGAAAACTTAAAACAAATATCCAATTGTGAAACCCGATTTAATCTCAGGATTTAAATCCCTTTCTGACGTAAGTGGCAAAACACAATTGTTGTATGACTAGGACAAATGTTGTTTAATTTTCACAAGAAATAGAAATTACTCCAGAAGAGAAATCATTGGGACAAAAATAGCATATTTAACTCATCTTATATTTTGTGAAGTGGATATCAGAATTTAAGGTTTGTATTTATGTGCCATATAACTGATACATTATCAAATCTGAGAAAAGGCCAGAGCATAAAGATTTCAGAATTCCTAATTCCTATACATGTAAAAGGGTTATCATTTCTGAGTGCAAATAGATAAGATTGAAAAAAAAATTCAAAGCTTTTTTGCTCTAATTGATTTTGTTGTTGTCAGGAACTCTCAGTGAGAATTAAATACTTCTGTGAAGAAAAGTAATATTACTAAATCTATGAGGGATAATTCCTCATAATCTCACAGATCAAATATTTATCTGCAGTAAATCAATCAGCAAATCAAAAAACAAGTCAGAGAAAGTGTGAAAAACACCTGGAGCTGTGGCAGATAATCCCACATGAGACGGTGTCTCAGCTCATGATAGAATTACATGAGACGTTGTCTCAGCCCATGATGGAATCACATGAGACGGTGTCTCAGCCCATGATGGAATCACATGAGACATTGTGTCTCAGCCCGGTCCATGGTAGAATCACATGAGACGGCATCTCAGCCCATGATGGAATCACATGAGATGGTGTCTCAGCCCGGTCCATGGTAGAATCACATGAGACGGCGTCTCAGCCCATGATGGAATCACATGAGACGGTGTCTCAGCCCGGTCCATGGAAGAATCACATGAGACGTTGTCTCAGCCCATGATGGAGTCACATGAGACGGTGTCTCAGCCCGGTCCATGGTAGAATCACATGAGACGGCGTCTCAGCCCATGATTGAATCACATGAGACGGTGTCTCAGCCCGGTCCATGATAGAATCACATGAGATGGTGTCTCAGCCTTGCCCATGATAGAATCACATGAGACGGCGTCTCAGCCCAGTCCATGATAGAATCACATGAGATGGTGTCTCAGCCCGGTCCATGTTAGAATCACATGAGATGGTGTCTCAGCCCGGCCCATGCTAGAATCACATGAGATGGTGTCTCAGCCCGGCCCATGATAGAATCACATGAGATGGTGTCTCAACCCGGCCCATAATAGAATCACATGAGATGGTGTCTCAGCCCAGCCCACGATAGAATCACATGAGATGGTGTCTCAGCCCGGTCCATGATAGAATCACATGAGATGGTGTCTCAGCCCGGTCCATGATAGAATCACATGAGATGGTGTCTCAGCCCGGCCCATGATAGAATCACATGAGATGGCGTCTCAGCCCGGTCAATGATAGAATCACATGAGACGGTGTCTCAGCCCATGATGGAATCACATGAGACGGCGTCTCAGCCCATGATGGAATCACATGAGACGGTGTATCGGCTCGGCCCATGATAGAATCACATGAGACGGTGTATCAGCCCGGCCCATGCTAGAATCACATGAGATGGTGTATCAGCCCGGCCCATGCTAGAATCACATGAGATGGTGTCTCAGCCCGGTCCATGATAGAATCACATGAGATGGTGTCTCAGCCCGGTCCATGATAGAATCACATGAGATGGTGTCTCAGCCCAGTCCATGATGGAATCACAAGAGACGGTGTCTCAGCCCATGATGGAATCACATGAGACGGTGTCTCAGCCCATGATGGAATCACATGAGACGGTGTATCAGCCTGGCCCATGATAGAATCACATGAGATGGTGTCTCAGCCCGGCCCATGATAGAATCACATGAGATGGTGTCTCAGTCTGGTCCATGATAGAATCACATGAGATGGTGTCTCAGCCTGGTCCATGATAGAATCACATGAGATGGTGTCTCAGCCTGGCCCATGATAGAATCACATGAGATGGTGTATCAGCCGAGCCCATGATAGAATCACATGAGATGGTGTCTCAGCCCGGTCCATGAGAGAATCACATGAGATGATACATTTTTTGCTAGGTTCAGTGTGTCTGTGAAACTGGTTGTTATGACATAAAAAACCAAAATAACATCTTGAAGCAGAAAACCACATAATTCCTCTGTTAGTGCAATCTGCAAGGAGTAACTGATAGGAAGAAACCAATATTTGTTTAGTTTTCTCTTCTGCATGGTTGCCATGTAGATGAGACACTAAAATTTTCTGATTTTTTGCTGGCTTTTTACAACCAAATTTTACATTTTACTGACCAATTTTACAACACCACGTTCAATATTTATTCAGCCTCTTCATCTTCTAATTATAAAAATAGTAGTAACTGTTCGTAACATAACCATTTTCCCAAACTAAAACGTTTTTTCCTGACTTTTCCCTAACCTGTGGCATCCCTGTTAAACAATGCTGGTCAGTACTGACTCACTCCAAGATGAGTTATCTTAATATTAAACAAATTCTACTCTACACACACAGACATACATACAAATATTCATTAATTGAATATTTATTAAGGCTTTACCATCATACACTAACACTTTAATGCAATAATTTACCAGATTTGTCACATTGGTAAATCCAGGTAAACCTTTATGCTTCCAGGATCAGTCCACTCGGATATACCAGATTGACCTGTCAAAACCATTGCCATGGTTACCGTGCACATTCCATTTTGTGATTTGGTTGGGAGAATCTAATTTACTTTTGACTAGTGGTGAGAGCAGAGTATTTACGGACGCCAGGTCTGAGCTGGCTTGCTGAGAGATAGAGATCTCTGGGGATCCTCGCCCCTCAAACATCCTCACACATCGCAATCACAATTTGCTCTGATTGAAGAACAAGTCTAGTCCATGTGCAGGCGTGAGGGTATACTAGGAGTATGGATGTACTGAGAGTATGGGTGTACTGGGAGTATGGATGCACTGGGAGTATGGGTGCACTGGGAGTATGGTTGTACTGCGAGTATGGATGTACTGGGAGTATGGATGTACTGGGAGTATGGGTGTACTGGGAGTATGGGTGCACTGGGAGTATGGGTGCACTGGGAGTATGGTTGTACTGCGAGTATGGATGTACTGGGAGTATGGATGTACTGGGAGTATGGGTGTACTGGGAGTATGGGTGCATTGGGAGTATGGGTGCACTGGGAGTATGGGTGTACTGGGAGTATGGGTGCACTGGGAGTATGGGTGCACTGGGAGTATGGGTGTACTGGGAGTATGGGTGCACTGGGAGTATGGGTGCACTGGGAGTATGGTTGTACTGCGAGTATGGATGTACTGGGAGTATGGATGTACTGGGAGTATGGGTGTACTGGGAGTATGGGTGCACTGGGAGTATGGGTGCACTGGGAGTATGGTTGTACTGCGAGTATGGATGTACTGGGAGTATGGATGTACTGGGAGTATGGGTGTACTGGGAGTATGGGTGCATTAGGAGTATGGGTGCACTGGGAGTATGGGTGCACTGGGAGTATGGTTGTACTGCGAGTATGGATGTACTGGGAGTATGGATGTACTGGGAGTATGGGTGTACTGGGAGTATGGGTGCACTGGGAGTATGGGTGCACTGGGAGTATGGTTGTACTGCGAGTATGGATGTACTGGGAGTATGGATGTACTGGGAGTATGGGTGTACTGGGAGTATGGGTGCATTGGGAGTATGGGTGCACTGGGAGTATGGGTGCACTGGGAGTATGGGTGTACTGGGAGTATGGGTGCACTGGGAGTATGGGTGCACTGGGAGTATGGTTGTACTGCGAGTATGGATGTACTGGGAGTATGGATGTACTGGGAGTATGGGTGTACTGGGAGTATGGGTGCACTGGGAGTATGGGTGCACTGGGAGTATGGTTGTACTGCGAGTATGGATGTACTGGGAGTATGGATGTACTGGGAGTATGGGTGTACTGGGAGTATGGGTGCATTAGGAGTATGGGTGCACTGGGAGTATGGGTGTACTGGGAGTATGGGTGCACTGGGAGTATGGGTGCACTGGGAGTATGGGTGCACTGGGAGTATGGGTGTACTGGGAGTATGGGTGCACTGGGAGTATGGGTGCACTGGGAGTATGGGTGCACTGGGAGTATGGGTGTACTGGGAGTATGGATGTACATTGTACTGGGAGTATGGGTGAACTGGGAGTATGGGTGTACTGGGAGTATGGGTGTACTGGGAGTACATACAATTTTTGCTTTTATTAGGTAATAAATCTTTTCTCAATGCAATTATCATAACATACATGAAGGAACATATATGAAAAAAGACATGTCACATCTCAAGAGGTCTCTATATATGGTCATGTATTTAATCTCTGTCTTTCACCTTTAAAGACCAGGAGGAATTCTGGTCATGTAATGTGAATAAAATCAACTTGAGTGGCAAACAATTTTATCTCCTCCTAGCTGCGAATGGAAGATTTAGAAATGTTTGAAATTACTCAAAGAGATTTTGTGAGATGAAAATTTAAAGCAATCTTGATATGACAGCATTATTGGCGCTTGTCTTTGAGGCAGGTATTAGCAAATTAATTGATCTACCACACTTAAAATGAGATGAGAAATGAAATCATCAAAATAACATTTCCTCTATTCAGAAAATAACAAATGATTTAGATTAATGATTAATTTTGAGTTAATCCTTTTTATTTAGAACAAATTTCACATACTCAAGCAATTAAGATCATATCATAAATTTCTGTTTACTGCAGTTTAGTATTCTGAAAACAAATCAAAATTCAAGCTTATTCATTCTACATTGTATGCCATTGATGAAGGTTTCCAATTGGAAACTTTTTACTCTTCCAGCAAGTGTCTTGGTATCTGTCCATATCAAAGTTTGTCTGTATATGCTGTATCATGAAATATTAAGTTTACGTAAATTAATAACACATGCCCGTTAATATGTATCTAATGACGTCCCAAAACCTTATGCAAAAACAAATGACTTTGACCTCATTCTACAAAGATAAAAGGAGAAATATAAAGCTTCAAGGGTTTGAGGACTTTGGCGTTTTTTATTTTATTTTGGTTATCATTCATAATCACGATGTCCATTTCTCTGATTTCTTTTTAGCAAAACCTTGTATGAGTTAAACACCTGCCACTGGGACACAGAGTCCTGCTCTCTGAAAACTAATCCCTGGGATCAATTTGTAAAACCAGTCTTTCAGCCTTTCAAATTCTCTGTAAATTTCAGTCATCTTCACTGATAGAACTTAATCTCTATGATAACAAACTTGCTACCCTCCACGTGCTGTACAATTTCCACTCTATATAGTTATAATCGTTCATTACTTAAAGGTAATTAGCTTTTCCTAATCTTATTTGATTTCAAAATGCACACTGGTGTACAATGTACAATTCTCCAAGAATAAACAATGATGTATCATGTTTCTGTGTTAGTCAATCATGATTTATCATATTCCTAGTCAACCATGATTTATCATATTCCAATTTTAATCAACTAGTTCCTATTTCAGTCAACCATGATTTATCATGTTCCTATTTGAATCAACCATGATTAATAATATTTGTTTCTTTATCAATCTTGATTTATCATGTTTTTTTTTTCAATAAACATTGATTTGTCATGTTCTTTTTATCAACCATGACATATCATATTTTAATTCAGTCCACCATGATCTACCACAATTCCGTGTTGGCATCTCTGTCATGTAAAAAACAGTTCCACTATTTGAGATTTCCTGCAAATTAAGGTCAAGTTTCATGGAAAACTCATTACTTTAGCAGATGATTTGAGGATATGTCTTGTAATTAGCATCTTCTTACTGAATCAATATGGAGACACAGAAGGTTAAGTGGGCACCCTCCTGTCTCCCCAGACTCATGACCTTCTGATGACCTTGCTTCCCAAGACGAGACACTGTCAATGGGGACATTCTCAATTGCTGATTCTAAACCGAGGCTGAGACAAGGTTTCTTCAGTTGTGATTCCTTACATGTTGTGGCACTATACATCCGTCAAAAGTCTCCCGTGATATCACAGCTTACACTTTGGGCTCTACTATACATGTATATACAATGTAGCCATGTCTTAGCAATGCTCGGAGGCGGGTACTGTCATGACTGATGTTTGGTGGCGCCACTATAGTCTGGCCACATTTACCTACATGTAATATGACTGACCCTGCCAATGACCTTGGCAGGAATGCACCCTGCCAATGACCTTGGCAGGAATGCACCCTGCTTCATCACATCTTACTCACATTAGCATTAATAGAAAATACATGTTCACCTCATGAAATGTTTTGATATCATGTGTTAAAATCAAATGTTTTATCACTCTAGATTGACTCAATCTTCTATATTGTCTCTCCCCAACATTTTGAGGTCAATCTTCTGACCAAGTACGGGAGAGGTCTGGAACGAAGTATTTGGTGAGATCTATTCAAAATCACTTCATATTGGTAAAGGTGAGAACATCTGCTCTTGAACATAAAACATAATTCTCCGACGACAAACCAGAAGAACACAGATTTAGAAGAAAATTATTATGAATTACACACCAATAGTACTCTCATACACAATTTTCATCATTAAATTCCCTTATTCTTTTTGATATAATTTGTCATCATTTAATTCTCTTATTCTTTATGATATAATTTGACATCACTGATAATTTGATGTCAAGCAGAGCTTCTGTAAACTCATTGGTAATTTTAATTGGTAACTTTCATTGGTTTCAAGCACATGTCCAAAGAACAATCCATTACCATTGAATCAGATGAAGAAAAACTGATAGTCTCCACAAAGAGTCTTGTGTAAGCTATCTTATAACATTTCCCATGTGTATGTATATCTGCTAGAAAATCCCCCAAATTGTTTAAAAAGTCATTACGATATGCTACAAAGTGCCAGGCATCAATGCTCATCACGACCAGAGTACCAGGCATCAATACTCATCACGACCAGAGTACCAGGCATCAATGCTCATCATGCCCAGAGTGCAGGGCATCAATGCACATCATGCCCAGAGTGCCAGGCATCAATGTTCATCACGACCAGAGTACCAGGCATCAATACTCATCACGACCAGAGTACCAGGCATCAATGCTCATCATGCCCAGAGTGCAGGGCATCAATGCTCATCATGACCAGAGTGCAGGGCATCAATGCTCATCATGACCAGATTGGCAGGCATCAATACTCATCCTTTCCAGAGTGCCAGGCATCAATACTCATCACGACCAGAGTACCAGGCATCAATGCTCATCATGCCCAGAGTGCCAGGCATCAATACTCATCATGACCCGAGTGCCAGGCATCAATACTCATCATGACCAGAGTACCGGGCATCAATGCTCATCATGACCAAATTGCCAGGCATCAATGCTCATCACGACCAGAGTACCGGGCATCAATGCTCATCATGACCAGAGTACCGGGCATCAATGCTCATCATGCCCAGAGTGCCAGGCATCAATACTCATCATGCCCAGAGTACGGGGCATCAATGCTCATCACGACCTGAGTACTGGGCATCAATGTTCATCATGCGCAGAGTGCCAGGCATCAATGCTCATCATGCCCACAGTACGGGGCATCAATACTTATCACGACCAGAGTACCGGGCATCAATACTCATCACGACCAGAGTACCGGGCATCAATACTCATCATGCCCAGAGTGCCAGGCATCAATACTCATCATGCCCAGATTGCCAGGCATCAATACTCATCATGCCCAGAGTACGGGGCATCAATGCTCATGATGCGCAGAGTGCCAGGCATCACTGCTCATCACGACCAGAGTACCAGGCATCAATGCTCATCATGCCTAGAGTGCCAGGCATCAATACTCATCATGCCCAGAGTACCGGGCATCACTGCTCATCATGCCCAGAGTACCGGGCATCAATGCTCATCACGACCAGAGTACCAGGCATCAATGCTCATCTTGCTCAGATTGACAGTATCAAATATCCATCATGTGCAGAGTACTCATTGTATCAGACAGAACAAATATCTCGTAATTCACCAGAGACTCTTAAGTGATATTTGAATCTGTTTTATATCAGCATTAATCAGACTCAAGTCAACTTTAATGGAGCAAAGAACATCATATGAAGCTTTCCGCAGGTCTGATTAGAAAATGACAAATGTTACACAGAGGGCTGTTATGCCCAGATAAATATTACTCAATTTGTGGAAATTCACTTCCGTGAAGAGTAAACTAATTAAGATAATTTCATCAAGCCTCATTATGTTTTGTGGATAAAACAAAATATCAATACTTGCTTGCCATGGTTCAAGTTTGTGTCAGATAATACTATCACAATTTTGGGACAGATTGTCTCTGAGGAGAAAATGAAAATAATGTTTTTTTCCTGTTTTTCACTGTAAACTTACGTATGGTTGATTTTGATAACTCACATGACAGATTCTAATAATTCTCATGGCAGATTCTGATAACTCATGTGATATATTCTAATAATTCTCATGGTAGATTCTGATAACTCACATGACAGATTCTAATAATTCTCATGGTAGATTCTGATAACTCACATGATATATTCTAATAATTCTCATGGTAGATTCTGATAACTCACATGATATATTCTGATAACTCACATGATATATTCTAATAATTCTCATGGTAGATTCTGATAACTCACATGACAGATTCTAATAATTCTCATGGTTGATTTTGATAACTCACATGACAGATTCTAATAATTCTCATGGTAGATTCTGATAATTCATGTGATATATTCTAATAATTCTCATGGTAGATTCTGATAACTCACATGACAGATTCTAATAATTCTCATGGTAGATTCTGATAACTCACATGATATATTCTAATAATTCTCATGGTAGATTCTGATAACTCACATGATATATTCTGATAACTCACATGATATATTCTAATAATTCTCATGGTAGATTCTGATAACTCACATGACAGATTCTAATAATTCTAATGGTAGATTCTGATAACTCACATGATATATTCTAATAATTCTCATGGTAGATTCTGATAACTCACGTGATATATTCTAATAATTCTCATGTTAGATTCTGATAACTCACATGACAGATTCTAATAATTCTCATGGTAGATTCTGATAACTCACATGACAGATTCTGATAACTCACATGATAGATTTTGATAACTCACATGATAGATTTTGATAACTCACATGATAGATTCTGATAATTCTCATATCGGACTCACATGGTAGATTCTGATAACTCACATGATATATTCTAATAATTCTCATGGTAGATTCTGATAACTCACATGACAGATTCTGATAACTCACATGATAGATTTTGATGACTTACATGATAGATTCTAATAATTCTCATGATAGATTCTAATAATTCTCATATCAGACTCACATGGTAGATTCTGATAAATCACATGATAGATTTTGATAACTCACATGCAAGATTCTGATAACTCACATGATAGATTTTGATAACTTACATGATAGATTCTATTAATTCTCATGATAGATTCTAATAATTCTCATATCAGACTCCCATTGTAGATTCTGATAACTCACAAGATAGATTTTGATAACTCACATGACAGATTCTGATAACTCACATGATATATTTTGATAACTCACATGATAGATTCTAATAATTCTCATGATAGATTCTAATAATTCTCATATCTGACTGACATGGTAGATTCTGATAACTCACATGATAGATTTTGATAACTTACATGATAGATTCTGATAACTTACATGATAGATTCCAATAACTCTTATGCAAGATTCTGATAACTCTTGGTAGATTTTGTTCTGATGTTATAATTCCAAAGCCACCAAATATAAATATATCCCATTCTCAGGAGAACAATAGTCGCCAATGTTGATTACAGATTTTATTTTTTTTGTTTTTCTCATAAATAATTACAATTTTGAAACAAACTGTTGATAACAGTCCAGTCAGTCAAGTAGCAGATTTGCGTAATAGCCCAATAAACATGTCAACATGTGAAAAAAACAGATGGAACCTTCAAGAATTTTTGACTTTCCTTTTGTTTTATAATATTTCCATTCATCACTAAACATGTCATTATGAGATCAAATTGCTGTAGCTGGCAGGCAAAACAACTGCGGAATTAACAACTCAATTAACGCCTCACAGTGTTGGCAATTTGGATCAAGTGATTTGACATTTGCATGAGGATTGCTCGTCATTTACAATGTAATGCATCATTCTTGTCACGTTTTGGCTTCTAACAACCCACTCAAAATCAACCGAAAGGCAATAAGCAACATAAACATAGATATCTGACGTAAATCAATCTAAGATAATTTGACAATCAATATGCTCAGCCAAGTTGGCTTCCTATCACACTTCAGAAGGAATTTTGAGTTTTACTTTATAAAAGAAAGTTATTTTAAAAATGACGTAAACAATTTGTTCAGCTAGTAAATCAATTCTTACTGCTCAAGTGGGCCATGCTGCCATCTAGTGTTTAACATGTGAGTCGTGCATGAGGGGAATTTTGTAGACATGTCAGCCTGGCTCGAGGTAGCACTTGTTGATTGACATTTTATTTTATATCAATCAGTTTAAACACCCATTTTCGTCTTTCTATTCTTCTCAAGATTCTTAAACTGGTCACTTATTTATCTGAGTATGCATTTGTTGCCATAGTATTGATGCATTCCCTTCACAGCATACGTAATGGCAGTCATCATATTAACTGTTCTGTTCATAAATCTATCCATTATACTTGACAAAAGAGACAACTGGTGGATCACAGATGTAGAATTTCAAGCAGTGAGAAATGTATTCATGTCAATTTTGTTTACAACACATTTGCAAAAGAAACACTACAAAAATTGTCCGCTCACATTTGCTTTGCCTTTAGGGCTAGATGTTTGAGGTTTCAACATGGTTAAGCTGTAAGTCTTTGGAGCAAACACATATTATCGGTCTAAGGCAACCATGTTTTTGGCACATAATTTCTGTTTACAGCATCAGATGGTGCTTTTGTATGAGAAATGATTTGTGAGTGTGTGATAGAGTACAAAGATTTCCTTATTTTGCAAACTTACATGAGCTTATTTTATTTTTATTGTTGCACAAAGAAATATCATTCATCATTAACTTAATGAATTGTGGCTATTAACTTCCCAGCATTCCTTGATACAGGAACAGGAAGTGCAGAATCAGTAGATAGACTTGACCTTGATAACTTATCAGGTAAACACGATGGGATGGGCCCTCAACTTTGATAGCTTTTCTTTTATTCCTACCTTATACCTTTAAACACAATCTTACATATTTCTTGAAAATCTTATATAACAAATACAGTAATTTTCTGGAAATTTAACAGTCAGCAAGTAGTGTACTGTTGGTCTGAAGTTTTCCTGGTGATTCTGCTTAACACGACGTAACTTTCCCTGTGCACTTGGAATTCTCCCATAAGAATGATTAGCAAAATTGTCAGTGTGAAGTGATAATGGCTTCTCCCCTTGTGGTCATTAATAACTGCTCCCCCACCAAAATCACATGTCACCAGCGATAGCCAATCAGTGCCACTACACAGGTCACATGGTTGACACTCAAGCCTCTCTTTGGGCTGATTACTGTCCATTCCTATGCAGTGATGGTCTGCACCTCAGCAATTTGGCGTCCCTAGTACTTAAGCCCAAGATTCCCAACAATATCACCGAGTTACTTTTGCTTCATATTGCTGATTCAACCCCTCGACTTTTAGAACCAAAATAATGTCAGATTTGCATCAAAATAATCAACTCTTTTTAATTTGTTGCAAATTCCTGATAAAGCCATGTTGACGTTGACATTTTAGATTAGATTTTGAATTTATAAATGGCTTACTTATATATGAGGCCAATGTTTCACATATTTAGTGATAATAACCTTTGCCAGGACCTGCCAACTGATTCATCAAATGAATAGATAAAATGAAATGAAAAATAACCTTATATTCTTTGAAAGGAAAGCTCAATAAATCAAGCTTTAGATCTATTTCAGGAAATAATTGTTTATCGATTATAATGAATTATTTTGTCTTCCACCAAGATAATTGACAGAAACCTATCTGAGACGAGGCAGAATTTGTCAAACCAAAAGCTCCCCCTTGGTGTTCAGACTGCACATTCCAGTCTCCATCTCAATGCCTCTCTTATAACAAGGTGGCTTTTTCCCTGCCACTAGGTGGCACTGCGGTGGAAGCGTTTGCAGCTGCCTGTCAGTCTGCAGTGCACTCCTCCCCACCTCCTCTGTTCCCACCAAGATAACAATGTCACAAGAAAGCTGCGATTCTAGCTGTAGCTGTCCTACTCTCGTCTGATATTAATGAGGTTTTCTTGCTTTTTTACCTCTTTGTTTTTGTTATGTTGCCCCTGGGCACATATTTGTGGTATCCTGGCTTGCTCTCATTCACCCTACGCCTCCCGTCCCTAACTCCAATCAACAGACCAATCAGCCAACATTTTTGAGGGTTTATTCCAGAAAGTCATTTCTAATCATATATAGCATGACGGGATATTTTAATGTAAATATAAATATAATCATTTGTTAACATTAAATTTTAAATAATTCCATTTTGAAACAAATAAAATGAAGGTATATGAATAAATACAAATTCATAAATATATGGTCAAATTCATTGAGATAGTATTTCAAAATAAAGCAATTATCATGATAATTATAAAAGCATTATCAAATTTACAATTGAACACTATCAACAAAACAACAAATCTATATCATCAAAATTCAAATTATATGGCAATTATCAAAAATGTTACAGGTACAATTTTGACACAAAGTGGTCAATCTACCAGAATAATATATGTCACTCCATCTTGAGACAATCGCTGCATTTGTTTTGACTTATTCCTCCGATTATTTGCATGGATACATGTGCAGAGTTTAGAAGTTGGCTGATAAAAATCACACATGCATTATTCATCACCTCCTTCAAAAATATTGGATGCATGTAGAGATTTGTTTTAGGCTGCTAAGAAACCGTGAATGCTGCTTGGCTGGTAAAACACATCTATTTTGAAAAAGAGGCTCCCTTCCTGTGAGAATATCAAGGTTATATCCAGGGTGCCTTTTGTTTTAAAGATCTTGCCGCCAATTTGATATCAGAAGAGACCTCAACATTGACATCAATGCCTGTGAGAAATGGAGACAAAGAACAAAACACACATACATCAAGTAACCCGACTGAGAACAAACACTGGAGGGCAAAAAACAAGGGAAACCATGCATACCAAATGTATTTAGGTTATCTAAAATTAAAAGCTTATCTTGAATTATTTCAAATATTGTTATAAAAAAGACTTCTGACAGATTATTTTGCAAATGGAAATGTGAAGTTATTAGGAGATGTATTTATTAGCCCCTCAGCAGAAGTTGTTTGTCCATCTGTCAACTCACTAACGGTCAGAGCTAAACATCTATTCAGTAAGAAGATTGATTCTTCTGTAATGCTAATCTAAATATTCCAAGAGAATCTTGTACGTGAGCATTCTTGTTGATGGTTGTTTGGGTTTCAAAGAAGGGAGGTTTCTTGCATGCACACATCCAAGGGTCCTCCAACTGTATGCTGTGTGTCTAAACATGCAAAGCATAACCAGCCAAGCCTGAGGTGTGTACAGTGTGTGATTACATACTTGCCTTCCAAGGCATTGCTATGATTTCAGTGATACTAACCTATCGAGCATTAATACACAGGGAGCTAATGGGTTGTGTTACTTAGTGCCGTGTCACCATTATATATGCATCACTATGTCCCAAGATGCGAGTTCCATACTGCCTGCATGGCCTCAATTTAATACGATCAGAAAGAAAGAAAATAGATTATTGTGACAAATAAATTTTATCTGCCGTGCTTCACCAGGAAAATGATTTGAATGACTCTTGTGTTAAGGAGAAAATAACAGAAATTAGACAAAAACATAATAATAATAATAATAATAATAATAATAATAATAATAATAATAATAATAATAATAATAATAATAATAATAATGATAATAATAATAATAATAATAATAATAATAATAATAATAATAATAATAATAATAATAATAATAATAATAATAATAATAATAAAAATTTATATAGCGCTGTATCAGACTAAGTCTGCTCTAAGCGCTTAACTGTTGCAGTTATGACCCATGTCACTATCGTTCCCAGTCATAATAACCCCCTGGGATGACAGCTCTGCTGACTTAAAAGAAAAGAGAGGAACTTTGTATCTAGCAAACTTTCTGCAGGCTCTGTAGGCCAATCAAACCCATTTATAAGATATACACAGTAATCATGGTAATCGTTCAGCTCCTTGGAAACACTGGGTGCTTCAGATTTTCATTTCTCTGGTTGCCTACCATATTCTTTGCCATTACAAAATCACAACTATGATAGGGTTCCAGCCCAACCAAAGCTTGTGAGAAGGGCTCAAGGGCATACGCTTTGAAATGTTGATGTTGAAGATAAGTTTCTGACATTGGCTGGCTGAATATCAGACATATTGTCTGATGTGGGTAAAAAACTTGAACACTGGTGAAAACTGGCAACACCTTGTGGTTGCCATGCATGCCCAATATTTAATATCTCCAGTTCATCGTTCATGAGATATGGCCTGCACAATAATACAAAGGTCAAAGTCAGAGCATCAAGGTCAAAAGTCAAATCTGTAAAAAATGAATATGGTGCTCAACACAGTGCTACCCTACTTTGAGCCTCAATTGAGGTTAAATAAGTTCACGCTACCCGTGTTTACCCGTCACGTGCAGCCAAGGGCTGAGAAAATCTTATACAGACTGTGCAACTTCTATGTCTTGTAGCAACTTTTCTTGTTGCTCGATGTCAGACTTCAATACGTCATGGTGTTCATATGTATATATACCGTTGCAAAACCAAGAAAACAGGATTGGTGCTTGATACCTTTAATGATTTAGATGTTGCATGTGCACAAATTTTGAATTCAAGGTCCATATGTCAAGGTCAAAGGTCACATGACTAAAATGTATGATGAGGCACAAATATGACATTTCTGTATACCAAGTTGTAATTTCCTCTTATAAATGGTTGCTGAGATATACTTTGTACAAAATTTGTGACCTCGAGGTCACTGCACTTATAACCAAAGACATCGGCAAAATAGACTTGAAATCCACTGTTTCTCGAAACACCACGCACTGCCAGTCATATTGAAGTTTCCCCAGTAAATAAACTCGACCTCCGGCGATTGACTGTTGCAGTTATGACCCATGTCACTATCGTTCCCAGTCATAATGTCTAAAAATACAAATCTGTGTGAATTCTGTAGTGATTTTTCTTCAGTTTTTTAACGATATCAAACATGACAACGTGAAATGGCATTTGGAAGAGTCCAAGTGATGATGTCATGGAATCACAAAGGGAAAAACATTATATGACGTCAGAAGCACCACAACATTGTGGAGTTTCCAGATTGTTGCTGTCACTCCCGTGAATAAACTGACCCACTTTCACATCTTTGCGCAAACTCGTAAACAATGGCAAAACGATGCTGAGATCAAGAAAAGACAAAGCATTTTTTTCTAACAAGCCTAAAATCCAATGTTGAATTAATGAAACATGGTTCCTTTAAAACCTGTTGCAGGAAAACGAGTTCTATTGGAGTCGGGGCTTAAATTAGGTGGGCAGTGCATGGTATTTATGAAAACAGTGGATTTCAAGTCTATTTTGACGATGTCTTTGGGTATAAGTCAATGGTAGCATCACTAAGATTTGACGGAATCTGAATTTTCACCTCTATATCTACCTGTGTATAAAATATGAAACATATATTTGTCTGGTAGTTTTGGAGAAGAAAATTCTTGTTGACTTTTGACAGACAGATGGACAGACAGATGGACAGACAGACACCAAAATGTCTCCACGTCCCTTCTGTCTCCACGTCCCTTCTGTCTCCACGTCCCTTCTGTCTCCACGTCCCTTCTGTCTCCACGTCCCTTCTGTCTCCACGTCCCTTCTGTCTCCACGTCCCTTCTGTCTCCACGTCCCTTCGGTTTCAACGTCCCTTCTGTCTCCACGTCCCTTCTGTCTCCACGTCCCTTCTGTCTCCACGTCCCTTCTGTCTCCACGTCCCTTCTGTCTCCACGTCCCTTCTGTCTCCACGTCCCTTCTGTCTCCACGTCCTTCGGTCTCAATGTCCCTTCTGTCTCCACGTCCCTTCTGTCGCCACGTCCCTTCTGTCTCCACGTCCCTTCTGTCTCCACGTCCCTTCTGTCTCCACGTCCCTTCTGTCTCCACGTCCTTCGGTCTCAATGTCCCTTCTGTCTCCACGTCCCTTCTGTCGCCACGTCCCTTCTGTCTCCACGTCCCTTCTGTCTCCACGTCCCTTCGGTTTCAACGTCCCTTCGGTTTCAACGTCCCTTCTGTCTCCACGTCCCTTCTGTCTCCACGTCCCTTCTGTCTCCACGTCCCTTCTGTCTCCACGTCCCTTCTGTCTCCACGTCCCTTCTGTCTCCACGTCCCTTCTGTCTCCACGTCCCTTCTCTCTCCACGTCCCTTCTGTCTCCACGTCCCTTCTGTCTCCACGTCCCTTCTGTCTCACATCAGCTTCTGCCTCCACGCCCCATCTGTCTCCATGTCCCTTCTGTCTCCACGTCCCTTCTGCCTCCATGTCCCTTCTGTCTCCACGTCCCTTCTGTCTCCACGTCCCTTCTGTCTCCATTCTGAGCTCTCAATTTATTACATCACTTTCTCAGCTGCATTCCTCTTTGTTTTTACAAATTATATTATCTCCCCATGACGATGTCATTCCTTTTGAATCATCGCATGCATTGAAAATGCCTAAATTTCCCCCAAAGTTGGGTTTGCGTCAGGCAGTCACAATGACAGAGCCCACAGGTCCATGTGGGCATTCTCCTCCATACTGCTGAAGTGTACTAAGGAAGTCAAAGTCACCCTCTAATTCCTGGCATATTTCATCATTTTGTTTTCTGTAATCACCTTTATCAGTAAAACATCACTCTATTATACTCCTTTAGTTAGCAATTTAACAGCTTTGAGATCATAAAAAAATAGTCCAAAACTGACTGCCTGTTGACTTTGTTTTTGATGAGACAATCTGGATGATTAGCTTTAGTAATTCATTTGTATCTCATCTCACAGGCCATATTTTTACAGACAAAAACAATAATATGGGGAATTTTCATGTGCTCATGCCCATTTCATATATTCAAAAGTAATTTAGAATGGATCATTCATATATTGTGGGGGGGGGGGTATATCTAAAACATATGGTTGAAAAAGTATACCATTGATATCAATTTGTTCAAGGTTTTTATATCACTTTCAATGTTATTTCAGTCATTTCATGGTAAGGCCTGACATTAGCTTTGCCCAAGAACATAAAGTTAAGATTTGTTTTCTCCTCCTCCCATGAGGATTAATGGTCCATCCCCTGATGACTATTTTGTCTGACTATTATGGTATACATGTACATGTCACCAAAATCTCAACTCATTTGTTGTTGTACTCACTTTCTCATAATTACAATTACACCAAGTGGCCATGTTACCACATGTGATGAAATATTTGACTCATTGTCTATTGACTGAAAAATAAAAGCTTGTACTGGGTGTGGTCTCCTAAAACTGTCAATCCTGCTCTATACTTGCAGAGCCTGGTATAAATCCAGTATCTGCTAAGGAGAGTATATATATACATGTATGTATATGTATGTGTATGTGTACAGATGAGGATGTACAGTACATGTATATTTTACTTCCTCTATATATTTGGCTTTGTCTGTCATAGGAGGAATTAAATCTTGTTTCAGAAAAAAAGGTCCTTGTAAGGTGATAACTGATAACTAATTTTTGAGGAAGAAATGGTTGACTCTGTGTGTGATCAGTTATGTTACTGGCCTGAGGTTACAGGTTTGATAGTGTGTGGCTGAGGAATAAATACCCGCATTATCACTCTGCACCCCGGGATCAGCAGTCACAATGGACAAAAGATTTGCGACACCTTGTAGACCTCAGTTATAGACTAACGATTCAATATGGCAGCAGTCCCTTATGATGGCAGGGCGGCTGTGGTGTTTGCATTATGGCAGCAGTCCCTTATGATGGCGGGGCGGCCGTGGTGTTTGCATTATGGCAGCAGTCCCTTATGATGGCGGGGCGGCCGTGGTGTTTGCATTATGGCAGTGGTCCCTTATGATGGCGGGGCGGCTGTGGTGTTTGCATTATGGAAGTGGTCCCTTATGATGGCGGGGCGGCCGTGGTGTTTGCATTATGGCAGTGGTCCCTTATGATGGTGGGGCGGCCGTGGTGTTTGCATTATGGCAGTGGTCCCTTATGATGGCGGGGTTGCCGTGGTGTTTGCATTATGGCAGCAGTCCCTTATGATGGCGGGGCGGCCGTGGTGTTTGCATTATGGAAGCGGTCCCTTATGATGGCGGGGCGGCCGTGGTGTTTGCATTATGGAAGCGGTCCCTTATGATGGCGGGGCGGCCGTGGTGTTTGCATTATGGCAGCGGTCCCTTATGATGGCAGGGCGGCCGTGGTGTTTGCATTATGGCAGTGGTCCCTTATGATGGTGGGGTGGCCGTGGTGTTTGCATTATGGCAGTGGTCCCTTATGATGGCGGGGCGGCCGTGGTGTTTGCATTATGGCAGTGGTCCCTTATGATGGTGGGGTGGCCGTGGTGTTTGCATTATGGCAGTGGTCCCTTATGATGGCGGGGCGGCCGTGGTGTTTGCATTATGGCAGCGGTCCCTTATGATGGCAGGGCGGCCGTGGTGTTTGCATTATGGCAGTGGTCCCTTATGATGGCGGGGCGGCCGTGGTGTTTGCATTATGGCAGTGGTCCCTTATGATGGCGGGGCGGCCGTGGTGTTTGCATTATGGAAGTGGTCCCTTATGATGGCGGGGTGGCCGTGGTGTTTGCATTATGGAAGTGAGCTCTTCTCTCTCTCCTCTATATACAATGAAGCTCACATTTTCAACAAGGAAATCCCCAATATGAATTTTTAGTGTCAAATGTATGGGTCAAAGCTGCAGCAAGCTAACAACAAGGTGACAATGCTGGATTCGCCATATCCATTTTGTCATCCTTTCTGTTTGTCTCCAAGTATTTTCATGAATGGTAATCTCACCTGACAGACGGCAAACTTTCTGATAATCTCTGTTGTTTGCTGGGCTCATTTAGAAAGTGTCCATTTCTGTCATTGTTATATATGTCAAGACATGTAGATTTCCTTTATTTGTCACCAGTGCAAGACAAACAGAACATGCAATGTGTTCACTCAGTGGCACTCACATTCGGGCTTGACTTGGATCAAAATCATCCAGTGACAGCTGCATACAGGTCTGACTTGGATCAAGATCACCCAGTCACACCTGCATACAGGTCTGACTTGGATCAAGATCATCCAGTCACACCTGCATACAGGAATGACTTGGATCAAGATCATCCAGTGACACCTAGCATACAGGTCTGACTTGGATCAAGATCATCCAGTGACACCTAGCATACAGGCTTAAATTGGATCAAGATCATCCAGTGACACCTGCATACAGGTCTGACTTGGATCAAAATCTCAGAACCCAGTTTATTTGGTCAATACATAATGCTTATATCAACAACTGAGAGCACTAGCAGTTAACAATTGAGTAATGGGGAGAGTTAAGGAGTAAGGCCGAGTGATAATTGATGAAAGAACTGCATGGTGTAAGAGAGGGTTAGTGCTGAGGTAACTGAAGCAGACAAAGAGATCTACTCATACGGCCATATAATTGCATTCTATCTTAATCACCAACAAGTTACAGACATTATTTCCATGTTTCTGTTTTAATGCAGAGAACACTAAACACAAATTGGCTTTTGCATATGACGAGAATGTTGTTAATTCTGTTTGCATATTGATTTGCAGAGGATGAGTACCTTATCCCAGGGTCAATTGAAGGACAAAATGCACTCCTCTCTAAAGCTGCTTATCTCGAAGTCACTCTGTCTCCAGGAAGAAAACAAGTCCCCTTCTGGAAAGCCAACTTTATATGATTCAACAGTTCATATGTTCCCATAATAATAAAAGCTTTTACCGTGTCGAGGACTGTCTGAAGGGTTCATCTGTAACATGACTATTCAGCAAGGTATCGTCTACAAGTAGGTCTCAGCAAGATAGGACTGAGATTGATGTAAACTTCACATGCATAGATATCTGGAATATTCTAACAACATTATGGTAGCAACATTCCAACAAAGACATATCATTAAGCTGTCAGAGTCAATAGCACGTCACCTATGGCAACAGCATTTCAACAAAGACGCGTCATAAAGCTGTCAGAGCCAATAGGACGTCACCTTTGGCAACAACATCATGGACAGACAGATAGACAGACAGACTTACAAAAATAACCTTGACCATTAACCCCTAACAGATGGGAAGGAGGGCAACGGTAGACCACCAGTAACAGACATAAGGGCATATTGAATAACCATGGTTATAAATTTTATCAATTAAGTATGTAGATACACTAGTCCAGAAAAAAATTGGTTAGTCCTGCCAATCAACAAAATTGAGATAGCCTAGTCCCTTAGTGGTTAATCATCAGTAATGACCAAGGGTAAAAATAAACCAGAATAAACAGGTGACTATCACCAACAGGGATTTGGCTTTATCCAAAATTGCGGTTAATTTTATAAACTTACAAAAGGCTAAACAAAATCAATTTGGAAAAATCTGCCATTACCTATTATATTTGAAATAAAGAAAAATGACATGCAAAAGTGCACAATGAATGTAACAAAATGTTTCTTCAAAGCAAATATTCAAATGTCATGTTTTCCTTCACAGATATAACAATAAATGAACACGTTTCAAGATAAAAACCTGGACTGTCAAACAAGACCTTCAAACTGAATATATAATGACCTTGCACATGACCTAGACAATTTATTATTGACAGAGGCAGGAAAACTCCTCATTAGGACTTTGTTTGTAAGAACAGTGACACTTCAGGCAAACAAATTCCTGACATGCCAAAAAAAAAGTAAAACGAGCTGTCTCTAATACAAAAGATTTATGTGAGATTCCCACAAAAATGTTATATTCTTTTGGCCATGCTGGATGTTAACATCATAACCTCACAGACTTCTGAATAATCCTCAAGCCAATTTATGGGAGCCATGAGCTTAAATGACTGAGCTTATGGGACAATGAACCTGTATCAATAGCCTTCATAATCCCTGGCTTGCATTGTTTTCCCACTCACTGACCCTTTTCCCTGATCCCAGTTCTCAATTTCTCATCACCATCATGCTGCAACTTCATCACAGCTCCAATTTTCTTCTTCTTTAAATTGCAAGATTTTCCAAGTTTATCATGGCAATAAAAGTTTCCATGTTTGCTAAGACCAAGAAATAAAATTTGAAATTTCACAAAGCTAATCAAATTCTGTGACAGCCTTGATGGGGTTCTCAATATCAAAAATATATCTTGAGTTAGGTTTTTGACATTTAATTTACTTTCTCATGATTAGAGCCTGGTTTTTGTGCTTACTAATTAGCCAGCACAATGATGACCCTCATGACAGCTATAGGATAAGGTGAAGCTCACTGTCAGTGAAGTGATGTGACCCTCATGACAGCTATAGGATAAGGTGAAGCACACTGTCAGGGAAGTGATGTGACCCTCATGACAGCTATAGGATAAGGTGAAGCACACTGTGAGTGAAGTGATGTGACCCTCATGACAGCTTATAGGATAAGGTGAAGCACACTGTGAGTGAAGTGATGTGACCCTCATGACAGCTATAGGATAAGATGAAGCTCACTGTGAGTGAAGTGATGTGACCCTCATGACAGCTATAGGATAAGGTGAAGCACACTGTGAGTGAAGTGATGTGACCCTCATGACAGCTATAGGATAAGGTGAAGCACACTGTCAGTGAAGTGATGTGACCCTCATGACAGCTATAGGATAAGGTGCAGCACACTGTCAGTGAAGTGATGTGACCCTCATGACAGCTATAGGGTAAGGTGAAGCTCACTGTCAGTGAAGTGATGTGACCCTCATGACAGCTATAGGATAAGGTGGAGCTCACTGTGAGTGAAGTGGTGTGACCCTCATGACAGCTATAGGATAAGATGAAGCTCACTGTCAGTGAAGTGATGTGACCCTCATGACAGCTATAGGATAAGGTGAAGCACACTGTCAGTGAAGTGATGTGACCCTCATGACAGCTATAGGATAAGGTGCAGCACACTGTCAGTGAAGTGATGTGACCCTCATGACAGCTATAGGGTAAGGTGAAGCTCACTGTCAGTGAAGTGATGTGACCCTCATGACAGCTATAGGATAAGGTGGAGCTCACTGTGAGTGAAGTGATGTGACCCTCATGACAGCTATAGGATAAGGTGAAGCTCACTGTGAATGAAGTGATGTGACCCTCATGACAGCTATAGGATAAGATGAAGCTCACTGTCAGTGAAGTGATGTGACCCTCATGACAGCTATAGGATAAGGTGAAGCTCACTGTGAATGAAGTGATGTGACCCTCATGACAGCTATAGGATAAGGTGAAGCTCACTGTGAATGAAGTGATGTGACCCTCATGACAGCTATAGGATAAGATGAAGCTCACTGTCAGTGAAGTGATGTGACCCTCATGACAGCTATAGGATAAGGTCAAGCTCACTGTGAATGAAGTGATGTGACCCTCATGACAGCTATAGGATAAGGTGAAGCTCACTGTGAGTGAAGTGATGTGATCCTCATGACAGCTATAGGATAAGATGAAGCTCACTGTGAATGAAGTGATGTGACCCTCATGACAGCTATAGGATAAGGTGAAGCTCACTGTGAGTGAAGTGATGTGATCCTCATGACAGCTATAGGATAAGGTGAAGCTCACTGTGAATGAAGTGATGTGACCCTCATGACAGCTATAGGATAAGGTGAAGCTCACTGTGAATGAAGTGATGTGACCCTCATGACAGCTATAGGATAAGATGAAGCTCACTGTCAGTGAAGTGATGTGACCCTCATGACAGCTATAGGATAAGGTCAAGCTCACTGTGAATGAAGTGATGTGACCCTCATGACAGCTATAGGATAAGGTGAAGCTCACTGTGAGTGAAGTGATGTGATCCTCATGACAGCTATAGGATAAGATGAAGCTCACTGTCAGTGAAGTGATGTGACCCTCATGACAGCTATAGGATAAGGTGAAGCTCACTGTGAATGAAGTGATGTGACCCTCATGACAGCTATAGGATAAGATGAAGCTCACTGTGAGTGAAGTGATGTGACCCTCATGACAGCTATAGGATAAGGTGAAGCACACTGTGAGTGAAGTGATGTGACCCTCATGACAGCTATAGGATAAGGTGAAGCTCACTGTGAGGGAAGTGATGTGACCCTCATGACAGCTATAGGATAAGGTGAAGCTCACTGTGAGGGAAGTGATGTGACCCTCATGACAGCTATAGGATAAGATGAAGCTCACTGTGAGTGAAGTGATGTGACCCTCATGACAGCTATAGGATGAGATAAAACTCACTGGTAGAAACCTGCTCAATTCACCACTGCCAAATATCTCCTATGAAATGGTATGACTCAATTCCATCATAAAATCACATAAATCTTAACCTGAAAAATGCCATAAAAATAATTATCATAACTAAGCCTATTAATTGAGATATCATATAAATCTGACTTGTAAAAAAACAAATGTATACTTTGATGTCCTTTTGCATACATATGTAAGAAGTGACACTGCAGGCGATGTGCGACTGATATTATCTGTTAGCTTACCGACACTTATAATTGGATCCGACTCATTCATAAAGCTGAGGCAAACGCACTCAACAATCACTGAAACCCAAATAGGATGTCATGACAACCAAAAACAAGAACAAAGATCATCTACAGATGCACTCCTGTAAAATAAACACATTCACCTGACTGCAATCTTGTGATTCCGTTTTCAAGAGGTCTGGCAGAAATCTGTGACTTCAGGGGGCTTGATTTACAAGCGATTGTCTTTGAAAGTGGGTAATGAGCATGACAATATGGAATGAGGTTTATAATGAATGCAAGCAACAATCTAGGCACCTCTAACGAGAAAAAGATTACAAGTACGTTAAACTATAACATCAACTTCTCTCACTATCTAGGCATCTCTGACAAGACACAGATTACAAGTACGTAGCTATAACATCAACTTCTCTCACAATCTAGGCATCTCTGACGAGACAAAGATTACAAGTACGTAGCTATAACATCAACTTCTCTCACTATCTAAGCATCTCTGACAAGACAAAGATTACAAGTACGTAGCTATAACATCAACTTCTCTCACTATCTCTGACAAGACAAAGATTACAAGTACGTAGCTATAACATCAACTTCTCTCACTATCTAGGCATCTCTGACAAGACACAGATTACAAGTACGTAGCTATAACATCAACTTTTCTCACTATCTAGGCATCTCTGACAAGACAAAGATTACAAGTACGTAGCTATAACATCAACTTCTCTCACAATCTAGGCATCTCTGACAAGACAAAGATTACAAGTACGTAGCTATAACATCAACTTCTCTCACTATCTAGGCATCTCTGACAAGACAAAGATTACAAGTACGTAGCTATAACATCAACTTCTCTCACTATCTAGGCATCTCTGACAAGACAAAGATTACAAGTACATAGGCATAATCTCAACTTCTCTCACTATCTAGGCATCTCTGACAAGACAAAGATTACAAGTACGTAGGCATAACCTCAACTTTTCTCACTATCTAGGCATCTCTGACAAGACAAAGATTACAAGTACGTAGCTATAACATCAACTTCTCTCACTATCTAGGCATCTCTGACAAGACAAAGATTACAAGTACGTAGCTATAACATCAACTTCTCTCACTATCTAGGCATCTCTGACAAGACAAAGATTACAAGTACGTAGGCATAACCTCAACTTTTCTCACTATCTAGGCATCTCTGACAAGACAAAGATTACAAGTACGTAGCTATAACATCAACTTTTCTCACTATCTAGGCATCTCTGACAAGACAAAGATTACAAGTACATAGGCATAACCTCAACTTCTCTCACTATCTAGGCATCTCTGACAAGACAAAGATTACAAGTACGTAGCTATAACATCAACTTTTCTCACTATCTAGGCATCTCTGACAAGACAAAGATTACAAGTACGTAGCTATAACATCAACTTCTCTCACTATCTAGGCATCTCTGACAAGGCAAAGATTACAAGTACGTAGCTATAACCTCAACTTTTCTCACTATCTAGGCATCTCTGACAAGACAAAGATTACAAGTACGTAGCTATAACATCAACTTCTCTCACAATCTAGGCATCTCTGACAAGACAAAGATTACAAGTACAATTAAATGGTGATCTTGAAATCAATGATTATTTCAGTTTTCCTGAGCATGTGACAGAGATAAACTATACAGAGCGTAGTAGAAGCATTCTGTCAAAGCAAACATTGCATGCAATACTTGACCGGTGACTTCTTAAACATCTAAGTTCACCGAAAACATTGTCCAATGTAAAAACTACCTGTCATTTTAGCAATGATTATGTTGCGATTTTGTTGAGTTCTCCCACCCCTGACTATCCACTGATACCGACAAACAATTGCTGATACCAAATACTGTACATACAAAAATGTGTCAAGAAAAAAGCAGCAGCAACATTTCTTGACAAATGGCTCTTCTGTTTCCAAAGAGATAACTCAATGTTATTTATTGCCAAACATGTTAAAGAATACAGATTTCATTTTAATTTAATTTTGGGGAATCATCAGCATATGTGATTTACGACAATGCCCATGATGTGAAACGAGCAGTCATGCCAGCCAGACTCATTTGGGTTTAATTCACATCCTGTCTCTGTGGCTAATTTATATCAATTTAGACTAAAGTTGACCTCTGGTCAGTAGAAAATAAATTTATAAACAAAATTATTTTGCCTTTTAAGTTGGAACCACATAACCATACGATCATAAACTTTTGAAGCAAAATTAAATATTCAAATTTTGAAAACAATGATAAAATATTTCTTTTGATTTGTCAGAGAGTAATAGATTTCTGAGAAATTATTGTCTCCTTGAAATCAAATTAGCATAAACATTCCATTTCATTAACAAAAGAGTAATCCTGAAATTGGATACTTTCAAGTGACTTAAAAGACACATACGCCTAAATTAATTGACTTATTTCATTAGACTTTTTCTAATATGACAAGACATTCTATGGAGTAATAAGAATTAAATTCACTAGTTTGAGAAATAAGGTCATTGCACCCGAGCAAATCTAATTGTGACATTTTAATGATTTAAGATTTCAAAGCTGTTCTTTTGTGTAATCTGGTGCTGATATCCTGAACATTCTGAAATAAATGTCACCATGACATCCCAGCTAATGTAATGGACAATGTCACAGTGTACCCCAAACATAATAATTCTTGTATAATGTACCCCAAACATAATAATTCTTGTATAATGTACCCCAGACATAATAATTCTTGTATAATGTACCCCAGACATAATAATTCTTGTATAATGTACCCCAGACACAATAATTCTTGTATAATGTTACAATGCACCCCAGACACAATAATTTTTGTATTATGTCACAATGCACCCCAGACACAGTAATTTTTGTATAATGTCACAATGCACCCCAAACACAGTAATTTTTGTATAATGTCACAATGTACACCACTGTGATAGAGAGTGTAATATAATCATATCATGTCATATATAGGGCACCATTTCTACTGCAAGTACTCCTCCCTAGCGGTTTTGTAAATTGGCTCCATAAACACATTAATGTTTGTGCTATTTACCAAGAAATACTTCTAGGAAATGTATTGCTAAGTTTTATTAGCTTGTATTTCCAGTAGCACAGGATTATTTCTTGAGTTGGGTCATTTTTCTTGCTGTGTCCATTATGATTCATCTCAGGAGACCTCGGATATTACTAAGCAGAAGTGCTGCAGGTTTTGTTTCACTGCTTCCTTTCCTGAGACTATTTTCACAAAGAGTATATATATATATATATATATATATATATAGTCTCATCTCTCCAACATATTTTCCACAATACTTTGATAACAAATGAAATAAAAGTGATCCCCATGGACAATGTAATCATGGCAGGAATTGCTATTTTAAGATGTATTTATTGGCTTTCACATACTTCATTGTCCAATCAGAGAAAGGTAGACTAAGTTTAAAGGTATTAAGCATTAAACCTGTAAATGTGTGTGTAGTGAGCATATCTATGTGTGAACTTCATGACATATTGGAGTTTAACATTGAGTAATGAGATGTCTCAGCCAAAAACTACATGTGACGGGTAAACACGGGTAGCATGAACGTTTTTTACTTCAAATGAGGCTCAAAGTAGGGTAGCACTGTTTGGCGCCATTCTGACACTATTCAAAGGACAATAACTTTCATGACGTCATAAGCTTATTGCCATACTATAATGACTTCATTTTACCTTTCAGATAACACTCCACATAAATATGATGCCAAGAATGGAGTGTGCTTTCATCAGGGGGCTAAGAATTGGGTCATGTTCAAATAGGTTTAACAGACACTCATGGGGATGTTTCAATCGAAAAACATTAAGAGATATGAAAGACAAATAAAATTGTCACCTATATGTAAATTTTAACCATTTTTTGGCAATATTAGTGCTTCATTGCTTTAAGTGAGAGTAGATCAGAGAAGCTGGGTACTCACTACATCGTCTATTTCAATGTTGAGGATTTGACACCAGATCTTGCCTCTGTAACTCACAGGGATGCCTTTCTTGGAAAGTTCCTGTGCCAGCGGACTATGGTTCACATTTATCACTGAAAAATAAAAATCAGAACCAACATAATTACATGGGTTAAGGCAATACTTAAGCTTAGCATGGGAGATGTGGCTTTGTTCACAATCCATTTGCTATATCGATATGTTTAAATACTTTAAAACCATCCTTCTGGCCATCGCTTCCTTAAAATAAATTGCATATTTGGGCATGAGCAAACTTGGGGAGATAAAAACCTGCATTCAGATCTGATCCTGGGTCTCTGTGACATCATATGCCAAGAGAAGTGTGACGTCATATCCAGAGCAATGTTTTGACAATGCTTCTTACATATTTAATACATTTCCGATGACTCCAAATAGTTTGTAGTAAGTGATAAACAACTGAATAGATCCTGCAGTCAGCCTCTTGGTTAAATGTGGAAAATATCTTCCTGATCAGCTGGATGTAAAAAGATCTGGCCTTAATGATTAGCATAATAGAATAGAAAATCCTCAGAATATTACTTTGTGATCAAAATCATCAAAAGTATGTTCTGATAAAGGCAATATACGAAATATGCTGGTTTAAAAATAATAATGATATTCTTGTAGTTTAAATGATATTCCTGAAGTTTACTATGAGTTAATCCAAAATGCAGGCAGAAAAACATATTCTTAAGCAAGATGTTTCAGTTGATATAAGTTTGGCCAGTGCTGCCAGGTGGTGGGATGTGGCTCAGTGGGTAAGCTCTCTGTCTCCCATGGCATTTTTTGAAGCTCATACACCTTCACAAAGAAACATGGACATCAAGGTTTCAAAGCTGATGATTTCAAGATTTAATGAAAGAAACTTTGAGTAAGTTGGCCACGATGCCAACCTTGAGCATATGCATGTAAATTAGCTGTTATTAATGGTTGCTAAGATATGCAGTGCCCATCAATCCCTGCACTGATTTCCATATCTATGACAGTAAGACCACCTCATCCTGCACTCATCTCAGAGATTAAATACACATACGAGGCAAAAAATACTTTATGAAAACCTTCATATTTTTAGTCATGAATAGTTTAGTATCAAGCAAAAATATCCTGATTTAGATATAAGGAAAATGAAGGCTTTGGTTACAAATGTTAATGCAGCAGTAAATATTGATATATAAAGTGGCAGGATAATAAGAATTATTGGTCTTAATTTGTGGATTATAATCTTCTCCAATTTAGCAAATTTAGAGTATTATTTGTTCTGGATGTAATTTTAGTCCTTGAATATGCATATAATTTTAGTCCTTTAATCTGGTTATCATTTTAGTCCTTTAATCTGGTTATCATTTTAGTCCTTTAATCTGGTTATCATTTTAGTCCCTTGTATGTGGATATCCTTTGGAAATGTTTTTATCATAGTCCCTGGTCTCAATGTCATTCTGGTCTCTTGAATCCTATAATTGACCAGTTCAGAGTACAACTATAAAACTCAGACCAAAATTAGCACCTTTCACAAAATAACTATCCCATTTCTTGGTAAATTACTCAGCAAATGCATGTTCTATTTTCTCTTATCTTGGAAAAACCACTCAATACCTTGCAAACTCTCAACACTTAATTTGAGCTTCAATAAAACTTCTCAATTTGCAGCAGTAAGAACATTACAATTAATCTCTCTATTGATTTCTTTGCACAGATTATTGGTCAACTCTGTGACCTATTTCTAGCAATTAGCTTTGCTTTACTGTCCTGCCCATGCCATCTCCTATATAATAGCACTAAAAAACTCTCCGGAATCTCATAACATTTACCGTTCACTGAAAAATGGGGCTAAGGTTGTATCAAAACACTCATAAATCTGAAGTAAAATGTCTTAATATCCAAAGTTTTCTGAATATCATTGGACAATTCATTTGGTAAATTAAGATAAAATCTTTGTTGATATGATAGGCTGTCATTGGCAACCATAAATTTGTAAATAAAATGATTCAGTTCAGCATTTGGTTTGTAATCATATATTGAGGAATACAATATTAACCCTTTGCATGCAATGTTTAACAACTATCCTAGAATATTACAATCTAAATGTGACGAGGTTTTAACCAATGGTTCTCTATTTGAATTTAATGTGGCAGATAGATATGAGGATAGATACGGAAATAGATAAGTCAAGTTCAGTCAAAACTTGGAGTAATTATGAATGGAGGGGCAACATCGCAAGATCAAAAGGGACATCATAGTCGCCGCCATGGCCATTGTTATGATGACGCCATATAGGTGCAAGATGGGAAAGTTGTGACGTTTTTTTTTTTCAGAACTATTTAAGACATCAAAGCTGCGATTTAGAGTTAAACATATCATAAATGAAATGTTTGTTTTTTCATACAGATTATGGGGATATAAATTTTATTTCTCTGCTCCAAGTTAAGATGATTTTATGATAAGATTTGTACATTCATATCAAAAATTGCCATTACGACCTCAGATACCAAGGAAACCATGTGTTTTATTGTTATTTTTTTCTTTCCACTTTATTTGTAGTTATTGGCGCAAATATTGGCAGCTTAGAAAAACATACCAGTGAAAAAGTTACTATTAGAAAATGTAACTTATATACCTGCCAATATTTTCACCATAAGAAAGACATTGACTTACAAAATATTATGTCGTCATTTAAAATCAACAAAATATAACAATAAAAAAATGCAACAGGAATTTTATTTTATAAATGCTATATCATAAGAAATATTTTGTTTCAAATGTTTTAAGTCGTAATATGAATAGTGACACTTTTTTTTTTTTTAAACATGTATTAAAAAAAAAGGTTTGGAATATGTATTTTTCTTTTTTTCTGAATATTTACTATTGAAGCAATCAAAAACAGAAATGAACAGATTTACTTGAAGTAATTTTGAGTGGATGGTATTGTAATCTTCAAAAGAGCAACTATTCTGAATTTTTCTTTATAAAAAATAAACCAAAATGTGGTATAATACTTCAATAAAACTTTGGCCAATTCATTTTTTTTAAATATGAATTTTCAATTTTTCACTGTTCTGAAGTCGGCAACTATGAAAGGATCAAAGGATTTTGAATCCATTGTGTGAAACAATGCGTTGCTATGACGCCATAGCTCAAATAACAGCTGTTGTGCCTCCATTCATAATTACTCCAAGGTCAAACCAAGTCTCACCGAAAGTTGTCACAGATGAGACCATTACAACTCACAAACAGCAAATCAAAAATAATAAACAAAACTTCAACTAATAAATGTAAAGTTATTTCTATATAAGTCGATTCATCTGATATCAAACTGATGGCCGTATCTAAGCAGGGGTGGAATCTGCTGGCTTATGTAGATATTTACAGTCCGTGCCAGAGTTATATTCACAGGAATACCTGAGGATGAACTCTGACAATCTATGAGGAAGACCACCTGAGGCCCACCTCCTGTCATCTGCAACTAACTTCTCATTCATCAGAAGCAGTTCTGAGGCTTCAATGTTAAAACTTTGCCCTCAGGCTTCGTCAGCACAATGAGGGGTTCCAATAAGATATAACATTATATCAGCACTTACAATGAGGGGGGTCCAATAAGATATAACATTATATCAGCACTTACAATGAGAGGGGTCCAATAAGATATAACCTTATATCAGCACTTACAATGAAGGGGGTCCAATAAGATATAACATTATTTCAGCACTTACAATGAGGGGGGTCCAATAAGATATAACATTATATCAGCACTTACAATGAGGGGGGTCCAATAAGATATAACATTATATCAGCACTTACAATGAGGGGGGTCCAATAAGATATAACATTATATCAGCACTTACAATGAGGGGGGTCCAATAAGATATAACATTATATCAGCACTTACAATGAGGGGGGTCCAATAAGATATAACATTATATCAGTACTTACAATGAGGGGGGTCCAATAAGATATAACATTATATCAGCACTTACAATGAGGGGGGGTCCAATAAGATATAACATTATATCAGCACTTACAATGAGGGGGGTCCAATAAGATATAACATTATATCAGCACTTACAATGAGAGGGGTCCAATAAGATATAACCTTATATCAGCACTTACAATGAGGGGGGTCCAATAAGATATAACCTTATATCAGCACTTACAATGAGGGGGGTTCAATAAGATATAACATTATATCAGCACTTACAAAGAGGGGGGTCCAATAAGATATAACATTATATCAGCACTTACAATGAGGGGGGTCCAATAAGATATAACATTATATCAGCACTTACAATGAGAGGGGTCCAATAAGATATAACCTTAATCAGCACTTACAATGAGGGGGGTCCAATAAGATATAACCTTAATCAGCACTTACAATGAGGGGGGTCCAATAATATATAACCTTAATCAGCACTTACAATGAGGGGGGTCCAATAATATATAACATTATATCAGCACTTACAATGAGAGGGGTCCAATAAGATATAACATTATATCAGCACTTACAATGAGGGGGGTCCAATAAGATATAACCTTATATCAGCACTTACAATGAGAGGGGTCCAATAAGATATAACCTTATATCAGCACTTACAATGAGGGGGGTCCAATAAGATATAACATTATATCAGCACTTACAATGAGGGGGGTCCAATAAGATATAGCATTATATCAGCACTTACAATGAGGGGGGTCCAATAAGATATAACCTTATATCAGCACTTACAATGAGGGGGTTCCAATAAGATATAACCTTATATCAGCACTTACAATGAGGGGTTCCAATAAGATATAACATTATATCAGCACTTACAATGAGAGGGGTCCAATAAGATATAACCCTCTATCAGCACTTACAATGAGAGGGGTCCAATAAGATATAACCTTATATCAGCACTTACAATGAGGGGGTTCCAATAAGATATAACCTTATATCAGCACTTACAATGAGGGGGGTCCAATAAGATATAACATTATATCAGCACTTACAATGAGGGGGTCCAATAAGATATAACATTATATCAGCACTTACAATGAGAGGGGTCCAATAAGATATAACCTTATATCAGCACTTACAATGAGGGGGGTCCAATAAGATATAACCTTATATCAGCACTTACAATGAGGGGGGTTCAATAAGATATAACATTATATCAGCACTTACAATGAGGGGGGTCCAATAAGATATAACATTATATCAGCACTTACAATGAGGGGGGTCCAATAAGATATAACATTATATCAGCACTTACAATGAGAGGGGTCCAATAAGATATAACCTTAATCAGCACTTACAATGAGGGGGGTCCAATAAGATATAACCTTAATCAGCACTTACAAAGAGGGGGGTCCAATAATATATAACCTTAATCAGCACTTACAATGAGGGGGGTCCAATAAGATATAACATTATATCAGCACTCATACATCCTATTTGAATTGAAAGACTCAAATTGGTAATTGAGACAATCACATCAACATCATTATGTTGCCAAGTTGCAGATTTGCTAAATGAGTACACCTCATTCATGTATACAAATCTGCAGCCCAGAATAACATGGTTGGAATATCCTTGAAAACAATGAACAAAGTCTTAAAATGCTCTGTACATGATTATTCTAAAGATATCAGCAAAGTCAATAAATGGCACTGACCTTTCCTGGCTAATTTGCTTCTGTCCATTTCAAAGAGGTCGGATGGTATTTCTGGTCCGTCATCCACTCCGGTCTGGCTCTGGTTGATGGACATCTCACTGAACTGCACACGCTGAAACAAGCAAAGAAATACGAATAGGTAAGTCTACACACATAAGTACAGTCTCTATCTTGTAGGTGAACCCATTCTGTATGCAGACCTCAAGGGATCAAGGCAGCAATGGACCTAAGGACAGTCTCTATCTTGTAGGTGAACCCATTTTGTATGCAGACCTCAAGGGATCAAGGCAGCAATGGACCTAAGGACAGTCTCTATCTTGTAGGTGAACCCATTCTGTATGCAGACCTCAAGGGATCAAGGCAGCAATGGACCTAAGGACAGTCTCTATCTTGTAGGTGAACCCATTTTGTATGCAGACCTCAAGGGATCAAGGCAGCAATGGACCTAAGGACAGTCTCTATCTTGTAGGTGAACCCATTCTGTATGCAGACCTCAAGGGATCAAGGCAGCAATGGACCTAAGGACAGTCTCTATCTTGTAGGTGAACCCATTCTGTATGCAGACCTCAAGGGATCAAGGCAGCAATGGACCTAAGGACAGTCTCTATCTTGTAGGTGAACCCATTCTGTATGCAGACCTCAAGGGATCAAGGCAGCAATGGACCTAAGGACAGTCTCTATCTTGTAGGTGAACCCATTCTGTATGCAGACCTCAAGGGATCAAGGCAGCAATGGACCTAAGTACAGTCTCTATCTTGTAGGTGAACCCATTCTGTATGCAGACCTCAAGGGATCAAGGCAGCTTCGGGCCAATCATATTCACATCAAAAGATTAACTTGCCATATATTTCTATATTTCTATATTATAAGTTTTCAAAATCATTTAAAAATGTTCTAAAAATGTTCTCAAAACTTTTTAAATTTTAAACTTTATTTTTTATTTTTTTTTATTTTTAAAACTTAATTTTTTTTTCCACAAATTTTATATAAATCTAACAAATTTTAAACAAATCTCACAAATCAAAAATAAATCTATCAACTCTTCAACAAATTTAATAAATCTTATACAAATCAAATACATTTTATACAAATCTAACAAATTTTATATATTTCAAAGAATTTTACATATTATATATTCAAAAAGATAGTTAACAGTGTTTTATTTGGTTCACATCATTCATGAAAACTTAAAAGGGAATATTTTAATGACATAATTTCTTTCACAAGATGTGTTCAATGTAAATTTGCTCTGAAATGGTAACAAAAAAGATTAGGCATAAGAATGACTTTTCACTTTTATAACAATAAGGACAGCTGTGTAAAAAATAAAAGAAACTGGGGAAATTAATACATTATGCAATCTGAAATTTACAAAAGGCAAGATCCCCTGAACTTTCAATTCGGCAGCTATCTTTGATCACCTCAGTTACTACTGCTAATAGCCTCATTATCGCTCGCAGGTCTCACGGCCAGCTATTGTTTGAGGGGTGTTTTTTGAAACCTGCAAAGTTTGATGAACTCGCATGCTCTGTGAGAATGAACACCTGATGCCTGCCTCTTGTCATCCGCAAATAAGTTTTCATTTATCACAAGCCATTCTGAGGTTTGGTTTTGCCGAAACTGATGTGAAACCCCCAGCCCAAGGTCACCTCATCAATGTCACAATGTTGACTGCGAGCGGACTCCGAGAGCACAGTCCTCTGATCCAATACTAGCCAAGCAGGAGGGAGGAAACCTTACAAAGTCAAAAAAACACTCATTGTCACTCAGACAAGTCCCAGGAAATCAAACATCTGAAAAGATGTGATCTTTTGTCACTGACGCATTTTTTGTCAATATGTAAATGACCCAAGCACCATATCATTTTTCTGATAATGTGCAAATTAAGGATAGAGTTAATATATATGTGACAGGAGATATTTAACACAATATGCTATGATTTAATGTGTCTGGGAGCTGTCACATGACGGTGAATGTCTGATAAATGTGACATTATGAGACAATGATCCAGGAAGGCTCACCTGGACACCAGACCTGTCTGCACCAAGGCCAGTAGGTGACCAGACCTGTCTGCACCAAGGCCATCAGGTGACCAGACCTGTCTGCACCAAGGTCATCAGGTGACCAGACCAGACTGCACAAAGGCCACAAGGTGACCAGACCTGTCTGCACCAAGGCCATCAGGTGACCAGACCTGTCTGCACCAAGGCCATCAGGTGACCAGACCTGTCTGCACCAAGGCCATCAGGTGACCAGACCTGTCTGCACCAAGGCCATCAGGTGACCAGACCTGTCTGCACCAAGGCCATCAGGTGACCAGACCTGTCTGCACCAAGGCCATCAGGTGACCAGACCTGTCTGCACCAAGACCATCAGGTGACCAGACCTGTCTGCACCAAGACCACAAGGTGACCAGACCTGTCTGTACCAAGGGCATCAGGTGACCAGACCTGTCTGCACCAAGGCCAGTAGGTGACCAGACCTGTCTGCACCAAGGCCATCAGGTGACCAGACCTGTCTGCACCAAGGCCATCAGGTGACCAGACCTGTCTGCACCAAGACCATCAGGTGACCAGACCTGTCTGCACCAAGACCACAAGGTGACCAGACCTGTCTGTACCAAGGGCATCAGGTGACCAGACCTGTCTGCACCAAGGCCATCAGGTGACCAGACCTGTCTGTACCAAGGCCATCAGGTGACCAGACCAGACTGCATCAAGGCCACAGGGTGACCAGACCTGTCTGTATCAAGGCCATCAGGTGACCAGACCTGTCTGCACCAAGGCCATCAGGTGACCAGACCTGTCTGCATCAAGGCCACAAGGTGACCAGACCTGTCTGTACCAAGGCCATCAGGTGACCAGACCTGTCTGTACCAAGGCCATCAGGTGACCAGACCAGACTGCATCAAGGCCACAAGGTGACCAGACCTGTCTGTACCAAGGCCATCAGGTGACCAGACCTGTCTGTACCAAGGCCATCAGGTGACCAGACCTGTCTGTACCAAGGCCATCACCATTAGATTATTAGATTTTCAGTTTGGATCAATAATACTTTCAGCATGTTCAGCTCAATTTAGGTTATATCACATAAGAACCTGCCACAGATATCCCTGAACAGTGGGGCCGAGTCAAACATCAGATAGTCAAACATCTGATAGTCAAACATCTGATAATCAAACATCTGATAATCAAACATCTGATAGTCAAACATCTGATCATACAACTTCTGCCCCACTGACAAGCAAAGACAAAGCATGGTTCATACTGTGTTGTGTAACTAAATCTGTTCAACAAAATATTGATGGACCGTGGTGCACTACCTACCCCTGGATATATCAATACTGAGCTACTTAGCAAACACTTTATAGACACGGACGCTGATAAATATACTGAGATCTCATCAGCCATACAGCCCATAGACTTCACTTAATGACCCTTCCCAATGGCATGTGACAGGCAGAAAAGACGGAAAACATTTGTTGTCTGATTTGTTGTCATTTCATGTCCCCAGGTACAGAGATCTTGATATGAATATATTTCTAGATCTATATCTTATATACCTCTTCAGATTTCTATATCTGCATTTCATGTATGTCACAGTTTATATTAACCAGTCAAGGAGTACTGGTTGGAGTGAGAAATGCAGTGACCAACAGATTATCTAAAAGTAACCAACAGTCTGCCAACAAACACACATATTTGCTTTCAGACTTGAGGGCTTTCACATGCATAAATGCAAACTTTGGAATTCTCCATATTTAAACTCTAGCATGAGCATGTTTACAACATCCTGTGAGGGAGATCTTAAGACAGTCACCATTAACAATCAAAGCCAGAATGGCAACGTTTATGCTTTATCTTGATCACGTTATTCACATAGATGATCAACTTTTATAATATCTCAATGCATTAGTATTGATAAGCATATCCATCTATCTTTCTACTGCCATTAGAAAATGTTGCATTTCAAGTGAAGTGAGCTTAGAATTACAAAGAACTAAAGTCTTATTTCTCACTTTCTGAAATATAACTTCAAAAAAATTATTGCAATGACGTGGATTTGACATAATTGTCCCTGTGACCTCGAAAAGTAGGAAGGTCACCATTCATCAAACTCTTTTGGGGTCTTTACCAGATGCTTATGTGTGTCAAGTCTCACAAAGCTGGCATCATTTGTTCCTGAGTTATTGCATCAATGGGGAATTCACATAATTGTCCCTGTGACCTTGAAAAGTAAATGAAGGTCATGTTCCATATAAAAAAGGTCTTCATCAGATGTTTATATGTGTGTCAAACTTCATAGAGCTGCCATCATTTGTTCTTGAGTTACCGTGATGCTTGGGATTTCAAATAATTATCCCTGTGACCTTGAAAAGTAGGTTAAGGTCATGTTCCATAAAAAGTCTAAAGTCTTCACCAGATGCTTATGTGTGTCAAATCGCATAAAGCTGCCATCATTCGTTCTTGAGTTATCGCGATTCTTGGGATTTCACATAATTGTCCCGTCGAACTTGTCAGAGGTTTTCACCAGATGCTTATGTGTGTCAAGTTTCATGAAGCTGCCATCATTTGTTCTTAAGTTACCGCGATGACAAGGATGTTCATTACATACATACACATTCTCGATTATGTAATAACCTCAAATATTGCTAAGGCGCTAACGCTAATCTCAATCAGATTTTGCTTGTCAATTCTGTTCTTATTGTCCGATTTACATTAAATTTGAACTAAACCTACACGGAATTCTATGCTCTATTGATTGGATGGCATTACCAAGCAATAATAATTGATTTTGTGCAGCAACAGGCGACAACTATGATGTCAACTTGTTGTCATCATGCACTTCTTTATCTTTGTTTACATGTTATAGGAACGTATTCACACGCTAGCGCATGCACACAATGAACACTCCACAGTGACGTCAGTTGCCTGAATCATATTGACCACAGAAAAAGCCGAATTACAACCCAAGAAAAATGACTACACATTCCCCATGATCGTACCGATCACAGAACAACACAGATAGAAAAACAACTGAAGATGAAATTTTTATCCCATATAAATCTGACAGAAGAATTAATGCAAATAAAGCCATGAATTGTTCACTGGGCAGATAAATCTCTCTGACTGCAGGCAAAATAAGCAATCTTTGGTTGTCAATGGTGCATAAGCAATCTGCAGTGCAAGTCATCTTGATGTTTCACACCATTGTATCAACAAGATAACTGTTTGTTTGACTTGCGAACCTTCAACAAATATCAGTAAAGAACAAGAGCCGTAGATAAACGGAAAGTAAACACCTTTATTACATAAAATTGAAAGACATTAAGAACAACCACATTCACCTTATCTAAATGTTCTCCATACACAAGAGTATAACTACATTTTGTTTACACAGACACTCCAATGTCATTAACATTAGCCTGTTGTTTCTCGGAGTCACAATAACACTAACCTGTTGCGTATGGAAATATTGCAATGCTCTAAGAAGTCACGTAAAAAGTGCTAAATTACAACTGAAAAAATGTTAAAAGAACAGAATAATTCAATCTCAGCAATATCATAGATGATAAACTGGATACTATCTTATGATCAATGTCATGAGAAACTGAACCTCCTATATCTACATATAACTAGATACCTTGTGACGAATGTCACAATCAGTACTGTAATAATCTACTATCAACAATAATAGTATACATGGTTTAAGCCAGGCTCCTTAATACTAAATACATTGCACTGGTTGATATCTGACCAAACGATCATTCCCCCCACCCAAGCGAGAAAAAATCAAAGTACTTATGCACTGCTTGGAGGGATATACATATTCAATTAAAAATATCCACCATAAGATCACCCAAAAAGTATGTATTGTGATGTGCTGAATTTCTTTTTTATAGTCCTAAAGTGGTTGCAATTAACAGTAAGGAACACCAGATCAAAGGTAATTATTCCATTGTTCCAAACAATTGGTTGCTAAGGGCATCAAGAGCACAAACCACCATGTCATAACTCCATTCATTATACTCCAAGAGATGTAACTCAATCAGTCCAGCAAAATGCATTTTATATCAGATGTTTTACTTGCTTCTTTACAATTATTTGGGCATTAATATTTGAGTATAAATATATAAAGGTGCACATGATTCATACCTGTGTTCAAAAAAGAATTCTCCCCAGAATGATGCAATATGTATATTTCCAGCATTTATTACAACAGGTCTCTCAGCTGCTGTTCTGGTGTACTGAGACTCTCAGGCAAGCGGAAGAACAGAAAAATAAAGCACTTTCAACTTTCCTTATGAAAAACTTATAGTTATTCAATTTCCTCAAACTTCTTTGCATTATTGATGTTGTAGGGGACTAAATTTGGTATTTTTCCATGCAGGGTACAAGTCAATTTTGGACTGGGATTAATCGTGAGATTCTGATATCAACCGAGATTTCCTGCTCTTGATCTACGGAGGCTGCTGGGGTCTCAATCTAGCCTGACTATAAGGTTTGTTATTGTTTGCATTGAGCACATATCATGCGCTGTGATCTGCCATGCAGCATCATTCTGAGCCCCAGATATAATATCAAGTCCTCGAAAATTTATGGTCTTCTCTGAACAGTGCATTAAAAGTTTCTATAAACTAAAACTTGTTTTATGAGACAAAATACAGGAGAGCAACTTTCTGTGCTTGCCAAACATCAGGCAGAGAGAAAACTGAGGATCAATGCTTGAAATTTATATTGCCTATAATCAATGGATCAATAAAATGCTGTGATGTAATGGATGGCAAAATGTGTGGCAAAACTTGATAAGGTGCAGAATAAAATTTCAAAAATCTGCATCTAGTTATTACACAATATAATAATATAAAACATCAGGGCTTTGCTCACTTAAAAATGAGTGTTCAGATTAAACGCATAAAATATTAGTTCAGATTGAAGTGTTTTGTGAATGGACAGAATGTTTCTTGATTGATATTCAACAACAGCAACATGCATCATTACTGTTTATAGAAGTGTCATGCAGCAATCATATTTCACTGTACATTAGATGCATGTATGTACCCTTACACATCCATAGAACGTCTCATACCATAACTGTAGATTATATAAGTGATTCCACAGAATTTTGTTTAGAAATTCCACAAATGCATTACAAACACTTACTGCACCCGATCTCTGTCACTGCCCGAAAGCTGTTACTATCCACAACTTTCGATGGAGATTGGGCCTATGACAGCTTTGGGGTGACTTTTGACGGAGATTGGGCCCATGACAGCTCTGGGGTGACTATTGACAGAGATTGGGCCCATGGCAGCTCTGGGGTGACTATTGACAGAGATTGGGCCCATGACAGCTTTGGGGCGACTATTGACGGAGATTGGGCCCATGACAGCTCTGGGGTGACTATTGACGGAGATTGGGCCCATGACAGCTCTGGGGTGACTATTGACGGAGATTGGGCCCATGACAGCTCTGGGATGACTATTGACGGAGATTGGGCCCATGACAGCTCTGGGATGACTATTGAGAGAGATTGGGCCCATGACAGCTCTGGGGCGACTATTGACGGAGATTGTGCCCATGACAGCTCTGGGGTGATTATTGATGGAGATTGAGCCCATGACAGCTCTGGGATGACTATTGACAGAGATTGGGCCTATGACAGCCTTGGGGCGACTATTGACAGTTCCAGGACCGTCATGGAAACATCCACTGGATATTGACACTGATTGGGCCAGGATTGGATGCCAACAAATATCATTTCCATCAATTTGAACTTTACCCAGACTGGTCCTCTTTCAACAAGATAACAGCACAATGTGCATATTAGTGCATATACTTGTGTAGCATAGGGCTAGGTGGAAATGATATTTAAGCCAAACATATGGAATTGAATTATTATTTGCAAATGTAGAAAATATAAAAAATAATGACTTTACACAAATAACAATTAAACAAAGATGAAATCGCACAAATAACAATTAAACAAAGATGAAATCGCATTCTATTTGAGTGATATGCACTTTGCAAAAAAGTGTTACACACTCATTCAAAGTTTGTGGCTGAGTCAAGGTGTTCAATGCATTCACGTGAAGTGCAATTAAAATGCTTGATTTCATGTCAATATGTTTTCACAGAAATCCCTGATTTTGACTGAGGCTTGTATTTTGCATGAAAAATCCACTTTGCATCTGACTATAGAAGATGGATGCTGATAAATAGGTAACAAATATCATTTCCTGTAATTTGATCTTTGATCCTGGGTATTTCTTGAACTAATTTGATATTTGCCATGACGTCTTTCGGACATGACAGCAATTGGGCAAAACAACACTGATGATTACAAATTTTGAAGTAAAATGAGTTTTCTTCTTGGATAAAAGAAACAAAGATTTTTAAATGACTTAAAATGATATTTTAAGCCTTTTTTCCTAAATAAAACACAAATTTGTTTTTACATACACAGAATAGTTAGAATGCAATATGAGATTTCAACAAAATTTCAGACATCTTGGTTTATGTGCTTTCAAGGATTGGTTGCCACTATCACAACAGATCTTGCTGCCAACACAATAGCTGTAAATGCACTTGTGATTCTATTCAACCTTTTAATCCATTATGCCTGTTCCTTACTCCAGTGTTTCAGCTCCTAAGTCATGTATGTTCTCTTATAATATGGGAGAAACATGTCATGGACTTTCTGGCCAGAATAAATACACTGATTCTATCATTGCTGGGAGCTGCCATGCTTCACTCAGTCCCAAATTAGATTTTTGTTCTACCTCACTTAGGTTTTCGCATCATATCAATGTTTAAAGTATCAGGTAGTCTTGTAGCTAGGCTTACTGGGGCTTGGGCCAGCCATCTAGATGTTAAACCAAGGAGCCACAGTGTAAGAGCTGGACAATATGTAACATAGCATATCATCTGTATTATGACATAATCCTGACAGAGATTCTCAGTGTGTCAGCAGTGAGATAATGTATCAGCAGTGAGGTAATGTGTCAGCAGTGAGGAAATGTGTCAGCAGTGAGGAAATGTGTCAGCAGTGAGATAATGTGTCAGCAGTGAGGAAATGTGTCATCAGTGAGATAATGTGTCATCAGTGAGATAACGTGTCAGCAGTGAGATAATGTGTCAGCAGTGAGATAATGTGTCAGCAGTGAGATAATAAGCTAACTGCACAATGAAAAGTTTCAACAGATAGGAAGAGTTTATAGTTTGCAGATGATCGATACTTTTCAGTACAGTGTAATAGTATATGAATGTCTTTTATAAAGAAAATAAGGTTATTGCTAATATGTCAATTTGTAAAAAAACTATTGGTCTTTTTATATGGATGACTCATTTGTTTTCAGACAGAACATTATCCATCCTGATGTGAGTAAATTTGAAAAACACCACAATATTTTTGCAATCAGTGTAACCCTCTGCTCTCTACCACATGGACATACATGTACCTGTAATCTCGCTATCTTTTATCAATATATTTGGCTATCCATGCCTGTAATCTTGCTATCTTCTATCAATATATTTGGCTATCCATGCCTGTAATCTCGCTATCTTCTATCAATATATTTGGCTATCCATGCCTGTAATCTTGCTATCTTCTATCAATATATTTGGCTATCCATGCCTGTAATCTCGCTATCTTCTATCAATATATTTGGCTATCCATGCATGTAATCTCGCTATCTTCTATCAATATATTTGGCTATCCATGCCTGTAATCTTGCTATCTTCTATCAATATATTTGGCTATCCATGCCTGTAATCTCGCTATCTTCTATCAATATATTTGGCTATCCATGCCTGTAATCTTGCTATCTTCTATCAATATATTTGGCTATCCATGCCTGTAATCTCGCTATCTTCTATCAATATATTTGGCTATCCATGCCTGTAATCTCGCTATCTTCTATCAATATATTTGGCTATCCATGCCTGTAATCTCGCTATCTTCTATCAATATATTTGGCTATCCATGCCTGTAATCTCGCTATCTTCTATCAATATATTTGGCTATCCATGCCTGTAATCTCGCTGTCTTCTATCAATATATTTGGCTATCCATGCCTGTAATCTCGCTGTCTTCTATCAATATATTTGGCTATCCATGCCTGTAATCTCGCTATCTTCTATCAATATATTTGGCTATCCATGCCTGTAATCTCGCTATCTTCTATCAATATATTTGGCTATCCATGCCTGTAATCTCGCTATCTTCTATCAATATATTTGGCTATCCATGCATGTAATCTCGTTATCTTCTATCAATATATTTGGCTATCCATGCCTGTAATCTCGCTATCTTCTATCAATATATTTGGCTATCCATGCCTGTGAGGCAGACCTTTCTGTCATTCTGAGAAACCTGAAGATCTCTGTATTTTGATTATATTCTCATCTTCCAGGTAAAAACTCAGCATCCATGTCCAAGTTTTGAGAGAGTTAAAAGAACCTCATCTTCCATGTAAAAAGTGTGAATCAATTTAAACCATCTTATCATTCAAAGGTATCATGTTCCAGCACTTGCAATAATCAAAATTATATGTACCAACCTCATAAGGCAAGGTGCAAATATCGAAGAAATATATCACGTTTATCCTCAAGTCTATATGTGTTAACCAGGAAAATAAAAAGAGAAAACATTTTTCAAATTAAAGTGACATTTCAAATGTCTTTTTCTCAAGTCATGGAGCAGGTCAGCTTCCCTTTGGATACACTTACAGGTGGAACTATTTTGTTGTAACATGCTTGCTGCCAGGACTATTTTGGTGTAACACATTTTACTGTCAGGACTATTTTCTTATAGCACGCTTGCTGCTGGGATTATATTGTTGCAGCAAGCTTGCTGCCAGGACTATTTTGTTGTAAAAGGCTTGCTACCGGGACTATTTTGTTGAAACAAGCTTACTGCCAGGACTATTTTGTTGAAACAAGCTTACTGCCAGGACTATTTTGTTGAAACAAGCTTGCTGCCGGGACTATTTTGTCGCAATACACTCTGTGCCAGGCCTATTTTGTGACTTTATTTTTCTCATCTTGCAGTATTGAGTGAGAAGGCAGGTCGTTAACCTAGGTGTGCTATGTGAGTGGGTGGTCAGACTCTGGGTCAGTCAGGGTCTCATTGCGACTCCCAGCACCACACCTCTCTCATTTACCACTTGATTATGGACCATTCATTAACTTCCCGGCTTGTCCTCTATCAACGTTCACTCCAATATACGTCATTCCATAATATAAACCATTGAAGATTTTGCACAACCCAAAATGAAAAATAATGAACTTTTTCTCCAGTTTAAGCTACAGAACTTGTTAATCTGGATGGGAAAATTCTATTACAAAACTTACAATGTATACCTACTTTGAATTATAGAGAAGAACCATAAAGATGGTAACACTGGAGTGACCAGACCTGGAACATTGGGAATAAACAGCCTGGTTTAACAACACATGCGATGGAACGATTTAACAAATAGGCTATCGGCTGTTGACAGTGAGGTGACCATAGTAATTTGTTTAATTAAGCATCAACGCTGCCAGAACTCTCATCCAATGAGGGATGGACTCATTAACACATGCTCTCACATGGGCTCATAAAAGGATGGCTTCCCGATTGCTTTCTGAATGGCTCTTTGGATGGCTCTCTGGATGGCTCTCTGGAGGGCACTCTGGATGGCTCTCCAGATGGCTCTCTGGATGACTCTCTGGATGGCTCTTTGGATGGCTCTCTGGATGGCCCTCTGGATGGCTCTATAGATGAATCTCTGGATGGCTCTATTGATGGCTCTCTGGATGGCACTCCGGATGGCTCTCTGGATGGATCTCCGGATGGCACTTTGGATGGTTCTATAGATGGCTCTCTGGATGGCTCTCTGGATGGCTCTCCAGACAGCTTTGCAGATGGCTCTCTGGATGGCTCTATAGATGGCTCTCTGGATGGCTCTCTGGATGACTCTATAGATGACTCTCTGGATGGCTCTCCAGATAGCTTTGCGGATGGCTCTCTGGATGGCTCTATAGATGGCTCTCTGGATGGCTCTTTGGATGGCTCTCTGGATGGCCCTCTGGATGGCTCTCCGGATGGCTCTCTGGATGGATCTCCGGATGGCACTCTGGATGGTTCTATAGATGGCACTCTGGATGGCACTCTGGATGGCTCTCTGGATGGCTCTCTGAATGACTCTCCGGATGGCTCTCCGGACGGCTCTCTGGATGGCTCTCCGGATGGCTCTCCGGATGGCACTCTGGATGGCTCTCTGGATGGCTCTCCGGATGGCTCTCTGGATGGCTCTCTGGAGGGCACTCTGGATGGCTCTCCGGATGGCACTCTGGATGGCTCTCTTGATGGCTCTCCGGATGGCACTCTGGATGGCTCTCTGGATGGCTCTTTGGATGGCTCTCTGGATGGCCCTCTGGATGGCTCTCCGGATGGCTCTCTGGATGGATCTCCGGATGGCACTCTGGATGGTTCTATAGATGAATCTCTGGATGGCTCTCTGGATGGCTCTATAGATGGCTCTCTGGATGGCACTCCGGATGGCTCTCTGGATGGATCTCCGGATGGCACTCTGGATGGTTCTATAGATGGCACTCTGGATGGCACTCTAGATGGCTCTCTGGATGACTCTCTAGATGGCTCTCCGGACGGCTCTCTGGATGGCTCTCTGGATGGCTCTCTGGATGACTCTCCGGATGGCTCTCTGGATGGTTCTCTGGATGACTCTCTGGATGGCTCTCTTGATGGCTCTCTGGATGACTCTCCGGATGGCTCTCTGGATGACTCTCTGGATGGCTCTCTGGATGGCCCTCTGGATGGCTCTCTGGGTGGCTCTATAGATGGCTTTCTGGATGGCTTTCCGAATGGCTTTCTGGATGGTTGTAGTTAGTTCTGGATGGTGGATCAATGCTTGGCCATTTGGTTCATTAATATCATAAACAGCAGGTCCATGCAGGTATGCACTACTGGTAAAAGTTACAACTTTTCTTGGCATAATATTCTTACAGTTCAGGCTTTTACTTTTTCTTTAAGTAAACCCTAAATAAAAGCCACTCACTTCTCTTAATGCATCTAGAATTCCATGATAAACATTTGTGGTTGATTTTCTAGGAATTTGTCTTTGTTATTCAACAGGATTTTTTTATTGAAAACATGCTCTGTTGTTGAGAATTGCTCCAAAAATAGTTAGATTTGTGGAAAACATTCAGATGGAATAACACTCAGATATTTATCCACGTCCACTTTACAAACTGAATCCAAGAATTCATCAGAGAAGCAAGCTAGAGGGCTCTGCACTGGGAACAGTTCTGCCAATTAGACTTTTCTCCATCTTGCCCTTGTTTTCCCTATCTTCCTTAAAATCTTAATGACTAGTTCTTGGCTGGTGACCAATTATTTCTCATTTCATCACATTTCATTTTTACCAAACAAACAGACAGGGATGAATATATAGCCATATTACAGACAGGGATGAATATATAGCCATATTACAGGAGATGCCAGTTGGGATCAAGTTGCCACAACACTACAATGACATAACTTGTACCATCAAAGACAAAAAAACTTGTTTGATGAGAAGTCCATCCGAGTCTCCAGATATGTATAACTACCCTATATCATAAAAGCTTTCTTATGTTAGGTTTGAACGCGGCCTGACCCACTCTGAATCCTAACCGGGGTGACCCCAAGGTCATCTGTGGCCTTTTTTTTGACACTGGCCACAGCAAGTCCCCAATATGAGACCCACAAATGACAAATCACAGCACATAAATCATCACCAGTCTCCATGATGAAAGAGACTGTGGGAATTGCAGGCTTTTGAGATGAGCATCTGTGGTTGATTTAATGGATGTGAGCAGAGAAGCAAAGCATGACCTTTATATCTGGTGACACAGGGTGACAGCAATTACCTTGTATGTGATAACGCTGCCTTCATCGCTCCAATACCACGACTTGTCTTATTCTGTACCCATGAAAACAATTGATCTTCAGGTTATTTGCTTTATTCCCTTTCCTGTCTCAAAAATTAATGTTCATTACAATATTCTTATCTCAGTTAATCCGTTTACTGAACCTATTTTCCAATTATTTTTGCCATAAATCTTCCAAATGTAATAAACAATAATAAATTTTCTTTACTTATCAGAGAAATAATCTCACTTAAATGCTCAAGAAATTAAACCAAAAACCAATGTTTATAATGTTAATTAAAAAATATCTTATTTGCTTTTCTAAAAGAGGAAATCTCCTGGCCTCTGGACAAAGAATAATTGTCTTTGGGAAATATCCTGTTTAGGAGACAAGCACCAGTTGGTATGAACATCTCTTGCATGTACATCTCTAGTATGTACGTCCCTAGTATGAGTATCTCGGGTATGTACGTCCCTAGTATGAGTATCTCTGGTATGTACGTCCCTAGTATGAGTATCTCTGGTATGTACGTCTCTATTATGAGAATCTCTGGAATGTAGTTCTATCTAGTATGAGTATCTCTGGTATGTATGTCATAGTATGAGTATCTCTGGTATGTACGTCCCTAGTATGAGTATCTCTGGTATGTACGTCCTAGTATGAGTATCTCTGGTATGTACGTCCCGAGTATGAGTATCTCTGGTATGTATGTTGCTAGTATGAGTATTTCTCGCATGTACATCTTTTATTCTATTTGTAAATAAATCAATCTATCCTTTCATCATCCATTTAATCATTTAATTATGCATCCATTGATTGATTCATTTATTCTCAGCTGCCCTGACAAGCTATTTCCCACCCAAACTTGGTGCTGCCTCTATGTTCCTGTGATTCCTATATTCTGTAATGAGCATTAAACACATTTCTCTACAGAAACACAAAGACCACATCAAACTCCTCCATGAATTATTAACCTTTAAATCTAATGTCTGCGTACAGGACCGAGTTGATTAGGACACAGTCAGCGACACCTGAGCAGGTGATGATGCCAAGCTCAGCTGATTATATCACAAAGCCAAAACAAACTGGCCTGCCTCCTCCAGAGGGAGGTATTTATCAAGTGTCTCGTGCCACCAGGCTCCGTAGCAACCATAATATCAAAGACAAAACCATTAAGCTCCACACAAACGCGTCATCTCCTGACCTTTCTGATCACACAGGATTTGACCTAAAGACAGATGGGTTGTCATAACAACATGAATGTATATTGTTGGGAGACTAAAATAGTAATGTCTACAGCAGGTGATAATCTTATAAATAAAACATTTACAATCACAATAAATATTTGTTTCAGTATTGAAATAAAGGAAACTTATGTCCGACTTGATATATTTAAGGTAATCACTTTGGCCATCTTGAGTGTGGGTATATTATCTGGCTCACGATGGAGCATCATGCACTCGAGCCAGCACTGCAACTCAAACTTTAAATGCTGTAAACATATATAGTATTTCAGAGTCAAGTTTATTGCAGGACATCTGTGTCAAGAGCTTTCCGAAAAATCTTTAATTTAATTTACATGTGATCGTGATAATCCATGGGAACACTTATCCTTGAGCGACATGGTGGATTACTATGACAAGGAACTCACATCACTCATGGATAAACATGCTCCTATCAAGCATACCAAGGTTACTCAACGCAATCCTGTACTTTAAATGAGTGACCAATTAAAGCTGGAAAGGTCTCTCAAGAGGAGCCTTGAGAGAAAAATGAACAATACTGGTTCTCACATTGATAAGGAATTATATAACTCTCAGAGAAAAAATAAACACAATTCCATGCTGAAGTCAGCCCAATCTGCATATTTCTCCAACCTGGTTGAAGAAAACAAGCATGACACTAAAAAGCTTTTTAGAGTCATAGACACAGTCATGCACAAGAAAAAGGACATACCAATGCCCCAATCTGGCTGTGAGGTCACCCAAGCTGAGAAGTTCAACACATTCTTTCTTGACAAAATAGAGAGAATTCGCCTGGACACTGATAAGGTTCAACCCTGCCAAATTTCGCCACCAGGTGGCACAGCAAACAATAGGAGTGCACCAGATACAGCAAGTCTAGAGAGGTTCACACCCCTAACCATAGAGATGTGTGAAAATTAGTCAAGAGGTCTGCAAAGAAGTCATGTGAGCTGGATCCTATCCCAACCTGGCTCCTACTTGACCTCTTAGATGACCTCTTACCAATAATTACTTCCATCATAAATAAATCACTGATGGAATCAGCAGTATTTGAAAATATGAAAATAGCTATCATAACACCCCTGCTTAAGAAACTTGGCCTAGAACTGGTTGAGAAGAACTATAGACCTGTCTCCAACCTAACATATATTTCTAAACTAACAGAGAGGGCAGTAGCAGACCAATTAGTCCCCCATCTGGTAAGGAATGTCCTTACCGACAAGTTTCAATCAGCCTACAAAGAATATCATAGCACTGAAACTGCCCTGTTAAAGGTGAAAATGATATCCTATGTGCTCTTGACGATAAGAAGTCAGTCATCCTGCTGTTACTTGACCCCTCCGCTGCCTTTGACACCATTGACCACAAAATTCTATTTGACAGACTGGAGGCTTGATGTAATGTCAAAGGTCACGCCCTCTCCTGGATTCAGTCATATCTAAGTAACAGGAAACAGTGTGTGAAAGTAGGGACTCATAGGTCCTGCCTCAAGTCCATAAAATATGGGGTCCCATAGGGCTCAGTCCTGGGCCCCATACTTTTTACCATTTATATGACACCCCTTTCTGATATCCAAGCCAGATATGGTCTGAGCTATCATATTTAAGCAGATGATACTCAGATTTACATCCCTATGGACCACACTTCCCCACACCAAGTTGATATAAGCAGACACAAACTAGAAAAGTGTGTCATTGAGGTTAGAAACTTCCTTATATCAAACAAGATGAAGATAAATGATGGAAAAACGGAAATGCTTATACGTACTGACAGGTATAATACTGCCAATAGCAGCAGTATCCCTGGCACAATTAGGGTTGGCAGCTCTGATATTGCTCCTAGTGAGTCAGTGGTTGACCTTGGCGTAACCTTTGATTCTAAGATGGATATGAAGGCCCAAATCAGGAAAATGTGCCAGAAAGACTATTACCATATTAGGAACCTGGCGGCCATCAGACATTGTCTAGACGAGAAGACAGCTGTAACACTTACCCATGCCTTTGCTACCTCCACTCTGGACTATGGCAATGGCCTACTTGCAGGTCTTCCTAAATCAGACACCAGGAAGCTGCAATACGTCCAAAACTCTGCAGCACGTGTCGTAGGAAAAATCAGGAAATTTGATCACATTTCAGGAAAACTACGTGAATTCAGGCTCTTCACACTGAGATGTCACTGCTAACTGAGGCTTCCACTATCATTCAGGCACTGCCCAGTGAGATGTCACTGCTATGTGAGGCTTCCATTATCATTCAGGTACTTCACACTGAGATGTCACTGCTATGTGAGGCTTCCACTATCATTCAGGCACTTCACACTGAGATGTCACTGCTATGTGAGGCTTCCATTATCATTCAGGCACTTCACACTGAGATGTCACTGCTAAGTGAGGTTTCCACTATCATTCAGGCACTTCACACTGAGATGTCACTGCTACGTGAGGCTTCCATTATCATTCAGGTACTTCACACTGAGATGTCACTGCTATGTGAGGCTTCCACTATCATTCAGGCACTTCACACTGAGATGTCACTGCTATGTGAGGCTTCCATTATCATTCAGGCACTTCACACTGAGATGTCACTGCTAAGTGAGGTTTCCACTATCATTCAGGCACTTCACACTGAGATGTCACTGCTACGTGAGGCTTCCACTATCATTCAGGCACTTCACACTGAGATGTCACTGCTAACTGAGGCTTCCATTATCATTCAGGCACTTCACACTGAGATGTCACTGCTAAGTGAGGCTTCCATTATCATTCAGGCACTTCACACTGAGATGTCATTGCTAAGTGAGTCTTCCACTATCATTCAGGCACTTCACACTGAGATGTCACTGCTAAGTGAGGCTTCCACTATCATTCAGGCACTTCATACTGAGATGTCACTGCTAAGTGAGGCTTCCACTATCATTCAGGCACTTCACACTGAGATGTCACTGCTAACTGAGGCCTCCACTATCATTCAGGCACTTCACAATGAGATGTCACTACTAGGTGAGGCTTCCACTATCATTCAGGCACTTCACAATGAGATGTCACTGCTAACCGAGGCCTCCACTATCATTCAGGCACTTCACAATGAGATGTCACTACTAGGTGAGGCCTCCACTATCATTCAGGCACTTCACACTGAGATGTCATTACTAAGTGAGGCTTCCACTATCATTCAGGCACTTCACACTGAGATCTCATTGCTACGTGAGGCTTCCACTATCATTCAGGCACTTAACACTGAGATGTCACTGCTATGTGAGGCTTCCATTATCATTCAGGCACTTCACACTGAGATGTCACTGCTATGTGAGGCTTCCACTATCATTCAGGCACTTCACACTGAGATGTCACTGCTATGTGAGGCTTCCATTATCATTCAGGCACTTCACACTGAGATGTCACTGCTAAGTGAGGCTTACGCTATCATTCAGGCACTTCACACTGAGATGTCACTGCTAACTGAGGCTTACCCTATCATTCAGGCACTTCACACTGAGATGTCACTGCTACTTGAGGCTTCCACTATCATTCAGGCACTTCACACTGAGATGTCACTGCTATGTGAGGCTTCCATTATCATTCAGGCACTTCACACTGAGATGTCACTGCTAAGTGAGGCTTACGCTATCATTCAGGCACTTCACACTGAGATGTCACTGCTAACTGAGGCTTCTACTATCATTCAGGCACTTCACACTGAGATGTCACTGCTAACTGAGGCTTACCCTATCATTCAGGCACTTAACACTGAGATGTCACTGCTACGTGAGGCTTCCACTATCATTCAGGCACTTCACACTGAGATGTCACTGCTATGTGAGGCTTCCACTATCATTCAGGCACTTCACACTGAGATGTCACTGCTAACTGAGGCTTACCCTATCATTCAGGCACTTCACACTGAGATGTCACTGCTACGTGAGGCTTCCACTATCATTCAGGCACTTCACACTGAGATGTCACTGCTAACTGAGGCTTCCATTATCATTCAGGCACTTCACACTGAGATGTCACTGCTACGTGAGGCTGCTACTATCATTCAGGCACTTCACACTGAGATGTCACTGCTAAGTGAGGCTTCCACTATCATTCAGGCACTTCACACTGAGATGTCACTGCTATGTGAGGCTTCCACTATCATTCAGGCACTTAACACTGAGATGTCACTGCTATGTGAGGCTTCCATTATCATTCAGGCACTTCACACTGAGATGTCACTGCTATGTGAGGCTTCTTCTATCATTCAGGCACTTAACAATGAGATGTCACTGCTAGGTGAGGCTTCCATTATCATTCAGGCACTTCACACTGAGATGTCACTGCTATGTGAGGCTTCCAATATCATTCAGGCACTTCACACTGAGATGTCACTGCTACGTGAGGCTTCCACTATCATTCAGGCACTTCACACTGAGATGTCACTGCTATGTGAGGCTTCCATTATCATTCAGGCACTTCACACTGAGATGTCACTACTAAGTGAGACTTCCACTATCATTCAGGCACTTCACACTGAGATGTCACTGCTAACTGAGGCTTCCATTATCATTCAGGCACTTCACACTGAGATGTCACTGCTAAGTGAGGCTTCCACTATCATTCAGGCACTTCACATTGAGATGTCACTGCTAAGTGAGGCTTCCATTATCATTCAGGCACTTCACACTGAGATGTCATTGCTAAGTGAGGCTTCCATTATCATTCAGGCACTTCATACTGAGATGTCACTGCTATGTGAGGCTTCCATTATCATTCAGGCACTTCACACTGAGATGTCACTGCTAAGTGAGGCTTCCACTATCATTCAGGCACTTCACACTGAGATGTCACTGCTAACTGAGGCTTCTACTATCATTCAGGCACTTCACACTGAGATGTCACTGCTAACTGAGGCTTCCACTATCATTCAGGCACTTCACACTGAGATGTCACTGCTACTTGAGGCTTCCACTATCATTCAGGCACTTCACACTGAGATGTCATTGCTAACTGAGGCTTCCATTATCATTCAGGCACTTCACACTGAGATGTCACTGCTACTTGAGGCTTCCACTATCATTCAGGCACTTCACACTGAGATGTCATTGCTAAGTGAGGCTTCCATTATCATTCAGGCACTTCACACTGAGATGTCACTGCTACTTGAGGCTTCCACTATCATTCAGGCACTTCACACTGAGATGTCACTACTAAGTGAGACTTCCACTATCATTCAGGCACTTCATACTGAGATGTCACTGCTACGTGAGGCTTCCACTACCATTCAGGCACTTCACACTGAGATGTCACTGCTAAGTGAGGCTTCCACTATCATTCAGGCACTTCATACTGAGATGTCACTGCTACGTGAGGCTTCCACTATCATTCAGGCACTTCATACTGAGATGTCACTGCTACGTGAGGCTTCCACTATAATTCAGGCACTTCACACTGAGATGTCACTGCTAAGTGAGGCTTCCATTATCATTCAGGCACTTCATACTGAGATGTCACTGCTACGTGAGGCTTCCACTATCATTCAGGCACTTCATACTGAGATGTCACTGCTACGTGAGGCTTCCACTATCATTCAGGCACTTCACACTGAGATGTCACTGCTAAGTGAGGCTTCCACTATCATTCAGGCACTTCACACTGAGATGTCACTGCTATGTGAGGCTTCCACTATCATTCAGGCACTTAACACTGAGATGTCACTGCTACGTGAGGCTGCCACTATCATTCAGGCACTTCATACTGAGATGTCACTGCTACGTGAGGCTTCCACTATCATTCAGGCACTTCATACTGAGATGTCACTGCTACGTGAGGCTGCCACTATCATTCAGGCACTTCACACTGAGATGTCACTACTAAGTGAGGTTTCCACTATCATTCAGGCACTTCACACTGAGATGTCACTGCTAAGTGAGGCTTCCACTATCATTCAGGCACTTCACACTGAGATGTCACTGCTACGTGAGGCTTCCACTATCATTCAGGCACTTCACACTGAGATGTCACTGCTAACTGAGGCTTCCACTATCATTCAGGCACTTCACACTGAGATGTCACTGCTAAGTGAGGCTTCCACTATCATTCAGGCACTTCACATTGAGATGGCTATAAAATGCATCACACAAGTTACCTCTTTGTATAGAATCCCTCAAAAGGGTAAAAAATGAAAAAACAAGACCATATTTTAAGACATTCTTGTTTGATTAAATTGACCAACATTCAGCTTTTCTTTCCTTTATGATGTCAATTTATAAAGATTATGAATAAGAAATCTATCATAATCCTCCATTTTGAGTAAATAACATTCCAAATAATAATTCCGGCTGAATTTATCACTTCATCGTCAAAGGTGTGCAATGATTTGTTTTATTATTTCTGGTCTTATTTCTGGAGCTGGGTGCAGGTGGTTGGCAGTGCCTATACCGACACATACAGGCCCTACACGAAACACTAAGCTGTGGTGAGAAGCGTCTAAGACTCCTGGGAATTCTCCTCACCTAGCACAGACACTAAGGCAAGGACAGGCCCAGCTGTGATGTAGCCCTCTCCCATTATACCGACCCAGCTGTGATATAACTCTCTCCCATTATACCGACCCAGCTGTGATGTAACTCTCTCCCATTATACCGGCCCAGCTGTAATATAACTCTGTCCCATTATACAGGCCCAGCTGTGATGTAACCCTGTGAGTCCCATTATATAGGCCCAGCTGTGATGTAGCCCTCTCCCATTATACAGGCCCAGCTGTGATGTAACTCTCAGAGTCCTTTTATACAGGCCCAGCTGTGATGTAACTCTCAGAGTCCCATTATACAGGCCCAGCTGTGATGTAACTCTCAGAGTCCCATTATACCGGCCCAGCTGTGATGTAACCCTCTCCTATTATACAGGCCCAGCTGTGATGTAACCCTCTCCCATTATACAGGCCCAGCTGTGATGTAACTCTCAGAGTCCTTTTATACAGGCCCAGCTGTGATGTAACTCTCAGAGTCCCATTATACAGGCCCAGCTGTGATGTAACTCTCCCATTATACAGGCCCAGCTGTGATGTAACCCTCTCCTATTATACAGGCCCAGCTGTGATGTAACCCTCTCCCATTATACAGGCCCAGCTGTGATGTAACTCTCAGAGTCCCATTATACAGGCCCAGCTGTGATGTAACCCTCTCCTATTATACAGGACCAGCTGTGATGTAACCCTCTCCCATTATACAGGCCCAGCTGTGATATAACTCTCTCCTATTATACAGGCCCAGCTGTGATATAACTCTGTCCCATTATACCGGCCCAGCTGTGATGTAACCCTCTCCCATTATACAGGCCCAGCTGTGATATAACTCTCTCCTATTATATAGGCCCAGCTGTGATATAACTCTGTCCCATTATACAGGCCCAGCTGTGATGTAACTCTGTCCCATTATACAGGCCCAGCTGTGATGTAACTCTGTCCCATTATACAGGCCCAGCAGTGACGTAACTCTCAGAGTCCCATTATACAAGGCAGTATTCACCCTTGCCACCCACACTTCACACTTTTCACATACAAGAGTTGTATTGATTCTTCATCTTTTGCCTGCTATTTTGGTAATATTTAACATCCACCCGAGGGTATCAACGTCTCTCCTGATACTGGATCAATATAATAGATCACTGACACTATCATTATTTCATTATTACATGTCCTTAACTGTCAACTTCCCTCATTTAAAAATGTGCAGATTAAATAATAAAACCAACATCATTTTATCATACTATGGTGCAATCAATAAGCTTGGAAATGTCTGTAATCAATTCTAAATATGAAAAAAGGAAAAAAAATACACAAAGGTAAAGTCTTGAAATATCACCGTAATTTTAATCTTAATGAGCAGACCTGTGTGGGGTCTGTTGCCCAGGTTGGGCCAATATGGCCTCCCAGCTGTTAGTTATATCCCTGAGATTTGGATTCATGAAATATAAATGATCTAGGTCTTTGTGCAAATTTCAATGAATTTATTGACACCTGTTTTACATTTTAATTAACAGTTGGTTGTTCAAGAACACATCATCCTCCACTGCAAGGGAAACAGTGGCAGAAAGTTCCAGGAGAGAGATTCATAATATCCTGACATATTGACATAATTGTTTTTATTAATTTACATAAATTTGCAATATTCAATTTCAAACAAAGTTAATCAAAGGTTCAAAGAATATATAAATCTACCCTCCATAGAAGCACTTCTCTCTCATATCAGTCCCTGCCTACCCTCCAAAACAGGACCTCTCTCTCTCATATCAGTCCCTGCCTACCCTCCATAACAGGACCTCTCTCTCTCTCATATCAGTCCCTACCTACCCTCTACTGCAGCACTTATCTATCATATCAGTCCCTGCCTCCCCTCCATAACAGGACCTCTCTCTCTCATATCAGTCCCTGCCTACCCTCCACAGCAGCACTTATCTATCATATAAGTCCCTTCCTACCCTCCATAGCAGGACTTCTCTCTCATATCAGTCCCTGCTTACCCTCCACAGAAGGACTTCTCTGTCATATCAGTCCCTACCTACCCTCCATAGCAGCACTTCTCTATCATATCAGTCCCTGTCTACCCTCCACAGCAGGACTTCTCTATCATATCAGTTCCTGCCCACCCTCCACAGCAGCACTTCTCTATCATATCAGTCCCTGTCTACCCTCCACAGCAGCACTTCTTTATCATATCAGTCCGTCTACCCTCCACAGCAGGACTTCTCTCTCATATCAGAACTTCTCTCTCATACCCTCCATAACAGAACCTCTCTCTCATATCAGTCCCTGCCACCAAAGGTATAAAGGTGCGCAAGTCACCAGTATTCATAAAAATCTGACTGTCCACTCATTGGTGAAAGAATACAAGTAAACTTGTTTTGTACTGGCAGTTGTACTGATTGGTCAGTTTTGTGCCAGACACCTGACTACAGATTATGACCTGATGTTGGTCAATTCAGATTTGATGATATTTTTGTGAGCAAGGCAAATAGTCATGTTTGGGGAATTCCAAACTTTGAATGAGATCAAAAACAGGACAATGACTGCAGAGGTAACATATTTGCATTAATTGTATTGCCATTGAAAAAAATCACAAATTAAACAATTTAATCACTTGTGTGATAAATATTCAATACTTGTCTGATGACATGAAATATGACAAGGATTAAGTAATATCTTTTAAATACTTTTAATTAAAATGGTTTATAAAATCCTTTAACTGATGCACATTTTTATTTAAGCTTTGTAAGTGACAATGAGTTTGGGCAGTTGAGTTAGTGAAAGAGGGTAAAGGAGAGAGAGAAGGGACCATTAAATAAAGCGTCTGTCTTGGAGGTGTCAGGGACCATTAGATAAAGCTTCTAGCTTGGAGGTGTCAGGGTCCATTAGATAAAGCTTCTGGCTTGGAGGTGTCAGGGACCATTAGATAAAGCTTCTGGCTTGGAGGTGCCAGGGACCATTATATGTTATCCGAGTATTAGAGGCAATAACCCCGCACTACTTCTCATCAACACTACGATAATACCAACTTAAAGCATCTTCAAGCTTGCTTGTTTTCCTAAATTTTCAGATCCGTTTAGATTTTCACAAATTCTGCTGGTCTCATTTCAAGCGAGCTTTGCATGACTATTGCTGGTAATGAAATGAGAGCCTTGTATGACTGGTGGTTAATAGCATGCTGAGAGTCAAAGCTGCAGGATCTAAGACTCCTTCATTAGCTCTTAACATTAAATCCTGTCCCCATTTGTTCTCTCAACATAAGTGGTCCATTTGTAATGGGCAAGCAAAGCCGACTAACAGGACAATACCCTGAGACAAACTGGGCTGTGCTATCAATGCTATATTTCTTATATGAAGTTAAACAATTAGCTCCACCCACACAAGGACATTACTGGTCTGAGACATGGCAAATCCAAGAGTTATTGTTCAGGACAAATTGGCCAAAATCCGAGGCAGATTTGTGAAATAGAAAGGCAATAAATGTCATGTCCAACTGCTGTTTAAGATTAGTATGTGGGAAGAAGAAGTTGCTTCGACATGAATAGGAGAGAGAAGGCTGCAGGAATGTTTCCAGGAATCGTGTCTTCCCCTGATGATCAGACACTGCCATCATCAGTCATGTATGACATAATGTAAAGCTTTAAAAAGGTCACTCAACCATGTCTGACACTTCATTGAGCGTAAGTCATGTCCTAAGGTGTCAAAAGTATTATTTGTATTTAAGTTGTGAAATGTCTAGTATGAGTGCTGCACACAGATTGGAGATTGCATAGGCCTTGAGTGCCCTTGTAACACAAGTTGTGTGGCCAACTGCACTCTATGTGGATATGCATCAGTACTGTATGCTAAGTACACGCTGGTCATGTGCCATGGACGATGCAAAGTTTGAGTCAGTCTATTATTCTTTCTCGGGCTATCATTTCTTACAATACAGGACAGATAACAGGAATATACCATATTATGTTCTGTTCTGTCATTCTGACCAAATCAAAAGAGTATCTTGGAAAAAGGTCATCCATTAGCATATTGCTTATAAGCTGTGTACCAATCACGCAGTTCATTGAACTAGTGCAACATTTATTTGTCCAATTTTACATAATCTGTGCAAGTGTATCTTTTGCTTTGAGTTTGATACCCAAAATAGATGAATTTACATGCAAAAATTATTTTGGCGTTGTTGTGTTGTTGTTTTTTTTGTCATCATCAGAGTGTCTTAATGTAAACTATATAAAAACTTTCAAATCAATGACCAGATCTTGCCCAATATTTCTCTATCTTATCCTTTCCAAAAGCCTTCAAGATTTAAGATTTTTATTCTGATGCAATATATAAACTGATTTTGAATTTTGGAATTTTTCAGTCCATTTCAGCGACCTCACCTGCAACAAACTTGAGAGACAGATAGCGGAGGTTAAAATTGTCAAATTATGAAATGGTATTTGACCACCCTTTTCAGCATCAATTGCCATATCAAGTAGACTTTGAACCTTTTGAACCAGTGTGAAAGTAACACTCCCGTACTCCACTTATATAACCACAAAGGCACAGATCCATTGTTCTACCAACTGTACCAAATGGGGCCAGTGAAATCGTCATCAAATAGTTTAGAAAACTGCGTCAATGGAGGACGAAGATATTCTTGTGAAATGTATGATAAGTGCAGCCATGTAAATCTACTGACGGGTACTCACTCTCTCTCAGAAACAAACATAGGAGAAATTCCACTCAACAGTCCCAGTCAAAAGAATAAAAAAAACAATGGAGCGTGCATATTTTTTGTCATATTGAGTGTTCAAACAGACAGAGAGACTTTTCTGGAGTCAAATTGTAAAAGCTATGTACCTAAATATTAAAGTGCATCTTTGCGTCCAGATAAAAGATGTCCACTTCTCTAACATGCTGATTTAAAAGGTATTTCTAAATAAACATATATTTTCTAGCAATTTCAAGAAAAGGCATTGTTCAGATAAAGGAACTTGCCTTACAAATGGTAATGAATGGCATGATGAGAGAAAACCCATTCTTCTCAGATCTACAGAGAAATATATACCCGGAGTGGGTCAAGGTCACTGATTTATGACCTAGTTCCCTGGAGCTCCGCTTAACATGCTCAAATGGGGGTAAAATGTAAGATCAAACATTGATATAAACAAATTAGGATGAGGCTGAATGACAATACAGGAGGTAGTTGTGAGATCAAGCCTTGCACTGAGAGGCAGTAACGAGCCGTTTCTGCAGGTCCATACCTTAGGCTTGGAAACAAGATAATCACTGAATGTGACAAAGCCAGACAGGGAGAGTGAGCATAGATGAATCAGCCAATCACCATTACTCCACGCTATCTCCGCCAGAGACATCGCTCAAAGCGAGGCCACTGCTTCCCTCGTCTGATAATCCCACACAAATACTCAGCTCAATGATACGCGACACTCCCGGCCACCTTGATTTGCTGCCCTCCTAGATAACACAAATGTCCTCAAGTTAACAAAAATATAGCTGTCAGCCTATAAATAGGTCATAGTATTCCCAAGATGGCAGCAAATTGAATGACCTCCTTCATGTTTTCACCTCCATCCTCCCTCGAAGCAAAGTGTATGAGTACAATCTATTCACAATAAAACTTGATTGATGACAACAAGTAACACGACGCAATATACTTGTTTATCTTAGTGGTTATCAGCTCAAGGACTGGAGATAACTAGCGCTGATCCTGACTGGCTGACCTCAGAATGCAGCGCCATCTATAGGGAAGAAGGACAGGAGATAACTAGCGCCGATCCTGACTGGCTGACCTCAGAATGCAGCGCCATCTATAGGGAAGAAGGACAGGAGATAACTAGCGCCGATCCTGACTGGCTGACCTCAGAATGCAGCGCCATCTATAGGGAAGAAGGACTGGAGATAACTAGCGCTGATCCTGACTGGCTGACCTCAGAATGCTGCGCCATCTATAGGGAAGAAGGACAGGAGATAACTAGCGCTGATCCTGACTGGCTGACCTCAGAATGCAGCGCCATCTATAGGGAAGAAGGACAGGAGATAACTAGCGCTGATCCTGACTGGCTGACCTCAGAATGCTGCGCCATCTATAGGGAAGAAGGACAGGAGATAACTAGCGCCGATCCTGACTGGCTGACCTCAGAATGCAGCGCCATCTATAGGGAAGAAGGACTGGAGATAACTAGCGCTGATCCTGACTGGCTGACCTCAGAATGCAGCGCCATCTATAGGAAAGAAGGACAGGAGATAACTAGCGCCGATCCTGACTGGCTGACCTCAGAATGCTGCGCCATCTATAGGGAAGAAGGACTGGAGATAACTAGCGCTGATCCTGACTGGCTGACCTTAGAATGCAGCGCCATCTATAGGAAAGAAGGACAGGAGATGACTAGCGCCGATCCTGACTGGCTGACCTCAGAATGCTGCGCCATCTATACGGAAGAAGGACTGGAGATAACTAGTGCCGATCCTGACTGGCTGACCTCAGAATGCAGCGCCATCTATAGGAAAGAAGGACAGGAGATGACTAGCGCCGATCCTGACTGGCTGACCTCAGAATGCTGCGCCATCTATAGGAAAGAAGGACAGGAGATGACTAGCGCCGATCCTGACTGGCTGACCTCAGAATGCTGCGCCATCTATACGGAAGAAGGACAGGAGACCCTCAGCGTGTCTCCAGGGCTTTGTCAATAACTCTATATTATATATAAACCTTGTAAGCAGGACTGCAGCTGTATTCATCATGAATTAATCCCCTCTGTGTGTCCCAGTTCAGCTGGCCCACCGTGTCACATCGTTACATCATACTGGGGGAGTGGGCACCCGCGGGATAATAGCACATACACATAGAGGATACATGCTCTGAAAAAAGACAAACTTCGACTGGGTACCATTAAATTCTAACATGCCACATATATAAATCATTTCCTCTATTTAACCATAACTTGGAAGTGCTTGGAAGTGTTATGTGCCATATACCATCAGTATTAAAATGTTTTCCTATTTATTACTATGTAATCTTATGAATGATTTCACCAAATAATACATCAACTTGGTTTTAAAATGCAAAGTATATTACTTAAAAATCATCTTTGAAATGTTTGTCTGAGTCACTCAAACACTCACATGAACTCCGTCTAAAGGAGAAATGATAATTCTGTTAAGTGCTAAGCAGAATAAAATGTGGAAGGAATTTAAAGCTAGAGACCAAAATATGCACATAATTGGCTAAATCTACTTTGTTTAAATTAACATTTTTTTCTCAGACAAAATGACAGCTTCCTTAGGCAAAATATTTTAATCTCAAAGTTCACCTTAATCAGTATAGTTAGTGTAAAATAATGCCTGCTGAAAATCATTTAATTCAATGAATTCTCCCACATGAAAACAGCCTTTCATATGATGGGTTCATAAAGCTGTCATAACCAACGTCAAACGAATCCTCTTTACCACCAAAGAGTGAATATACAAACAAGTCCTACCCTTGAGAATCTCTCATGTTGAAATGGATTGTTCTGTGTGAAATACCGGCCCTTTGTCATCTGCCATTTGTCACCGAGAAACTTTTTTTGATATCTTAACAATGAATACAGAAATAATCTACTGTAACCAGTTCTGAATTTGTGAGAACAAGATGGACATGGGTAAAGATCAGAAAACAGACAAAAGACATGAACACATTGACATTGGCATTTTGCCACTGATTTATATCTCATTAAAGGATACGCAGATTGATTTAAAAAGCTCTGAAATCATGGGGACAAGACATTTATCCCCTGGAAATGATCTGGGAAATCTTGAAGTGATGTGTAAAATCTCAGCAAGTTTTTATTGACATGAAAGCTATTCATTTCAAGATTTAATCATGGATTTTAAACTTTGATTAGGGAATCCATGATGCCAACCTTGAGCATGTATAATGGGATGATTTTTCAGACATTTTTATTTCAATATTTTTGAAAAGGTCAAATGGCCATAAAGAAAGCAGAAAAGGTTTTGTATTGACTTCTGTACTAAGCTGACCCCGGTAACTGTCCTACCAATGAATATTGGTTTGATCTTATTTGATTTGATTTGTTTGCATTAACAACCTTTTCAGCATTGTTTAGTCTACATGAGATGAGATAGAAACCTGTCACCAGGACTCAGTGCTTTACTCCTTCTGATGAGTAAATCAGGATTTCTTTTGCATTATCACATTGACCTCAATAAATCACTGCCTTTCTTAACCAGTCATGGAGCACTGGAATAGGAAACAACTCAGTAGCAGATATCCACCTTTTTTCGACCATGCAACATCACCAAAGTACTCTCCCCTCCTATATACTAAGTAACAAATGGAATATCAAAAACAGTAAATTAAGTCTTGTGAATTTTTGACCAATTCATTCTATTAGCTCATTTCAGGGGAATGATAGTGACTACTCTACCAGGCCTATTTTGTTCATCATTAATATTCATATATGCATGATAAGTGCCACACAAGAGGTGTAGCCCCAGTGCTGGAGACAGCTTAATTATCACACCTCAGCTGAGAACACCAGACACTGGCCTGACTCCCCCAGTAGGTGACAACCAGGTTCCCTTGCTGAGAACACCAGACACTGGCCTGACACCCTCAGCAGGTGACAACCAGGTTCCCTTGCTGAGAACACCAGACACTGGCCTGACTCCCCCAGCAGGTGACAACCAGGTTCCCTTGCTGAGAACACCAGACACTGGCCTGACTCCCCCAGCAGGTGACAACCAGGTTCCCTTGCTGAGAACACCAGACACTGGCCTGACTCCCCCAGCAGGTGACAACTAGGTTCCCTTGCTGAGAACACCAGACACTGGCCTGACTCCCCCAGCAGGTGACAACCAGGTTCCCTTGCTGAGAACACCAGACACTGGCCTGACTCCCCCAGCAGGTGACAATCAGGTTCCCTTGCTGAGAACACCAGACACTGGCCTGACTCCCCCAGCAGGTGACAACCAGGTTCCCTTGCTGAGAACACCAGACACTGGCCTGACTCCCCCAGCAGGTGACAACCAGGTTCCCTTGCTGAGAACACCAGACACTGGCCTGACTCCCCCAGCAGGTGACAACCAGGTTCCCTTGCTGAGAACACCAGACACTGGCCTGACTCCCCCAGCAGGTGACAACCAGGTTCCCTTGCTGAGAACACCAGACACTGGCCTGACTCCCCCGGCAGGTGACAACCAGGTTCCCTTGCTGAGAACACCAGACACTGGCCTGACTCCCCCAGCAGGTGACAACCAGGTTCCCTTGCTGAGAACACCAGACACTGGCCTGACTCCCCCAGCAGGTGACAACTAGGTTCCCTTGCTGAGAACACCAGACACTGGCCTGACTCCCCCAGCAGGTGACAACCAGGTTCCCTTGCTGAGAACACCAGACACTGGCCTGACTCCCCCAGCAGGTGACAACCAGGTTCCCTTGCTGAGAACACCAGACACTGGCCTGACTCCCCCGGCAGGTGACAACCAGGTTCCCTTGCTGAGAACACCAGACACTGGCCTGACTCCCCCAGCAGGTGACAACCAGGTTCCCTTGCTGAGAACACCAGACACTGGCCTGACTCCCCCAGCAGGTGACAACTAGGTTCCCTTGCTGAGAACACCAGACATTGGCCTGACTCCCCCAGCAGGTGACAACCAGGTTCCCTTGATTAGACTGAGACTTTAGGGTTAATCCAATTCTATGAGAGGAACTGGGGAACATTATTGTAAAGACACTGGGGGGGGGCAGAGTACTTGCAGGACATTATCAGGGCACAGAGCCAAGATGTTGTCTATCTTAGATCATTAACACTAATGGTTGGGATCTATGATGGTTGTCATAGCATAGAAAATGTTAAAATGTTTAGTTAATGCAATCTGACAATTTTCCAATGTCCCAAATACAAATAAATACAAGAAAGCTAAAACCCCACCCTGGGGTAAAAAGATAATGTCTCTGTATTAATACTTATTAAATCTCCTTAAAAATCATTTGACAGTGTTTATTGCTGTTCAGTATCAAATCTAAAATGGGAAACAATTAAAACTCAATTAAGGGAAGGAGAAACCCAGATTCCAAGATTGGAGGATTAAAGGATGCAGATATTGATTCTCAAGATTGTGGCTTTAATTTCTACCAGTCTGAGAGAAGCTGCAAACATTCTCATGTCATTTGGTAGTAGCCCAAAAGATAAGTGAAGCCCCCTACAGCAATAATAAGCATGCTTTCTAAATATTAACCTGACAAAATAACACAAATACATGAAAGATGATGCCGATTTTAAGGTTATTGAGGCAAAAATGTACTTCAAAGGTTTAAGAGCAATGTTATATCATTAGTCGATATTGCTCTCATCATATTAATGACACAGCACTTAATTCACCACTTATATTAAGGCAAATGTCTTTATTCAAGTAAAATCTCCACAAAATGAATTCATTTGTGTTAAAATATAACTTTACAATCAGAACATTTTACCATTTTTTTTCAAAACAAGATATTTTTCATGATATCACTGATCTCAGGATATTTTACGAAACACAAAAATTCTTATAAATTTCCATATAATTGCATGTCTATGTTTTTGCATGTATTCATGGACACATGTAATATGAGCGTATTCTACCACTGAAGTGCTTAGCTCACAGTGACTGCAGCTTCTTCCTATTCCTGCATCTTCAATCTTAATTGACTTTGGCCAAACCTCTTTGTTTTTCCTTCATGTGATATTTATTTTGGGAATAAACACATGCAGGTTCAATAGTTATTGACTTAATTTGAGCGAGATGGCAAGATCTGATAAGCATGTTTATACTTCTATCATAGTGGGCTCAAACCTTGCTGATTCATCAGCAACTTTAAAGAAAACAAGATTGCAAAGGGGATGTTTCCAATGGTGACATCCTGTACATGGCTGGCATGAGAAATGGGAAAAGGGAAACTTTTGCAAATGCACAAGAAATTGTGCAAGATGAAAAATATCTTGTTCCCTAAAATATCACAGAATAAATACATGTAACAAGTATTGTTTTCTTATCCAATTCGGTTGTGACCTGTATTTCCTGTGCTGGTCGCAAGCGTTTCTTGTCAAAGTGACATATATACCAGCCCAACAATGACTCATCCCTGTGGCTGGCGGCAACTTCTCGCAGCATAGCTTGTGCTATACAATGACACAGAGGACAAATCAAGGTAGAACCACTGGCGGTGACTTGCACAATCAGATGTCAGACCTTTGTACATTACGTGGCATGCTGATTGGCTGGTTCGGCCCCTCTCAGCACCACATTATACCACACATGAGCTTCCGTGAGCTTCTGTCACCCCTGTTGAGTCGAGTTCAGCCCCACAGCTTCGGTTTACATCTTATAAGTGCCCATGGCTTTTCCTGGTTGTACAACTTCTTCAGTGGTAGTCACAAAGCAGAAAACAGGGACACAGTGTGACTTTATCCTTTTACTCTGGGCTCTATATAATCAACTTTTCATATCTATGAACTTTCCAATGTATTGAATTTCCTGTATAGATAACGACCATAGGATTCGCACAACCATAGGATTGGCTGATAATTATGAAATTGTCTTGTATTCATAAAACAAATAGAACAATGGATTTTTTGACATAGAAAAGTTTATATGAATGGTAAAGCTAAATTGTTATGAAAATTGCACCCATTGACCCCGATTGCCCAAAGACGTGACCTTGACTTGTAAATCTTGTAAGAATTTTGCATACGATGATTGTTTTGTAGAATAAAGTAATGTCAATTGTTACTGATTGATATACCCCACTATAGCACACATACAGATAACTGGTCATGTTATGTCAGATAATTTATCTATTGACAGAGACCAAAATGCGCGAAATGGATGGTTGTTAGCCCTAGTATACCACTAAGATTAATATGATAATTGACCATCTAAATATTTTGAAATATCTAAAAAGATTCTAATCACATTTGGTTTTCACACAGTAAAGGCACAAAATAAGGGATTTGATTGAAGAGGGTTTAAGATGTCACCAAATGAAGAATGCTCCTATTGTGTCCTATCTGATGATACCAATGTGAAATTTACATAAAATATAACTCCGCTCGCTCAATTTGAAAACAATTGTCACAGAATTGTTCACTAATTTAATTTCACTGGACTGATAGCAAAGTGAATGGTGCATGTTTTTTGTGGAACCAGCTGTGTGCTACAATAAAGTGGATGTAGTCAGAGCAGGAATATTTCTGGCTAGCATTATTGCTTTTATATGAGAAATGAAGCATAAACTCACACCATCCTCTCCAATAAAGCTGCCCCACCCTCCCTCAACACTAATCTGCTTTCACTCCCCATCTTCTGCTCATCACAGTAATTTGTATCTCAAGATTGCTATCTGTTGTTTTGAGAGTTACAGGACTCTGGCCTGGTTTTATGTACAGACTCTGTGGCCTGGTTTTATGTACAGACTCTTTGGCCTGGTTTTATGTTCAGACTCTATGGCCTGGATTTATGTTCTGACTCTATGGCCTGGTTTTATGTTCAGACTTTATGGCCTGGTTTTATGTTCTGACTTTATAGCCTGGTTTTATGTTCTGACTGTGGCCTGGTTTTATGTTCTGTCTGTGGCCTGGTTTTATGTTCTGTCTGTGGCCTGGTTTTATGTTCTGACTCTGTGGCCTGGTTTTATGTTCTGTCTGTGGCCTGGTTTTATGTTCTGTCTGTGGCCTGGTTTTATGTTCTGTCTTTGGCCTGGTTTTATGTTCTGACTGTGGCCTGGTTTTATGTTCTGACTGTGGCCTGGTTTTATGTACAGACTCTTTGGCCTGGTTTTATGCTAAGACTCTATGGCCTGGATTTATGTTCTGACTCTATGGCCTGGTTTTATGTTCAGACTTTATGGCCTGGTTTTATGTTCTGACTTTATAGCCTGGTTTTATGTTCAGACTTTATGGCCTGGTTTTATGTTCTGTCTGTGGTCTGGCTTTATGTTCTGACTGTGGCCTGGTTTTATGTTCTGTCTGTGGCCTGGTTTTATGTTCTGACTTTATAGCCTGGTTTTATGTTCAGACTTTATGGCCTGGTTTTATGTTCTGACTGTGGCCTGGCTTTATGTTCTGTCTGTGGCCTGGTTTTATGCTCTGTCTGTGGCCTGGTTTTATGTTCTGACTCTGTGGCCTGGTTTTATGTTTCTGTCTGTGGCCTGGTTTTATGTTCTGACTGTGGCCTGGTTTTATGTTCTGTCCGTGGCCTGGTTTTATGTTCAGACTCTATGGCCTGGTTTTATGTTCTGACTCTGTGGCCTGGTTTTATGCTCTGTCTGTGGCCTGGTTTTATGTTTCTGTCTGTGGCCTGGTTTTATGTTCTGACTGTGGCCTGGTTTTATGTTCTGTCCGTGGCCTGGTTTTATGTTCAGACTCTATGGCCTGGTTTTATGTTCTGACTCTGTGGCCTGGTTTTATGCTCTGTCTGTGGCCTGGTTTATGTTCTGTCTGTGGCCTGGTTTTATGTTCTGACTGTGGTCTGGCTTTATGTATGGATATTATTTCACAAATTAGTCCACTTAAATCTGCTGGTAATAAAGGGTTAACCTGACAAATACTCAATCAAATTACTCCTTAAACAAAGCAATTTAACTATATTTTTCTTATTTTTCAGTATTTTCAAAATAAAAGGACACAATTCTATCAATGCAGACACAAAATTAGACAAAAAATAGAACAAAAGAAGAAATAATGGTGATGCATATTTTTTCTTGGAGGATTTGGTTAATTATGACTCCATTTGGATGGCAATAGAGTACCACTGTCAGTGGTTGATGATCAACTCTAGTGCTCTCTTGCACTTGAAAACATTGCCAAATTGATTCATTAAATGAATTTCTCAAATTAAAAGCACAATTCTGCAGAGATTACACTCAGTGGACCCTCCATTTACAGTATCAAATTAAATACAAATGGGTCAGAAAGTCTCCAAACAGAAAATTATTTCTTATATTGGAGCTTTTATCATTGGATTAAAACAAACACAGACTTGTAACCTGTTTCAAGACAATTCAAAGTAGTTGTTAAAGGTTTCTTGATGAAATTCAGGATTAAATCAATTTTATGGGCATTCACTATTGCTGACATCTAACATAGAATAATATGATATAATATCTGTAAGTTTTATAATTTTTATGTAGAAAATATTCAGCAATGTGTTACTAAATATAGTGTATCTCTTGGAGGCATAGATGTGACATGCTACTTGACGCTAGCACGCTGCGTTGGAGGGGAGGAACATGCCTCAGTCAGGTGGTATGCAATTTTCCAGCTGTGACCAACAGGTTCGGGGTATCAAGTATTTATTCATCAATGTTGTGGCCTCGTAGCCATTCATTGCTTCCACTTAAGAACCCCGTTTTCATTGAGGTCTCAAATTGAATTGAGATGTTGATCCTGATAATGTCAATCACGAAAGACCTTATCCTGCGAATGTTACATTACATGACATTGACGCATCAGCTTGGAAACCTACAACCATTGTTGCCAATTTCAGGAGAGCAGGCCTGGGGCGAGAGAGTGAAATCAACGTGGCTGATGGACATGACCTATCTGGGAAAACTCCTGCCACGAAGAGAGTGCATCATGGGCAGGTTATTTTGTGGCCCGCACAGATAAAAGACGTACTCTAATTTTACGGAAATGGCTTGCATTGTCATATCCAGATGCAATTTACACCATATACAACAGGTTGGGGAGACATTAAGTTTGTGTTGCATGCTCTGCTAAATGACAGAAGAACTGTCCTAAATATTCATATCACATAACAGGAAATATTTCTGAGAACCAGAAACCACAAAATGATACACTGCGGACAATTTAAAACCATGTTAATATCAGACACCACGCACCACACTTTTTCTTTATTTATGCGTTCTACCTTTATGAAAACATCTACTCTTTATTTGAAATGCCCCTATACATGTAGATGAGCTACAACATTTCTACCATCTTACCATAACTGTCACATTTAGCTGCGCTGGCTTCCCATGATGCAATGGTTTTTTTCTAATCTCCTACGCACTTACCAGGGGTGGAACCAGATGAGATATTCTATTAAATGTACTTGTGAGTGAGAGTGAATCGTATGTATCACTTATGCAGTGGAGATATTACATCAGCACAGTAAACAATGTCAGAAACATCTACCACTTCTCACTTCTGTCAGGCTTAATGTTTACACTTTGATAAAGATAAAACTATTTTAAATGAAGGTTTTATAGTAATTCAGATACAAAGGGGGTTCACAAGCTTGTACTCTCCTTGGAGTGGGAGCTAAAAAACATAGGCCAATGGCATCAGAGTCGTGCTGATCGTTGCTTTTGTGTGATATTTGAGAACATTTTCTGGAAAATCCTTTCCCAGAGCAGTCTTGAGCAGATGATAATTTTGACCTAATGGCTATGAACTCTAACCAGTAGTTTCAGAGGAGAAGATCCAGATTGACGGACAGAATAACAGAAAATTCTTCCCCCATCACAGCAGAATCTATGTTACTCATTCATAGACTAATTGGCTGTGGGTCACCCATCTCACCAGGGGATTTCTAGGAGCAGCTTAACATTGTTTTTGTGCCTATATTTATGTATCTGCTACAAAAGAAGAGATCAAGATTCATTGTTGCTCAGAAAAGATTTCTGAGAAAAACCAGACAAATATGTTGACACCTGAGGGTTTGCTAATAGAGAAATAAGCTGGAGAAATTGTGGCAGTCAATAAAGTGGAGTGGACTCATATGGTGGTGGTGGTAGCTTGCCCATTAGGACCAGACACATCTCCCTCTTATACCGCAGTGCTGCACGAACATACTGCCTCTCTTACACCAAACTACACTTCAACAAAGCTTTACACATGCTATCAATGTATCTACCACAAAATATAATTCATTGATTCAAGTCGTTCTATTGTTCTGGTTATGGTTAGTGTATTAAGTAACGAGCATACACATTAAGTCACAGGGAGTGCAATCTTGTGAGATTGAGATAATCACTTCATCATTAATTCTTGATGCATTTAATCTCAGAAACATTGTTTGTTTAGTTTTATTTGTTTGTTTGTTGTTTGTTTACATGTAAATTTGTATCATTAGTTCAATGCCAGCACTGGGATGCCAAGAATTAGCTTGAAACCTTTTGATCCACACAGGGAAACTAGTGCTTATAAACTGTAACCAACTGTGCCTGTGACCCTATTATGATATTTGTATGTACATGACTGTATAAACGTTATATACTGTACTTTTCTCCTTGATGTACATCTGTTGTGAAAAGGAATAAAAGTAAAATTATCTCTGACAGGCACAAACTTCTGTTTTCAACAAACAAGATTTCCATTTCAATGTGTTCAACAATTTTACACAACTTCAAAAAGTGAGCATTTTGAAGTGTGATACAATATTTGATATCTGGCATCAGGGAAACATGCTCACATGGATCACAGAAGAAGACATAAACAATGCTGAATAATTGGCTTGCATCATGATCCTTGTAGACATCTCATTTTCTTTAACTGAGTGACATTCAAAATACAGATAATAAATAACAGATAATATATAACAGATAAAGATAAAACAGATAATTATCATTATTGATGCATTGATCATATCTGTCATTAATCATATCATCTATCAGACATGATCAATGACAGACATCAATGAAAGATATGATCAATGACAGACATGATCAATGACAGACATGATCAATGACAGACACGATCAAAGATAGACACGATCAATGACAGACACGATCAATGACAGACACGATCAATGACAGACATCATCAATGAGACATCATCAATGAGACATCATCAATGAGACATCGTCAATGACAGACATCATCAATGACAGACATGACATCATCAATGATAAAGCTAAAAAATGAGATAAAGATAGAAAATGACAAGTAATGATAAACAATGACAGAGAATGATAAACAATGAAAGATAATGATAAAGAATGACATATAATGATAAGAATGAGAGATAGTGATAAACAATGACAGATTATGATAAAAAATGACAGGTAATTATGAACAATGCAAGTAATGATAAACAATGACAGATAATGATAAACAATGACAAGTAATGATAAACAATGACGGATAGTAATAAACAATGACATAAAGATAAGCAATGATAGATGAGGATAAACCATGACAGGTAATTATAAACAATGACAAGTAATGATAAGCAATGACAGTCAATGATAAGCAATAATTGATAATGATAAACAATGACAAAAAGTAGGCAGACAGTTGGTGCAGACAACTTGAGGAATTCTCGGTCATTGTATATTCCATCTCCTTTCTCCTCCGCTGCACCGAGGACTTGGTGAAGCCATATGATACAGTGTTGTCACTGGGTGTATTCACACGGAGGTGAGTCCAGCTTGTAGGGGGCTATTTAAGTAATCGCATATCAGCCAAGTGTCGAACACTCATCACCCTCTTCCCAACAATCCTACCCAGTAATGCCTGCAAGCACGACAACATTTTATCTTCTTATGTTTCTGAGTGGTTGTTTTTCTCGGCAGAGGTCAGGTTTCTCCAGATTTGCCCTAATCTGCCACAAACCTTCTATTGTTGTATTTGGTTCCACAGCACAGATTAGTTGCCTGTCAATCATAACACACAATCCCTGCCTCCTTGGATAATGTCAAGAGAGTATCATTATCTCTGAGCAAATGACATCTCACCCAGCTTGCCAAGCCTCTCCTCACACAGGGTCCTAGAAGTAACTAGGGGTAATATGGTGCACCTTATGGTCCTGAGTGAGCTTCTATTAGGGTGAATATGGTGCACCTTATAGTCCATAGTGGGCTTCTATTAGGGGTAATATGGTGCACCTTATGGTCCTGAGTGGGCTTCTATTAGGGGTAATATGGTTAATGGGCCTAAAGTTATGACTATAAATGAGAAAAACACTCATCTGCTCCCTTCTTAAGATTGTACTTGATATGCAATTTGTAGAGGAAGGGATGACAGGGCCCATGACAGGGCCTGTGACAGGGCTCATGACAGGGACTGCGACAGGGGTATAAAGTGAGATTCTCCAAAGCTGCATATTATATTCCTGTCATTTCATCTCTTTATGTATCTTATGCAGGACGGTCTAATAAATATTGTTAACTTTGGCATTTTTTCAAGTTGAACACTGATCAAAAGTGATAATTTTATAATAACTAGGAGAAATACAATTCTTTGCACATTTTTTATGAGAGTTCCTGGAGCTTCCCACCGATTTACAGATTTATAATTTTACATATATTCCAATGAAATGTTTCCCTGAGATCAGCCTGGCTGTGTTCTGACAGCACCCCCTATATCTATATTGCACTCTGAATAACACTCCCCGTCATATATCAAAGAATGACATAGTAGGTGAAACCTTGAGTTAGGGAATGATCTGATCAAAAATACCTGTATTGTTGCGACCTTTACTCTACTCTCTCAAGTTCTACCTCAATATACAATTCATATCTTGAAATAAGTATGGTAGGCAGTGGTCATGGATGTGGATGAAATCAAACAGAAAGAGTCATCTCTCCCTACCCATAAACAAGAGTTATCTCTCCCTACTCATAAACATAAGTTGTCTTTCCCTACTCATAAACATGAGTCATCTCTCCCTACCCATAAACATGAGTTATCACTCCCTACCCATAAATATGAGTTATCACTCCCTACCCATAAATATGAGTTATCACTCCCTACCCATAAACATGAGTTATCTCCCCCAACTTATAAACATGGGTTATCACTCCCTACCCATAAACATGAGTTATCTCTCCCTACTCATTAACATGAGTTATCTCTCCCTACTTATAAGCATGAGTTATCTCTCCCTACTTATAAGCATGAGTTATCTTTCCCTACTCATAAACATGAGTTATCTCTCCCTACTCATAAATATGAGTTGTTTTTCCCAACCAGTCAAAAGACGTGAGAATGTCAATATGGAAAGACAGATGAAGAACATTACAAACGCTGTTTTTCTTGACTCCAAAACTTAAGAGTTCTACTGAGAAAGGTTAACATAAACAAGTCAAATAAAACCACAAGCCTAATTGGGAGTGCAAATGCTATTCTCTTGAGAAATTCTGTCGGTGATGCATTATGGGTACATATCACTGAGACTAAACCAATGTGTAATATAGTATGATATGGGGTGTGGCCAAGGGGAAGACATATTATTGGTGAGTGGAAACCAAAAATCTAACACCAGGTGGCATTTGCTATTGCAGGTATAGACAATAAGGCATTGCAATATTCTTCCTTTTCAAAGCTCTGTCTAATTAGGAAGAGGATGTGCTTCTCTTCTCAGGGCTTTCTTAATTATGTGTGTCGATATAACCTACACAGGTACATGTACCAAGGGTACACAACAAGGTACACAAAGGGTACACAACTAGATAAACAGGGCTGGATTGTATCAACAGAGTCGGGGTTGTATTGTATTGTATTGTATAAACAAGGTTAACACCAAAATCGTTGTTCACAGATTTCAGGGTTACAGAGTTCACCAAAGTTTGGGAGGTTCAAATGGGCCATAAAAATAGACAAACTTTACAAAATAATAAATACATTTTATGTTTACCCAATCGATATGAAAATTGAGAGGTTTAAGGATACAATCCCTATGTATATTGCATGCAAATTCTGAAAGAATTAATGCAAGTCTTCCAAATCTTTCACAGCTCCAAAGTTGTGATAAAATTCGGTAATTAGGTCAGTGTCGTTGTGAAAGTGTCAACAAAGTCAGTGTTTTTACAATTTGAGCTGCATATTGCCATCTTTCTGGCTGAAATTGGCTTGTTTTACATAGAAAACTGATATAACTCAAGAAGGTAAATATTACTCAAATAAATATGAATCATTGCAAATTTTGGAGTCCAAATCAATGTTCAAAAAAATACTTTGGGGTCCAACACTGATTTCTGGATTTTTGAACACCGATTTGGAACCTGTTGATACAATTCAACCCAGATAATGGTGCAATATACATAGGCAGATTACCTGCTTTGTCACATCCAAACTAATCAATATATTTTACCAACATCATTGTTCTGACAATCTGAATGTGGAATCCATGGAGACATTTCAATGAATGTATTAATTGTAATGTTGATATCACTTTGTACTTTGTTGTAACAGGATCATTTAAAATGCATTAAATTTCACCACAAATGACAGGTAAATTTTTCACTTTAAAACTGATATCAAACACTACACTACACTGCAGTAATAACATGATCTCATGAAGGAAATCACAACAGCAGTCTCAATTTAATCCATTTATATTAATCCACTATGTTAACAGAGGAATGTATTACCCCGAGATTTGTACTTATATAATATAATCTAAATCATTAAATTTTACTTTATTTGGTTTGTAAAATCATGTAAATATATGAATAGATGAGAACTGTTTTATTAAATACATGAGAGTGGATTCAGTGTGCATTCCTAAAATGCTTTCAGAAATGTAATAATCTGAAAGTAATCTGACATCACGACAAAACAAATGGAACCATATAGTCTTGACAATGTTTCTAATTCAAAGGTCATTCACTTATATTTATGCCTGAAGCCTGTTTTATTGTATATGTGTAATGTGACCTTCACCTTACTTCTGGGTATTAAATTGATAGGTTATATTAAGAATGTTGGGAAAGTGTCTCATTATATGTCTGCACAAAATTGCTAACTTCTTTCTTACAAAGAAAATTATCCATGAATTTACCAGTAATATTAGAGAGTATTCGGGGGTTAACTCTTCAGTAAAGAAGTTAGAAAGTCATCTTTTCACCAATAGGTTGCAATTTGGAGTATTATAATGTGATTGGAAACAAAGTGGAAGTGATTTGCAGCAGAACTCCTGGTATTATCTTCACCTAAGATGTAACTCTTATCACAGCAGTCTCTGAACCTTCACTAGTCAATAGCTATATCTAAGTCAGGGTGGCCACACTCTGATCAGAAAAAAAATCCCTGACATTTCCCTGACTTTTCCCTGACACAAAAAAAAATCCAGGTATTGCGGCCTCCATCCTCCCCTACAGCCGCCCATTCCACCCTTTACCTGGATGATGGTTTTATGCTCTTATATACTCTTATATAAGACGAGGTTTTTTGCCCAGAAATTTGTCAAATTATCCTTATTCATCCTATACATGAGTCAGTGGTCCAGGGGCTGGTCAGAGACTTTGGAAAAGACCAAAGTTGGACGAGTTGCTGACGAGCTTGGTCACATATCTCAAAAATCAATTTGGTGTTGTGACCCCAAAAATAATAATTCATCTTATAAATGTGTTAAAACATATATCTAGGTGTTTGGGACGCATCATTACCATTCAACATAGACGCGAGTCATCTTGTACAGGAGTATACATATGGTACATTGATTGAATATTGGGGCCTCCCATGCACACATCACACTAAATTTAAAGGTATGTTCCTGTTGAATGCCAAATTCAGGGGATGTTTATATTCATCATGCTAAATGACTCAATCCTTCAATCTATGCAAGGTCAGAGGTCCTGTCCTGTTGAACACAAAATTTAGAACCATAAATTTCACTGCACAGAGAAATATATATATAAATTTATATTTATATATGTAAAGACTGGGAGGCCACAATATTGGAATGATGTCTACTGACTAGAACTAAAATAAAAAAATATGTAAGACATGTAACAACATCATGGATATTTGAGCTTCAACTAGGAAACTTTAATTCTTGCCATTATAGTATTAAAGCCAAAGGAGCTCATTTTGTTCCCTCAGATATTCTTCATCGTGAGTGTTTGTTTTAAACCCATGAATGATCTAAAAGTACTCAATGATTATGAAAATGAACAAAATTCCCTGACTTTTCCCTGACATTTCTGTCAATCAGAAATTTCCCTGACACTTTTTAAAATTCCCTGACATTTCCCTGACCTTGAAAAAAAAAAGTTTTTCCCTGACTTTTCCAGGTGCGTGGCCACCCTGTAAGTCTACCAACTTGTGTCTTTTAATAAGTTTGAGTTGGAAAAAATTATGGCAAATTTATACCAATTTGGTTGAAATGCAGAGAATAATTCCTTTGAAGTGTGGTGTCTATAAAGCTTGTTTGAAACCTTCTCATGTCTGGTCTCTTTTTTTCTATCATAGATTGGGCTGGGTATCATATTCTCTAAGGAAAGACCAAATTGGACCCACCAAAAGGATAGAAATTGTGATGCAAGGAAAATTACTATAGTGAAAAAAATCATAAATAATCATAATCAGATATATCAGTTTTGACAATGACATAAATTAATGGTTTAATGTATTCAAACAAAATTATGGTAAAGGATGTGCATCAGAATTAGCTGAAATAAATACTGAAATAATGGGTCTAAAAATAGGATTTTCCAGTAGAAGTTTGGAATATTGTGTTTCATCATGAGGCAGGACAGATTGAGCTTCAGAGGAGACACAATGGGGACAAACATCGAGGCTCTGCTCTCCCACACCAGTCTGTTTTCACTCAACCCGTCCAGATTGCAGCCTTTATGCACATCGCAGAGTGTAATTTAAGGCTCCAACCAACTGCCTTTTGCTATCACATTGTGCCGAGGGAATATGCTAGTTGCTGTCATTGTGAAAACTGTTGCAATCATATCCAAGATCTGTGCTTGGCCATAAATTCCATTGTGATATTGTGTGTAAAGTAACTAATGACATGAGGAATGTTTTATTTGTCATTAAATCTTGCCAACTTGGCCATTTCTGACCATTAAGGTGAATATTAATCAGAGGAAGGTGGAGGTGCCATGTGGGGCCATACACAATCATCTTGACCTTAATGTGTATATAATCTTACCAGCTGATGGATATCCTTGATGGGCAGAGACACCTGAGCTATCCCCCACATCACACTGTTCCTGAAACAAGCAAGTTCAGATGCTATTAGATACCATTGCATTCAAACAGGCAAATTCTTATTGTATAAGATTACACTGTGTGATATTTCAGATTTCTGACTCGAGGCAGGCACATAAATTCATATTTAAGTGTAGTTTGTATGAAAGAAAACTGATACTGCCAAGATAAATCAAGTGTTAATGCAAAAGGGCATGCTGTATATCAGAGGATATGGGTAAGTTCAAAGTCACAGGAAAAGGGCAATCTGAGAATCACAGTAAAAAGGCAACGCATATGACATCACATAAAGTCAAAAACAAAGAGGTTTTGTGGAGCAAAGACCATAGCAAAATGTACAAAATGGTGAAGATCAAAAATATAAAGAGAGGCAGATTGTTAGAGAGTATATTAATATAATTATCAAAATGTCATGGGATAATGTTACTTTTCATGTTCTGAGTATCAGAGTAGAATGACAGCTTGATTATCATAGCAGGACTAAATGTATGTAAAAAAGTGTCAAATGAAATGGATTACAAAAGGATTGAATGTGTTGATATGGTGAAGATTATCATTTGACTGCACTATACAAAAATACAAAATGTGGGTGCAGGGAATAGGGTAAAGTCTGGGCAGCATAACATACACAAAGACATACACATTAAATAAATATGAATTAAAGTATCATTGAATATGTAATGTGATAGGTTAGAAGTGAATAAGTCAGAACCAGGATAGAACCCAGATAGACCCAGGATAGGCCAGGAAAGGACAAGGATAGGATAGGATAGAACAAGGATAGGCCAGGATAGAACAAGAAAAGGCCAGGAAAGGACAAGGATAGGATAGGATAGAACAAGGATAGGCCAGGATAGAACAAGAAAAGGTCAGGAAAGGACAAGGATAGGATAGGATAGAACAAGGATAGGCCAGGATAGAACAAGAAAAGGCCAGGATAGAACTAGGACAGGCCAGGATTGAACTGGGAAAGGCCAGGATAGAACTATGCTAGATATAGGATGGGCCAGAATAGAATCATGATAGCCCAGGATAGAACTAGGATAGGCCAGGATAGAACAAAGATAGGCCAGGATAGAACTATAAAGGCCAGGATAGAACCATGCTAGAACCATGCTAGAACCAGGATAGGCCTGGATAGAACAAGGATAGGCCAGGATAGAACAAGGATAGGCCAGGATAGAACAAGGATAGGCCAGGATAGAACCAGGATAGGCCTGGATAGAACAAGGATGGGCCAGAATAGAATCATGATAGGCCAGGATAGAACTAGGATAGGCCAGGATAGAACTAGGATAGGCCAGGATAGAACAAGGATAGGCCAGGTTAGAACCATGCTAGAACCAGGATAGAACCAGGTTAGACCTGTATAGAACAAGGATAAGCCAGGATAGGCCAGGATAGAACTAGGATAGGCCATGATAGAACAAGGATAGGCCAGGAGAAAACTATGATAGGCCAGGATAGAACCAAGATAGGCCAGGATAGAACTATAAAGGCCAGGATAGAACAAGGATAGGCCAGGAGAGAACTATAAAGGCCAGGATAGAACTAAGTTAGATCCAGGAAAGGCCAGGATAGAACCAGGATAGGCCAGAATAGAACCAGGATAGGCCAGGATAGAACTATGCTAGGCAAGGATAGAACAAGGATAAGCCAGGATAGAACTATGATAGGACAGGATAGAACCAGGAAAGGACATTATAGAACCGAAGTGGAACCAAGATAGACTTACACAGATGGATCGGGAGCCTCAGCGACGTTGCTGTTCCGCAGCGTTGAGATCACCTCCAGGAAGTCCTTAGGGGCATACACTGGTCGGAACTGACTCAGATCTGCAAATAGGTCAACCTTGAGTTATAGTCACATGATTTTGAACAGATCATATAATTAACAATAAGTTAAAATTCAAAATATAATTTGCCCTGAGAGATTGTTAGTGGAGGTGTGAAATAATTCTCTTGTTCAGAAAATGGATGATGGATTAATATTCCTCAGTTCACAATTTAGAAATTAAATTCAAACATAAATCATTCGTGTTGCTGTAAAGACAAATGTGTCATCACTCAGAAGTACACTCTTTATTGGTTTGTAAAAACAGCTTACCAATAAACCCTCTAATTGCTCGACAGAAATTTGTAAATTTGTGCCTATAATTGATTTGTTTAGACACTTCATTCTCACAAATGATTACTCTGACCCAGTGGGAAATGATTTAATGCCTATTTCCTTTCTCATCTATTTCTAATCCCTCTGTCACTCACACAGGAAGCAATTTCTCTCAAACATGCTGTGTCGTTTTCATCTACCTCCTCCTAGACTTGGGACTGTGATAGCTATCTGTCTCTCCAACATCCAATTATATTTACGCCCGTGTTATGTAAGTAACTATTTTCTCAAATGAAGTTTGCCACTGATTATATTACAAAATAAATCACATATCTGATTAGAGGTGTAAGAAGTTGCTTGAAAAACACATATTTGATAAGAATATATAGATATGAAGGTTATATCCAGTATTGCATTGCAGAATAAGTTTAAGTACACACAATGATTTGTTCAGGAACTTTACAGTATGTTACAGCTCCGTGTTATTAGCGAGATATGTACAGCAACCTCAAGCAGAATGAGTGGAACCAGCAGATACTGCCAGGGGTGCAGTGAAAACGTGTTTGCTATCAGAGAAATAAGGAGACAGTTCAAAACTATAAATATATATGATTGTGATATTGATTAATATTTCTTTTGTTGTAGAAACTATTATCTTGCTTTGCCTAAATTGTGTATGAAGCACTATAAACTAATGAGAAAATCAGTAAAAACAAAGCAATTGTCAGAGCCAGGAATTGCACATCAATATTAATAAGCGAGCTGCACTCAAAGGCAAACGAAAATTATCACCTGCAACACCTAGAGATGAACGAAACAATCATGAAAACATGCATTAACAATAAAAAAACATTTTTTCATTAGTATAATGTGGTGAACAATGAGTTTTCCTCATAGGCATTATTTTAAATGTAATGTCATATTGGCAATATAAATAATCCTGAGAGTCAGATGAGCAGGATTTTCCAGGGTATTAGCAGTACCTTGGGTTTTTCCCAGGGTATCAGCAGTACCTCAGGGTTTTCCCATGGTTTCAGCAGTACCTCAGGGTTTTCCCAGGTTATTAGCAGTACCTCGGGGTTTTCCCAGGGTTATTAGCAGTACCTCGGGGTTTTTCCCCGGGTATCAGCAGTACCTTAGGGTTTTCCCATGGTTCAGCAGTACCTCAGGGTTCACCTCAGGATATCAGCAGTACCTCAGGGTTTTCTCAGGGTATCAGCAGCACCTCAGGGTTTTCCCAGGTTATTAGCAGTACCTCGGGGTTTTTCCCCAGATATCAGCAGTACCTCAGTGTTTTCCCATGGTTTCAGCAGTACCTCAGGGTTTTCCCATGGTTTCAGCAGTACCTCAGGGTTCACCTCAGGATATCAGCAGTACCTCAGGGTTTTCTTAGGGTATCAGCAGTACCTCGGGGTTTTCCCAGGGTATCAGCAGTACCTCAGGGTTCACCTCAGGATATCAGCAGTACCTCCGGGTTTTCTCAGGGTATCAGCAGTACCTCATGGTTTACCTCAGGATATCAGCAGTACCTCAGGGTTTTCTCAGGATATCAGCAATACCTCAGGGTTTTCTCAGGTATCACCGTGAACCTGACACATCCCACCTTGCACCTGACACATTCCCCTTTGCACCTGACACATCCCACCACACACCTGACACATGCCACCTTGCACCTGACACATCCCACCAAACACCTGACACATGCCACCTTGCACCTGACACATCCCACCTTGCTCCTGACACATGCCACCTTGCACCTGACACACCCCACCTTGCACCTGACACATCCCACCTTGCACTTGACACATCCCACCTTGCACCTGACACATCCCACCATGCACCTGACACATCCCATCATGCACCTGACACATCCCACCTTGCACCTGACACACGCCACCTTGCACCTGACACACCCCACCATGCACCTGACACACCCCACCTTGCACCTGACACATTCCCCTTTGCACCTGACACATCCCACCACACACCTGACACATCCCACCTTGCACCTGACACATCCCACCAAACACCTGACACATGCCACCTTGCACCTGACACATCCCACCAAACACCTGACACATGCCACCTTGCACCTGACACATGCCACCTTGCACCTGACACACCCCACCTTGCACCTGACACATCCCACCTTGCACTTGACACATCCCACCTTGCACCTGACACATCCCACCATGCACCTGACACATCCCATCATGCACCTGACACATCCCACCTTGCACCTGACACATGCCACCTTGCACCTGACACACCCCACCATGCACCTGACACATCCCACCTTGCACCTGACACATTCCCCTTTGCACCTGACACATCCCACCACACACCTGACACATCCCACCTTGCACCTGACACATCCCATCATGCACCTGACACATCCCACCTTGCACCTGACACATCCCATCATGCACCTGACACATCCAATCTTGCACCTGACACATTCGCACAGTGGTTGGATGGTCAATGGTCACGCGACAACATGGGGGTCACTCATATCTAGCAGACAAAATTCATAGCGCCAATTTGTGGTTAATTTAACATCGAGATTACAGTGTATCGTGGGTAAGATTACAATGCATTCTGGGTAATAATGTAGACATAAAGAGACAGCACCAAGGCAGAGCTTACAGTGCAGTCAAAAAAGATAATAAATGGTTTCTGTGGATGCAATATCGCGGCTAATATTCGCATCATTTTTGTGGTTATTGAATTTCTGCACATTTGCTGGTGTTCATATAAAAGTTTATCAAAGTTATATCACAACCAATGTATCTTTGCCAATGTTTGCTTCAGGTATGTAGTGGCATTAGGACAAGATGGCAACCCACAATCAGCCTGAATTAATGTGAAAGAAATTATTGTTCTGGCATTCCAGATGGTGACCTCAATTTGAGGTTTGGTTATTTATGTGGCATAAATGACAATGGTGAATGTATGTGACAATTATGCAATATACAGCAACTGGCAATCAATAATTCACAAATCTTGACGCCCTTGTCAGAAGGATGTTTTCATAAATACTGCTACCTTTGTGTTATAGACAGTTTAATGGGGTCCAGTTCTGAGGAAAGCTGTGGAACCACTTACAATAATAAGATTCCTATCAAATTACCAAAAACAAGCATACACAGGGGGACCAGTGCTGCTCCATTCATTAACCACACTCAGCTTGGCATATTTCTTCTCACAGATTCCTTTCAATTCACTTTATAACAAGCAAGGTAGAACCAGAGCTCATTTGCATATGGATGCATGCTTGCTATGCTTTATGCCTGAAGCATTTATACCAAATATAACATATCAACACAACATTGTGTAAACATTGTGTAAACATTGTATAACATTATGTAATTTCATTGTTCAAAGTTATTTTGAAAATAATTAAACAGGCATCATAACAGATGAGCAATAGACACCAGAACAGATGAGCAACAGGCATCAGAACAGATGAGCAACAGGCATCAGAACAGATGAGCAATAGACACCAGAACAGATGAGCAACAGGCATCAGAACAGATGAGCAACAGGCATCAGAACAGATGAGCAACAGGCATCAGAACAGATGAGCAATAGACACCAGAACAGATGAGCAACAGGCATCAGAACAGATGAGCAACAGGCATCAGAACAGATGAGCAACAGGCATCAGAACAGATGAGCAACAGGCATCAGAACAGATGAGCAATAGGCATCAGAACAGATGAGCAATACGTATAAGAACAGATGAGCAATAAGTATAAGAACAGATGAGCAACATGCATCAGAATAGATGAGCAACAGGCATCAGAACAGATGAGCAACATGCATCAGAATAGATGAGCAACAGGCATCAGAACAGATGAGCAACAGGCACCAGAATAGATGTGAGAAACAGGCATCAGAACAGATGAGCAACAGGCACCAGAACAGATGAGCAATAGGCATCAGAACAGATGAGCAATAAGTATAAGAACAGATGAGCAATAGGCATCAGAACAGATGAGCAACAGGTATCAGAACAGATGAGCAACAGGCATCAGAACAGTTGAGCAATAGGCACCAGAACAGATGAGCAATAGGCACCAGAACAGATGAGCAACAGGCATCAGAACAGATGAGCAATAAGTATAAGAACAGATGAGCAATAGGCATCAGAACAGATGAGCAACAGGCATCAGAACAGATGAGCAACAGGCATCAGAACAGATGACCAAAAGGCATCAGAACAGATGAGCAAAAGGCATCAGAACAGATGAGCAAAAGGCATCAGAACAGATGAGCAACAGGCATCAGAACAGATGAGCAAAAGGCATCAGAACAGATGAGCAACATGTATCAGAACAGATGAGCAACATACATCAGAACAGATGAGCAACAGGCATCAGAACAGATGAGCAACAGGCATCAGAACAGATGAGCAACGTGACGTGGGGTTCTGGGGACATCAGTCATTGTGACAGTGACAGAAGTGTTAGATCCCTCTGATCACAGTAATCAGCATATACAAGCTGACAATGCTGACAGGATATGGCACGGCTTGCTGACGACAGAACAGATGGACAATGATCTCCCATACTGATCACTCTCTACTATGGAAATTACATCTTTCTGGCATGAGCGATAATACAGGAATCTGGATGCTTTGGTTTTGTTTCTATGGGTTATTGATGCCTTAATATCAGTGCCCGGGATATATCATTAGAAGCCATGGCTTGAAGAGGCAGTAACTATGTGATTATGTTGGGAAAGATTTCAGATATTCATCTGAAGTAGAAGAGCACTGACTCCCAGTACAGCCTAAAATGTACTGAAACGATGCTAACAGAAACATCCTCAATTTAATGTTGATCTATACACAAAAAATCAATTTTTTTTTTTGAAAAATTAAATATAAAAAACTTCTTTTAAAGAATTAATATAATTTATCTGAAGAACAATATGTTTGGATGGTTTGGATGATTATATTATCAACCTAGCTCCATGATACAAGCTTTCTGTTTTAGAGATTTAAAGCAATTCTGTCAAAACAAATGGCCAGCCAGATTTGAAAGAGAAATGGTGTGTGCTGGTCACATCTTACTCTGCTGGGAGGAAGTGATCAGCGTCCAGGTCAGCATAGTTAGACAGGCCGGTCCCCCGATTATCACCCACCCCGGCCACCAACAGATTACACCTGTCACTATCATTTAATATTAAGTCTATTTCTGGACCCCCGCAGCGTGACCAACTACAGAGGCTTGCTGGACCCCACGGCCCCCGTCCACACACCATAAACCACAGCTTTTATTCTCGCACTGCTTAAATCGTCCTGGCGATGATAAGCGAGAGGAAGCCTTGCATGGAGATTGCTAGGAAAACATCATCAATATCTTGAGACAGGTGTGTGAACACCCAGGAAAGAGGTGTGAAACCAGATCATGTTCTCTCATGTGATTACTGACCATTTGCTGCAGCTCTGAGAATCGTATTGCATCAAATTTGGCAGCATCAACCCTAACTGAAATAGTACTTCATTGACATCTCATTTCTTGTCTCACAGAACATTCATACTTCTGTGTCACAATAGTTCCTATTTATTCAAGCATAGTCAAATTATATCCAACCTTGAGCCTTGTTATATACAATTCAAAAATGGTGAAAAATAATGAAATTTGATATTTAGATATAAACATGGTATGTTTACACATCTTCCACTGTTGTACAGAATGATTGAGCTAATTTGGAAATCAAAGTAGCCTCTTACAATTAATAGCATTCTTATGACAAACAATGCAATTCTTTAAGATTCAAAATCTTAAAGTATTTGTTACTACAAACAAACAAACATGTCAATACAAATTCTAATACTGATTATTCTTTTCAATAATAATAGAACTTTTCCTGGTATATTTACATTCTGGCACAAGGACCACATGTTTCCGCCATGTGTTACAAGCATCAGGCTGTGTGATATGTTTGTAAGTGACATGTTTAGTTGTCTTGATGTTAATCTTTGATGAGTTTGTCAAGATCACAGTCTCATCTCTGAAATGAACATAACAAAAGAAGCATGCTGCATGATGTCATGGCTCACATGCAATGCCACATTCTGCACTCCAAGGTGTATGCTGCATGATGTCATGGCTCACATGCAATGCCACATTCTGCACTCCAAGGTGTATGCTGCATGATGTCATGGCTCACATGCAATGCCACATTCTACACTCCAAGGTGCATGCTGCATGATGTCATGGCTCACATGCAATGCCACATTCTGCACTCCAAGGTGTATGCTGCATGATGTCATGGCTCACATGCAATGCCACATTCTGCACTCCAAGGTGTATGCTGCATGATGTCATGGCTCACATGCAAGATCCCAACCCTTACAAATATGAAGAGTCCAGCCCCCTTGAAGTGAATACAGTTTCAGTTAAAGTTTTGACCACTGGCCGGACACATATGCTGAACAGAATCACCATTCCATAGACTCTCATTGCATTGCACGTGACTCAAAAAGGAGTCAAAGATTTGCTGTCAGTTAATCATAGATCATAATGATTAATTATCCAAACCTATATGCGTCATCAACAGTTGGCTGCAGTAAAAGTCATCAGGATGTGTGTGATTAATGGAAATCATTTAACTCCTGATCAGTGTGCTAATGTCATCAAACAAATTATATACTCCTTATCCTTAGTCTGGGTCAAACTCCAATCTGGTCATGCATGTGGATGACTGAAGACGGTCACTCAAAAGTCATCATGTGGCTCTATAGAGTCACGCCTGACTGTTGCCTGACTGTTTCCTGACTATATGCTCTCAAAGGCATGATACAATTTGGTCATGCATGAACTCTGAGAGGCCTTATTTGAGAGTCTTTGCATGACCATGTAGATGTTTGCTAAAAACTGGTCCACTAAACACACTTTAGGTGGGCGTAAAAACTTTTCTTTGAATTAATTGTGTTAAAGGTGAGATTTCATTTGAACATGTCAAATATGTGTGTTAATCAGGCTAATGAGTCACAGAGCAATTATAGTACATTGCATCTCCCTCCTAATGTCATTGGCACCTTAACTGCTCATTTAAGACACTTGATTTCTTGACAAAAGGTCGTAGCTAAATCTAAATTATTGAAGGCCAGGCTTGAATGTATTTTAAACCTTAGTTTTTTTCAAAAGGTTGTAGCTAAATCTACATTATTGAAGGCCAGGCTTGAATGTATTTTAACCCTATATTTCTGAATAAAATGTTGTGATTAAATCTAAATCATTAAAGTTCAGAGCTTGAATGTATGTTAACCCTTGATTTCTTTATAAAAGGTCATAGCTAGATCTTCATCATTAAAGGGCCTAGATGAATGTTTGTTAACATTGAAACATGCCTAAAACTTTAAGGTAACTGAAGCCACAAATTTAACTTTAGCCTGAGTGTATTTTCTCCTGAACAGCTTCAGCCATCTTGGTTGGTTATAATGGTTTTATTTGACTATTGCTACATATGCTCCGTATCATATGATTAAGGCCTCTTGTCAAACCATCCATATCTTTCTTTTTAAATGTTTAGAAGGAAAATATGATCAAATTTGACATAAATCTTGACATTCCTTTAAAAAAAACTATCTCTGTCAAATCAAATGGAAAATGTTTCATCGTTTGTCACATGTTATCTCACGGAGGAAGGTATCTGACAGCCGCGGATAAAGCAGATGAAAGCAACAAAAGCTTCTTGGAATTCCAACATGTCTTCCAGTGATCTCCACTATAAATCTGGGATTCGTTTAAGCTTCATCGACCAAAGTATGTAACAGTCTGTATCATATCTATGCCTGATATATTGTACAACTAGCCTCAAGCCATAAATTTTAATAAATAAAGCATTTACTGTCATGGTAAATGAAAAAATGAAAAATGTTAAAGAAAATAATTATTCATGAGATATCATGAAGAATATTTCAAAGCTATGCAAGATTTTGTCAGGTCTTTTTTCCAATGTTCGTATTTCACAAAGCCAATGTGTCAGACTTGCTAATAAGATTGTCATAGTCAAGCAGATCTCTATAAGCAAAATATGACATATAATAATCCAAGATATGATTCCTATCCACAGGGTGTGTGGAATATCTGTGAATTTCTACCTACAGGGTGTTTGAAATTTCTAATGTCCAAAAAATTGAGATGAATAATTCTGTCATACTATCGATCATACTGTCCGTCATGTTATCTTTCATGAAGTCTGTCATGTTATCTTTCACGAAGTCTGTCATGTTATTTTTCATGAAGTGCATTATGTTATCTTTCATATCTGTCATGTAGACCATCAAGCAGTCTGACATGCAGTGTGCTATGCTGTCTGTCATGTAGACCATCAAGCAGTCTGACATGCAGTGTGCTATGCTGTCTGTCATGTAGACCATCAAGCAGTCTGACATGCAGTGTGCTATGCTGTCTGTCATGTAGACCATCAAGCAGTCTGACATGCAGTGTGCTATGCTGTCTGTCATGTAGACCATCAAGCAGTCTGACATGCAGTGTGCTATGCTGTCTGTCATGTAGACCATCAAGCAGTCTGACATGCAGTGTGCTATGCTGTCTGTCATGTAGACCATCAAGCAGTCTGACATGCAGTGTGCTATGCTGTCTGTCATGTTCTATTTCATGCAGTTTGTCATGTCATCTGTCATGCAGTATGTCATGTTATCTTTCATACTCTCAGTCATACTGTCTGTCATGTAGTCCATCAAGCAGTGTGTCATGCGGTGTGTCATGCTGTCTGTCATGCTGTCTGTCAATGCAGTGCATACTGTTTACCTCATTCTATACATGCCAATCTTGGTGTTTCTACATATGCCTTTTGCTGTCTGTGATTGCATCATTAAGTTGAAGCCAAGCTTTTCTCATAAGGAGGCAATTGAGATATAGGATAGACACAGTGAAGGATGAGCTTCTTCTAATTTGCAAGTCTAATTCTGGCTCCAATTTTATATTTTCTGCATAAAAAGGATGGACACATTTCAAATTTAATGCTTAAATGTGAACACAGCAAGACAAACTGCATTTCAGGCTACTCATATGGGAAACAAGGCTACCAAATTAAATATACATCACAAATTAGATTGTGATCACAGATTTTTTCAAATTACAAACACTTTTCAGATTTCCAATGCTTCTAGGAGACACATGTAGGGTAATGTATTATAATAATATGAGATTTGTTTCACGAATGTTTGGCTCTGGGGAATATGCGTCCTTACCATTTATAGATGCCTGACTCTTTAATGAATTTTAAAGCAATCTCCATTTAGAAAGGAAAATCATCAAACTTTCCTAACTTGTTAAAGTGATTCGTCACCAGTGTCGGACTAGACCACAACATGTGTCGCAAAGTCATTTTTCTCCTCAAAATATCTTGATGGTCTCTAAATGGACCGATGGATATGTGCCAAAAACCTGTCATGTCCATAACGTTCTCACTGATCGCCTATATCAGGGTATAAGATTGTTAGAAGATGGGCACAATCCCCACAGCCTAACCCCTGCACTGCCATTGACCTGCACACCACTCCCACAGCCTAACCCCTGCACTGCCACTGACCTGAACACCACTCCCACAGCCTAACCCCTGCACTGCCACTTACCTGCACACCACTCACACAGCCTAACCCCTGCACTGCCACTGTCCTGCACTGACACTGACCTGCACACCACTCCCACAGCCTAACCCCTGCACTGCCACTGACCTGCAAACCACTCCCACAGCCTAACCCCGGCACTGCCACTGACCTGCACACCACTCCCACAGCCTAACCCCTGCACTGCCACTGACCTGCACACCACTCCCACAGCCTAACCCTTGCACTGCCATTGACCAGAATACCACTCCCACAGCCTAACCCCTGCACTGCCACTGACCAGCACACCACTCCCACAGCCTAACCCCTGCACTGCCACTGACCTGCACTGCCACTCCCACAGCCTAACCCTTGCACTGCCATTGACCAGAATACCACTCCCACAGCCTAACCCCTGCACTGCCACTGACCTGCACACCACTCCCACAGCCTAACCCCTGCACTGCCACTGACCTGCACTGCCACTCCCACAGCCTAACACCTGCACTGCCACTGACCTGCACACCACTCCCACAGCCTAACCCCTGCACTGCCACTGACCTGCACACCACTCCCACAGCCTTACCCCTGCACTGCCACTGACCTGCATACCACTCCCACAGCCTAACCCCTGCACTGCAACTGACCAGCACATGATAAGTGGCTGCGGAGGATGAGTCATGGTATTGGAAACTAATAAAGAATTGCAGGGGCAAGAGGTGTGAACCCGGCACACTGTACCAACAAATTATCAGGCTGCTGACGAGGACATGAGAGCTAAGATACACATGTCCTGTGTCGATGAACCATTCCCAGGCTGTCTCCTCAACTTCCTCTTGTTCCCATCGGGTGGTATTTTAATGACGAGACAAAACTGTTTGGCATTCACGAGCTTTCACTTCTCAATCTTTGACATTGGTGCCAGCAGCAACAAGTTTTGCTGGCAAACTCGGCGCTTCTCACTCCCTATTGATTGCTGTGAGTGAAGAGCTACTTTTTTGGGCTAAATAAACACACCTAGAACCTAGTACATTGGGGTACTGACTCCACAATCAATCGCATAGCAACCAGAGAATTTCTCATGATATAGGTTCTTGGACCGCAATGGTCCCAGTATACTGACATAAATAAACATACAGCTGGGTTCAAATAGGTCACAATTATACTTGATGAAATATATTCTATGTATTCACCAAATCTTTCCATGTACGAAATTTGTCTAACCTGACCTACTATGTGATGTGTCTATCCTGACCTACTATGAGATGTGTCTAACCTGACCTACTATGTGATGTGTCTAACCTGGCCAACTATGTCATGTGTCTAACCTGAGCTACTATGTCATGTGTCTAACCTGGCCTACTATGTCATGTGTCTAACCTGGCCTACTATGAGATGTGTCTAACCTGGCCTACTATGTCATGTGTCTAACCTGGCCAACTATGTCATGTGTCTAACCTGGCCTACTATGTCATGTGTCTAACCTGGCATTCTATGTGATGTGTCTTACCTGACCTACTATGAGATGTGTCTAACCTGGCCTACTATGTGATGTGTCTAACCTGGCCTACTATGTGATGTGTCTAACCTGACCTACTATGAGATGTGTCTAACCTGGCCTACTATGTGATGTGTCTAACCTGACCTACTATGAGATGTGTCTAACCTGGCCTACTATGAGATGTGTCTAACCTGGCCTACTATGTGATGTGTCTAACCTGGCCTACTATGTCATGTGTCTAACCTGACCTACTATGAGATGTGCCTAACCTGGCCTACTATGTGATGTGTCTAACCTGGCCTACTATGTGATGTGTCTAACCTGACCTACTATGAGATGTGTCTAACCTGACCTACTATGAGATGTGTCTAACCTGGCCTACTATGAGATGTGTCTAACCTGGCCTACTATGTGATGTGTCTAACCTGGCCTACTATGTGATGTGTCTAACCTGACCTACTATGAGATGTGCCTAACCTGGCCTACTATGTGATGTGTCTAACCTGGCCTACTATGTGATGTGTCTAACCTGACCTACTATGAGATGTGTCTAACCTGACCTACTATGAGATGTGTCTATCCTGACCTACTATGTGAAGTGTCTAACCTGACCTACTATGTGATGTGTCTAACCTGGCCTACTATGTGATGTGTCTAACCTGACCTACTATGTGATGTGTCTAACCTTGCCTACTATGTGATGTGTCTAACCTGACCTACTATGTGATGTGTCTAACCTGACCTACTATGTGATGTGTCTAACCTGGCCTACTATGTGATGTGTCTAACCTGGCCTACTATGTGATGTGTCTAACCTGACCTACTATGAGATGTGTCTAACCTGGCCTACTATGTGATGTGTCTAACCTGACCTACTATGTGATGTGTCTAACCTGACCTACTATGATATGTGTCTAACCTGGCCTACTATGTCATATGTCTAACCTTGCCTACTATGTGATGTGTCTAACCTGGCCTACTATGGGATGTGTCTAACCTGACCTACTATGTGATGTGTCTAACCTGACCTACTATAAGATGTGTCTAACCTGGCCTACTATGAGATGTGTCTAACCTGACCTACTTTGAGATGTGTCTAACCTGGCCTACTATGTAATGTGTCTAACCTGACCTACTATGTGATGTGTCTAACCTGACCTACTATGTGATGTGTCTAACCTGACCTACTATGTGATGTGTCTAACCTGACCTACTATGATATGTGTCTAACCTGACCTACTATGTGATGTGTCTAACCTGGCCTACTATGTGATGTGTGTAACCTGGCCTACTATGTCATGTGTCTAACCTGGCATTCTATGTGATGTCTCTAATCTGGCCTACTATGTGATGTGTCTAACCTGGCCTACTATAAGATGTGTCTAACCTGACCTACTCTGAGATGTGTCTAACCTGACCTACTATGTGATGTGTCTATCCTGACCTACTATGTGAAGTGTCTAACCTGACCTACTATGAGATGTGTCTAACCTGGCCTACTATGTGATGTGTCTAACCTGGCCTACTATGTGATGTGTCTAACCTGGCCTACTATGTGATGTGTCTAACCTGACCTACTATGTGATGTGTCGAACCTGACCTACTATGTGATGTGTCTAACCTGACCTACTATGAGATGTGCCTAACCTGGCCTACTATGTGATGTGCCTTACCTGACCTACTACGTGATGTGTCTAACCTGACCTACTATGAGATGTGCCTAACCTGGCCTACTATGTGATGTGTCTAACCTGGCCTACTATGAGATGTGTCTAACCTAACCTACTATGTCATGTGTCTAACCTGACCTACTATGTGATGTGTCTAACCTGGCCTACTATGTGATGCATGGTAGAGATGATGGTATCTTGTCTTCTCTACATCGTGATGTACATGTACATCACACAAATCATAACATTCTCCTTTCATATTAAGTGATGTGAAGCTGGGAACAAATTAAACTTTCCATTTATTATGTCTTCAAGTTACACCGCTCTTGCTCATACATCTCCAATTCCTCAGAGTGAAAAATAAAATTCTGTGGCTGTCAATCTTCATTTTATAGCTTGCACATCATATCTGTGAAATTGCAATATAAATTCCTTTCAAACCATAATATTTTGATCATTTTCCATGAAGCTGAGGTCTACAGATAGATGGCAGACCACCAATTCCTTCATCACAGCTGACAGATATCTGAGGCTATTAGAATCGCCCTGAGAAAGCCACTGTCATTCCCTAGAACTCTGAGCACCAAGATTACTCAGATGGGAAATTTACTTTGATTTAAACTTGTTTGAACTGGATCTTGTAAAAACAATAGTACTTATCTCACACTGTATGCCAGTCACTTTTCCTCACCATTTCATTAAGGAGATTGCCTGGCAACCACACTGACACACACTTTTGAACTCCTCTTTAAGATGGATGACTTTTAAGTGCTTGCTATCTCACGTTTTTGTAGTTGCTAGGATCCTTGGCACTCACAGAATGTCACAGAAATCTTCTTTTTTGGTTCTCACGGTCACTCCGCTAAGGATGTTAATGCGTATATCAGAGTATTGTTAAGAATTGTCATGTACTTCATAACATCATGTTTCCTCAATCTCTGATCTCAGACCTGGATTCCACAGCAGAGAACTTCTGATCATTTCAGATTCTTCATGGACCTGCCTTTAAGTTTACAAGAATTTTTATCTGTTGTTAAAGAAATCATTTTTCGTTTCTTATCTTGTTGGATTGCAAGTGAGTTGTGGCTGGGCAGGAAATTTGTCCAGTACTGGTATTTCTGAAGACATCTGGCTAAACTCTCAGTCTGTGACTATCTTTTATTCAAATTGTCCAAATAATATCTGCTAATTTTTCATATACATATTCCTCATGCTTTGTGATGAGAAACAGGAAGTTAGTCCACTGAGAATATCAACAAATTGCCTTAGAATGACCTTGACCTTATCTGGTGAACATTACATAAATGGTAACAGGAAGATGAATTATGTGAAGTAAATAATAAAAATTGACATCATTCAAGATATCAAATTTCACCAGATAAAACGACATCCGATAACAAAATCTCAGGAACAAATTGCTGGAATATCTCCTCTGTCTCATAAGGCTAATGCAGAAAGTCGACCTTTAACTGGCATGCATGAAAATATGTTACTTTTCTGAAATACTGCAGCGATGATGCTTGTGAGAAGAGTCTCCTGTTAAGAGACACTGGATGTTTCAGAATGAGGAAATACATTCCACAGAAATGAAGTAACAAGTAAATATCTGAAGTGGTGTAGTCTTTTTTGTCTATAATTCCCTTTTATTGATGGAAATATTCTAACTATGGTCTACTCTGTCAAGGGTATGTTTAGACTGAGGTCTATTCTGTTGAGGCCTATTCTGAGTTTTAGTGAACTACTCTGTTAAGGGTCTGTTCAGACTATGGCCTATTTTGTCTACAGATTATGGTTTATTCTGAATAGGGTGTTACCTTCCTGTGGTCTACTCTGTCAAGTGTCGGCCACGGGCCGTGGCGCAGTTGGTTAGAGAGCCAGCTTATTCGCACCAGTTCCTCTATGATGATCCAAAGGTCGTGGGTTCGAACTCATGATTGAACTCATGATTCAATTTCCCATATGAACTGAGGACCGTGCCAAAGGGTTAACCCGTTGGTCTTGTAAATCTGTGACCGGGTGGGTTGTCATGTCAAGGACCTGCAACATGACAATTCAGTGAGGCAGCACTATATCTGCTACAAGTAGGTCTCATCGCGAAACGACTGAAATAATGTTGAACGTGATGTAAAACCCCAAACAAACAAACAAACAAATCTGTCAAGTGTATGGTCTATTCTGTCTCGGTCTTTGCTGAGTATACATGGTCTATTCTGTGTAGGGTCTGTTTCGACTATGGTCTATTCTGTGTAGGGTCTGTTTTGACTCCGGTCTATTCTGTGTAGGGTCTGTTTAGACTATGGTCTATTCTGTGTAGGGTCTGTTTCGACTACGGTCTATTCTGTGTAGGGTCTGTTTCGACTACGGTCTATTCTGTGTAGGGTCTGTTTAGACTATGGTCTATTCTGTGTAGGGTCTGTTTCGACTACGGTCTATTCTGTGTAGGGTCTGTTTCGACTACGGTCTATTCTGTGTAGGGTCTGTTTCGACTACGGTCTATTCTGTGTAGGGTCTGTTTAGACTATGGTCTATTCTGTGTAGGGTCTGTTTAGACTATGGTCTATTCTGTGTAGGGTCTGTTTCGACAATGGTCTATTCTGTGTAGGGTCTGTTTCGACTACGGTCTATTCTGTGTAGGGTCTGTTTCGACTATGGTCTATTCTGTGTAGGGTCTTTTTGATTATGGTTTATTCTCATTTTTATCCATCACAAATTATAAATCTGAGTTTGACAGGAACTACTCAAAAATCATTTGCAAATTGAGAAAAAGAATAAACTTTGGAAGCTTCTTGAATGTGTGCGCATGCGCAAACCTTGTGAGTGTGAGGTCAATATGCAGTCCATGGATTACCAGAGTCTATGGATGACTCTTGTTCTACCAGCTGATATCACAAACAGGAGTACACACTAAATCATGTTAGTACAGTGTAGTTGGCTCCATTTGCTGGAGAGGTTGTTCAACCCCAAACAATTATCAAAGCAAGTCAAACATAGGTCAGTTAATCTTTTTGTTATATTTGTGATATGGAGATGTCCTTCAGAGACCAGCATGTTTGAAGTATAAGAGTAATGGTGTAATTTTCTCAGTCTCTCCTGCTCTATCATCGCCATTGATTGCTCAGTCAATCACATGGCCTGCTCAATTGTTGTAAAACTCTTGCAGGTTACACGCACACGGCTATTAGCTTATCTACCTCCTTTACAAGAGTGCTGTAGCTGGTGTCTGATACGACCATGATTTACTTTATCAGCCAATCAGAGGAATTCATCTGCCGTTGTCGCGGTGGGAGATTGTCTCCGTTGGATTGGCAGTGAGCAGTCAGCTGACTGTCGTTATCTGGCTCGGCAGACAATTAACACAAAATCTCAATGAAATTGTGACACCATAAAAATGGATTAGATCTCAAAAAGACCTTGTCTGCAATAAAATAATAGTATCTATCCATAACAAGTAAAGTGTGATCTACAAACTTTGTCCTCAGGATAATATCAAATCAGTCCAATAGTATAGCTTATAATTGGACCATATGTACTGATATATGCTCAATCATGGAGAAAATATTGCATATGATGTATATTTCATTGTATAATAATGAAATATTTAACAGCAGGATGAATGTTTCAACAAGGAAAACATTTGAAGGTCACATACAGACCTCAAAGGTCCTTGATATTTACAAAATATATCCAAATGTTTACCCTAGGACTTACAAAGATGTTTTATTTACAAAATAAAAATAAATCCTACATAGATTTTTCAATATCAGTTCAAGAGAAGCATATTCTTGGAAATGTTGTTAAAATATTCAGTTCAGAATATATGATTAATATACATTGCATCCCTTTGATGTTTTTGATAAAGATATAATATGTACATGTATATTTATGTATATGTATATATATATCTGAGATAAGAAATGTGTGCAATGCTTGCACTATCTTTACATTGTCATGCTTATTAATTCTTCAAGCAATAAGAGGAATAATCATAGAGATAACCTTGTTAATATAAACATCTTTTTATCAGTCGGATATATTAACTGAGACATTTCTGACTCCTCACAAAGGAGAGCATACCAGGTACGCAAGAGAGCTGTTTGCACAGAGATTACTGCAAAGATTTGCAAAGATTTAGGCCATTTATCTCCCAGATTATCTCCCTTAAGCTCGTATCTTCTCTGGAAATTGTTATGAGAAAGTTGTCACCATAAATTAACATGAGACATAAATCAAGATGGAGATTTGCGAGTATTATGTTTTGATTTTGTGATATTTTCTCCTCTTTTGTAAGACAAACACGGGCTACATCTTCCATCTCATACCCTGATCCAGATCTCAGACACATCAATGATTCCGATCTGCTAAACTTCACAACCATTTCCAAAATAATCTTTGCGGTATTATCCAGATAATCCAGGACATATCGTTCTGTGGTATGGTAAGTATAAAGCTTCTTTTCTAATTTTATCAATATATATATCACTATGTAATTTATAGTCATTTAAAATCTGTTCAAAAAGCATTAAAACATCCATGGATCAAATGATGTAAGCCTTTTTAGACACTATATATATATATATATATATATATATATATATATATATATATATATATATATATATATATATATATATATATATATATATATATATATAGTGTCCATCCTCTATTGTCTAATGATTAATAATTAAACCATCTTCTATTGTCTAATGATTAAAAGTACATCTTTTATTGTTTAATGACTAAAGGTACACCATCCTTTATTGTCTAATGACAAAAGTAAAATCATCCTCTATTGTCTAATGATTAAAAGTTAAACCATCTTCTATTTTCTAATGATTGATATTAAAAACATCTTTTTTTGTCTAATGATTAAAAGTACATCTTTTATTGTCTAATGACTAAAGGTACACCATCCTCTATTTCTAATGATAAAAAGTAAAACCATCTTCTATTTTCTTATGATTGATAGTAAAAACATCTTTTATTGTCTAATGACAAAAAGCAAAACCATCCTCTATTGTCTAATGATTAAAAGTACAACATCTTCTATTGCCTATTTATATTCTATTATCTTTTAAAATAATTGAACATACTTTCGGAAATAGGTTCAAAGAAAACCCCTTGACTAGCCTTTGTACCATGTTTCCATTTCTATGTTATCTCTAAGGACCTGAGATATTGAAGGCTTAATATGCTAACTGTAGTGAAGGGCAAGGTATGAGCTAGTTGGTCTTTCTATCACACCATTTCAAACTTCATAAATGTGTCATTGACAGTCAATAATATTATTGTTTTGAATAGATTTGTTTATATTTGGCATATCCTGAGCTTTATTTAGCCCACATCTTGCAAAAGAAATTACCATATGTTGGGGGCAAATAGAAACTCATCACAGTGAAGTAAACAGAACAGAAATAAACCTGTCAATGCTAGTCAGCTTCCCTGATGTGTGTCAACAATAACAATAACAAAAACAATGCCAGTTATTTCTGAAAGTCTAATTGATCAATTTTATTTGGCCATTGCATGATGCACGAGGTCAGTGTGAGGTTAGTGTGAGGTTAGTGTGAGGTTAGTGTGAGGTTAGTGTGAGCATTGCATATCAGTACACCCTGCAGCTTGACAATTTCCTTACTACTGTCTACATACCAATTTTGGGATGAATTTAATTTTTATATAACATAAATTGGTAAATGCTAGGTCTATCAGTCTTCACTATGACTAAATTTTTGGATGAGCATCCTCCCCAGTCTTAATAACCGGCATCATCACCACCAGTGGGTGGGGTAGGTCGAAGGATAGGATAGGTCCAGGGATAGGTCCAGGATAGGTCCAGGATAGGTCCAGGGATAGGTCCAGGGATAGGTCCAGGGATAGGTCCAGTGGTAGGTCCAGGGATAGGTCCAGGGATAGGCACAAGGATAGGATAGGTCAAGGATAGGTCCAGGGATAGGTCAAAGGATAGGTCCAGGGATAGGTCCAAGGATAGGTCCAGGATAGGTCCAGGGATAGGTCCAGGGATAGGTCCAGGGATAGGTCCAGGGATAGGCGCAAGGATAGGATAGGTCCAGGATAGGTCCAGGGATAGGTCCAGTGGTAGGTCCAGGGATAGGTCCAATGATAGGTCCAGGGATAGGTCCAGGGATAGGTCCAGGGATAGGTCCAGGGATAGGTCCAGGATAGGTCCAGGGATAGGTCCAGGGATAGGTCCAGGATAGGTCCAGGATAGGTCCAGGATAGGTCCAGGATAGGTCCAGGGATAGGTCCAGTGGTAGGTCCAGGGATAGGTCCAAGGATAGGTCAAGGGATAGGTTCAGGGATAGGCGCAAGGATAGGATAGGTCCAGGATAGGTCCAGGGATAGGTCCAGGGATAGGCGCAAGGATAGGTCCAGGGATAGGTCCAGTGGTAGGTCCAAGGATAGGTCCAAGGTTAGGTCCAGGATAGGTCCAGGGATAGGTCCAGGATAGGTCCAGGGATAGGTCCAAGGATAGGTCCAGGATAGGTCCAGGATAGGTCCAGGGATAGGTCCAGTGGTAGGTCCAGGGACAGGTCCAAGGATAGGTCCAGGGATAGGTCCAGGACAGGTCCAAGGATAGGTCCAGGGATAGGTCAAGGATAGGTCCAGGGATAGGTCAAGGGATAGGTCAAGGGATAGGTCAAGGATAGGTCCAGGGATAGGTCCAGGATAGGTCCAGGATAGGTCCAGGGATAGGTCCAGGATAGGTCCAGGGATAGGTCCAGGATAGGTCCAGGGATAGGTCCAGGATAGGTCCAGGGATAGGTCCAGGATAGGTCCAGGATAGGTCCAGGATAGGACCAGGATAGGTCCAGGATAGGTCCAGGATAGGTCCAGGATAGGTCCAGGGAAATTAAACACTGAAATTTCTCAAGGTTCTCAATTCTCTAGTTTCCATCTCTTTTGTTGATGACATTTTGACATGGGATATACTTTTGACATAAGTTGATGTCATTGTATAGGTGAGTATTTCCATGGCCTGGTGTTTCTGAACACAAAGAGATCTCAAATGAACCATCTCTATTATTTAATCAGTTTTATTTCTCTGAACTTCCTTTTGTTGATGCGAATATGAAGAAGGCTAATTTTATTTTTGATGTCATCTATTCATGAAATAAAGCTGTTGCCATTTTAAAACTTTAAAACAAGAAATTCTTGTTTTCAATAGATAAGTGCTTAGTTGTTTTGTAAATATTTGGAAGGTCATATTTCTTTGTCAGATGATTTACTTGTGTTCTAAAATAACTTGCCATTTCCTGATTTCTCACAATTAAAAAATTACATATCCAAGTTCAGCTCATGTAACGTTAATACATAGTCATCCAATATGAATGGAATCCCTCATGATGTATAGTGATACCAATTATGATAGACCTCGACACATAATACATCTGATGATAGACCTCACGATACATCTGATGATAGACCTCATGATACATCTGATGATAGACCTCTTGACACATAATACATCTGATGATAGACCTCACGATACATCTGATAATAAACCTCATGATACATCTGAAGATAGACCTCATGATACATCTGATGATATACCTCATGATACATCTGATGATAGACCTCATGATACATCTGATGATAGACATCATGATGCATCTGATGATAGACCTCATGATACATCTGATGATAGACCTCATGATACATCTGATGATAGACCTCAGGATACATCTGATGATAGACCTCATGATACATCTGATGATAGACCTCAGGATACATCTGATGATAGACCTCATGGTACATCTGATGATAGACCTCATGGTACATCTGATGATAGACCTCATGATATATCTGATGATAGACCTCACGATACATCTGATGATAGACCTCTTGACACATAATACATCTGATGATAGACCTCACGATACATCTGATAATAAACCTCATGATACATCTGAAGATAGACCTCATGATACATCTGATGATAGACCTCATGATACATCTGATGATAGACCTCTTGACACATAATACATCTGATGATAGACCTCATCATACATCTGATGATAAACCTCATGATACATCTGATGATAAACCTCATGATACATCTGATGATAGACCTCATGATATATCTGATGATAGACCTCACGATACATCTGATGATAGACCTCATGATACATCTGATGATAGACCTCATGGTACATCTGATGATAGACCTCATGGTACATCTGATGATAGACCTCATCATACATCTGATGATAGACCTCATCATACATCTGATGATAGACCTCATCATACATCTGATGATAAACCTCATCATACATCTGATGATAGACCTCACGATACATCTGATGACAGACCTCATGGTACATCTGATGATAGACCTCATGGTACATCTGATGATAGACCTCATCATACATCTGGTGATAGACCTCATCATACATCTGATGATAGACCTCACGATACATCTGATGATAGACCTCATCATACATCTGATGATAGACCTCACGATACATCTGATGATAGACCTCATCATACATCTGAAGATAGACCTCATGATACATCTGATGATAGACCTCATGGTACATCTGATGATAGACCTCATCATATATCTGATGATAGACCTCATGGTACATCTGATGATGGACCTCATGGTACATCTGATGATAGACCTCATGATACATCTGATGATAGACCTCACGATACATCTGATGATAGACCTCATGATACATCTGATGATAGACCTCATCATACATCTGATGATGGACCTCATGACACATCTGATGATAGACCTCATGGTACATCTGATGATAGACCTCATGATACATCTGATGATAGACCTCATCATACATCTGATGATAGACCTCATCATACATCTGATGATAAACCTCATCATACATCTGATGATAGACCTCACGATACATCTGATGATAGACCTCATGATACATCTGATGATAGACCTCATCATACATCTGATGATAGACCTCATGATACATCTGATGATAGACCTCATGATACATCTGATGATGGACCTCATGACACATCTGATGATAGACCTCATGGTACATCTGATGATAGACCTCATGATACATCTGATGATAGACCTCATCATACATCTGATGATAGACCTCATCATACATCTGATGATAAACCTCATCATACATCTGATGATAGACCTCACGATACATCTGATGACAGACCTCATCATACATCTGATGATAGACCTCATGGTACATCTGATGATAGACCTCATCATACATCTGATGATAGACCTCATGACACATCTGATGATAGACCTCATGACACATCACATCTGATGATAGACCTCATCATACATCTGATGATAGACCTCACGATACATCTGATGATAGACCTCATCATACATCTGATGATAGACCTCATGATATATCTGATGATAGACCTCATCATACATCTGATGATAGACCTCATGATACGTCTTATGATAGACCTCATGACACATCTGATGATAGACCTCATGGTACATCTGATGATAGACCTCATGGTACATCTGATGATAGACCTCATGATACATCAGATGATAAACCTCATGGTACATCTGATAATAAACCTCATGATACATCTGAAGATAGACCTCATGATACATCTGATGATAGACCTCATGATACATCTGATGATAGACCTCATGATACATCTGATGATAGACATCATGATACATCTGATGATAGACCTCATGATACATCTGATGATAGACCTCATGATACATCTGATGATAGACATCATGATACATCTGATGATAGACCTCATGACACATCTGATGATAGACCTCATGATACATCTGATGATAGACCTTATGGTACATCTGATGGTGGTACAATGTATGTTACATGAATTCTATTTTTATTTTTATTTTTTATTTTTATTTTTATTTTGATATAAGCACCAGATCATTTAATACATCTGAAAGAAGCCACTGGCAGCAGTGGGATCTCAATTTCACTCAATCTTCCACCCTTCATATAAATAACCAACTTGCATAAAAATAACTAGCTACGCCGGAGTGGGTTTTTTATTTTTGAAATATCAGATATTCATTTTATTAATCATAATGAAGAACTTTGGTTGTTTTTCGATCGCTGAATAACCTCAGTGAGTCAATGGAATGTGTTGGTATTATTATCTCACCAACTAATTAGTTTAGCGGCCATCTTTCCACTTTTCAGCCACTTGATAGCATAGACCTCAGGGTTAGGGTTAGGTTATTATATAAGATGGAATGAAAAGTGAATTCCAGCATGGCACTGAGTATAACTCAGGCTTGACGTCTGACACTTCTGTTAAAACTGTGAAATTATTGCATGAACTTGGCATTTGATTTCCTATTACACAAATAGTAATAATAAAATGCATAAAGTGCAAAACAGTGTCTGTTAAACAGTTGGGTCTCTATTAGACATTTCTCAAAGACATCATTGTTTATGACTTGTTATTTGTATTATGAGAATGGCAATTAAGAATACTGACCAGGCTCTTCTGTCCCAAGCTCTGTCCATTTAGATAACATCTCTTTCTGTTCTTTCTCGGGTCTCTAGAACAATATACACATAGGACCTTTGAGATAATAGTATATGTTGTCAATCAAAATATGTCGCCTATAAAATAGACACATATTTCAAAGAAAAAATACCCCTAATTTGATGTCAATTTAAATTGTAATTTACTCAATAACCGATACAGAATCAACCACTTCATGTTGATATTTTTGATAAAGATATACATATTCAATTTGATATTTTAGATAAAGATATACATATTGATATTTTAGATAAAGATATACATATTGATATTTTAGATAAAGATATACATTTTATGCTGATTCTTTATAAAAGTATGCATCTTTAAGGATTATATTATTGATTGTAAAAACTCACCTTCCTGGCCAGGGGCACGCCGAGTTCTGTGCACATGCTGTTCAAACTTTTGAGAATTCTTTTTTCCCATGTGACCTGGCAATACAAACAGAGAAAATGGCAGAGAGCAGATCTGGTCACATTCACAGTTAAATATGCTCATTATCATGCAGAATATCATTCATAGCAAAACTGCTCTGAAGGGAATGAATAAAATACTTGGAATATAAAAAAATAAACATCCCCATGGTGACATATAATATACATGAGATGGGGTAATTCCAAGTTAACCTTAAACAGAGTGATACAAATACTGAAAGCTGCATCAATCTATATATATACATGTACATTATATGTACATGGTTTTCATTAAGTTCCAAACAAGATGTGCCATTTCATGTAGTCATCTGAGAGTTGCACCTTATCTAACTAATCAGCAGGTGAATGACAAGGGGCTGGGAGAGTTATACTTTAATTAACTAATCAGCAGGTGAATGACAAGGGGCTGAGAGAGTGAGACCTTAATTAACTAATCAGCAGGTGAGTGACAAGGGCTGGGAGAGTAAGACCTTACTTAACTAATCAGCAGGTTAATGACAAGGGGCTGGAATAGTTATATCTTAATTATATAATCAGCAGGTTAATGACAAGGGGCTGGAAGAGTAAGACCTTAATTAACTAATCAGCAGGTGAATGACAAGGGGCTGGGAGAGTAAGACCTTAATTAACTAATCAGCAGGTGAATGACAAGGGGCTGGGAGAGTAAGACCTTAATTAACTAATCAGCAGGTGAGTGACAAGGGCTGGGAGAGTAAGACCTTACTTAACTAATCAGCAGGTTAATGACAAGGGGCTGGGAGAGTAAGACCTTACTTAACTAATCAGCAGGTTAATGACAAGGGGCTGGGAGAGTAAGACCTTACTTAACTAATCAGCAGATCAATGACAAGGGGCTGAGAGAGTTATACTTTAATTAACTAATCAGCAGGTCAATGACAACGGGCTGGGAGAGTAAGACCTTAATTAACTAATCAGCAGTTTAATGACAAGGGGCTGGGAGAGTAAGACCTTACTTAACTAATCAGCAGGTTAATGACAAGGGTCTGGGAGAGTAAGACCTTACTTAACTAATCAGCAGATCAATGACAAGGGGCTGAGAGAGTTATACTTTAATTAACTAATCAGCAGGTCAATGACAAGGAGCTGGGAGAGTAGGACCTTAATTAACTAATCAGCAGGTGAATGACAAGGGGCTGGGAGAGTAAGACCTTACTTAAATAATCAGCAGGTGAATGACAAGGGGCTGGAATAGTTATATCTTAATTATATAATCAGCAGGTTAATGACAAGGGGCTGGGAGAGTAAGACCTTAATTAACTAATCAGCAGGTGAATGACAAGGGGCTGGGAGAGTTATATATAAGGCATGAAGTCTCCTCTATCACTTAGTTACTCACCTGTGCTCGCCTCACGTAGGTGATCGGCTCCTTGTTGTGCTCGTTGGGCGCCAGTGGGTGGGGGATTCTGGGATACTTCTGCATGTACTGGTACACAGCATTGCGGAGCTTCAGTTCCCATCCTGATAGAAAGAACATATACAACAAGATAAAGCAGTGGGGCTGGAGATACCACACAGGCATGACCTGAGAAAATATCAAACAAAAAATAAAAATATATCATTTAAAAAGAATAATTTATCTCATAAACATGAAAGGTAGGAATTTGGAATATCTTAATTTCAGATCATTCCTTGTAATGGAAGCACTATTTACACTATAGATTTTGACTTTGACAATTTTGACTTTGACATTGTTGTCATGAATTTGTCTCATGTTCTGCACAATGAGAGGTTATGATTTCTATGCCAAGGTTTAACATAGTGCATGCAGAGTATCTGCCGACATTATATATTGTGAAACAAGTAATTCTATAACCATAACCCTCTGGCTTGATAGCTCCGCTGACTTCAATGGAAACACATGAACTGTGAAACTTGCAAACTTTCTATGTGCTCTGCAGGCCAGTCCAGTTGCTTTCCACCCATTTATAGGATATGCACAGTAATGGTGCACTTCTCAAGAAACACTGCGTGTTTCAGACTTTCATTTCTATGGTTGCCTACCTTGTTCTCTGCTGTTACAAAACCACAACAACGATAGGGTTCCAGTCCAACCAATGCTTGTGACAATTGATTCAAAGGCATAAGCTTTGAAATGTCTGATGTTGAATATAGATTTCTGATGTTGGATGGCTGAATGTCGGACATATTGTCTGATGTGGGTCAAAACTTTTGGTGAACATTGACAACACTTTGTGTTTACCATGCAAGCCTAATATTTAGTATCTCCAGTTCATTGTTCATGAGATTTGGCTGGCCAATAATACAAAGGTCAAGGTTACAATAACAAGGTCAAAGGTCAAATCGGAAAAAAATGTATATGGTGTTTGACATTGTGTTGATATATAACAGATATGAACTACTATTTATTCACTTTTAATGGTTGAGATGTTGCATGTACACAAATTTTGAATTCAAAGTCAAGATGTCAAGGTCAAAGGTCATATGACTAACAAAGTATGGTGAGGCACAGCCATGACCTGAGACATTTCTGTATACAAAGTTTTAATTTCCTCTTATGAGTGGTTGCTCCTTACAAAATTTGTGACCTCAAGGTCACTGCACTAAGGTCAATGGTGACATCACTGAGATTTGAAAGAATCTGAATCTTTAACTCTCTATCTACCTCTGAATAAAATGTGAAACAAATATTACTGGTTGTTTTGGAGGAGAAAATATTTAAAGAAATGTTGATGGGCAGATGGACAGACAGACAAACAGATATTTTCCCACTCCAAAAGCTCTGCGAGCTAAAGTGTCAGCAAAGCTAAAAAGAGAGATGATGTTAGATGGAAGTGCCAAGTGTCGATCAGTTTATCTACATGTCAACAGTTTATCTACATTTGCAACAAAATTCATGAAGGATACACACATTGTTGAAACACAATTATTAATATAGAACTGTAAGTTGCTTGCATATGTCAATATCTGGTCTTCTAAAATTAAATCATGAACAATATAAACTATGATATATTCTATTATGCAACATTGGTTTAATTTCAAAGCAATGGATATGGGCGCGACACAGTACATATATATCCACTTTAGACCTACATATTTATCCACTTATAAAATAGTTTGAAGAACCAATTTCCAGATGCTAAATGTGTGATAAAATTTGTGCTTTTATTCTTCTGTACGCAGTAAATAATTTGATTTGACTATTCTATATAGTTGGTGTATTGAATATCCTAGTTTTATCAATTACCATTTGGAAAGTTCAAATTAATTGGATTAATAACTTCTGCTAAACATTTTGGCATCTGCATCCCCACTCTGCCTCTACACAACATATGACATCACCATATTCCTGGGACACCACTCAGCAATGTCAGGGTGGCTGAGTGCAAAGCTTCATCAACCATCTTTGCAAAATCAAGATATATCTGACAGAAAAAAAATCTAAGATACGAAGTATCATGACAAGTCATCATTCACTGCCCTATGTGAACCCTGAGATCAATGGAGGGCAGGTCATTAAGGGCTCTGCACATTTTAAATACTTCTCAGCAAAACACACTTGACATACAGGGCCAAATATGTGTGCAAAATGGGTGGGAGGGTGTGTCCTGTGGAGGTCTCCAGGGTGGGAGGGTGTGTCCTGTGGAGGTTTCCAGGGTGGGGATGTGTCCTGTGGAGGTCTCCAGGGTGGGAGGATGTGTCCTGTGGAGGTCTCCAGGGTGGGAGGATGTGTCCTGTGGAGGTCTCCAGGGTGGGAGGATGTGTTCTGTGGAGGTCTCCAGGGTGGGAGGATGTGTCCTGTGGAGGTCTCCAGGGTAGGGGGATGTGTCCTGTGGAGGTCTCCTGGGTGGGAGGATGTGTCCTGTGGAGGTCTCCAGGGTGGGGGGATGTGTCCTGTGGAGGTTTCCAGGGTGGGGATGTGTCCTGTGGAGGTCTCCAGGGTGGGAGGATGTGTCCTGTGGAGGTCTCCAGGGTGGGAGGATGTGTCCTGTGTAGGTCTCCTGGGTGGGGATGTGTCCTGTGGAGGTCTCCAGGGTGGAAGGATGTGTCCTGTGGAATGGAGTGTGTTGTGCTATGTACATGTACGTCACCACAGGTCGGTGGACAGTCTTTTCTGACCATACGTTTTTTTTCTTTTATAACAACACAGCATATACATGTGATTGTTGATGTCTGTGTGTGACCTTCCATGGCACTGAATATTAAACCTCTTTTTCTTTAGTTTTCTATATCAAACTCAAAAAGATGAGTGATGTGTTTTGAAATAGACCATTCAAACCTCTGTCATAATCTATACTTTATCATGAAGCAATATAATTGAGCCTTGATATATTTTCACACTTAAGGTTTTTAAATCAATAATAGATTTTCATTGATTCTTGAATCTGCAATAAAAGAGAATCTTTCTATAATCCTATCTAGGTGGATGCAATAAAACATGCTTATTGCACACACATGGCTTGCTAAGTTACTATTGTTTGACAAAAATCAGTAGAACCTCTTTGTTGCTATTGTTTGATAAAATGAACCTGGAGAGGATGCCCTGTAATCACAGCTTCTGATACTTTGATGTGTAAAATGCTTCGATATTGGTAATTAAATACAAAGTGGACATCGCCACCATCTGCACAATATCAAAATCTCCCATGATGTAGTTTTCTGAAGGGTGTCACAGGAAATATTTTCTGGCTAACTTTTAATAAATGAATGGCCAAAAATTGTTAAAAAGTAGCAGAATTGAATTTTGAAATGGGTGGTAGCTTATGAATTCAATCAATATACAGAGAAATTTAGATATCAGTATTTATTAGACCTGAGTGAAAAAATATCTCATCCAACTAACTGTTCGCATGGATGGTTGAACCTCTGCAAACATGTTTGAACCAAATAGCATCTCATGTTTATTAACATAATATATCAGCTAAAGATGTAACTGATTTGTGTATAATATCTGGAGCATATTTGGTGATCAGTTTTCAAATAGGCATGACATGGTGTTGAAAAGAAGTCTAAATATTAACAATTCAAGCCATTGTCAGCCATAGATTGCAACAAGTGTGGATTATGCATGGTTCAGACTATGTTTTATATTTTTTTCATACCTGAAATGCATATGGTGTATAGCCAGAACTTGACATAAAGTAAAGCCTACAGTAAAGCCTGCTGGGAGTGAGAACCACATGCAATACTAGATATTCAGTCAGAGATAGATAGCTATTATGGACATGTTTATTTGCAATATTTCACAGTTACTGGGAGGTTAACAGCTGTACAGATTTAAGAAGAAAAACTAAAAGCAATTTTTTTAATCATATTTCTACTTTAGCTTAATGGAAAGACAGAGATAGAAAAAACAAGACCCTGCCAGTGGTCCCCCTGGGACTCTCACCAAGACCCTGCCAGTGGTCCCCCTGGGATTCTCACCAAGACCCTGCCAGTGGTCCCCCTTGGACTCTCACCAAGACCCTGCCAGTGGTCCCCCCAGGACTCTCACCAAGACCCTGCCAGTGGTCCCCCTGGGACTCTCACCAAGACCCTGCCCGTGATCCCCCTGGGACTCTCACCAAGACCCTGCCCGTGATCCCACTGGGACTCTCACCAAGACCCTGACCGTGGTCCCCCTGGGACTCTCACCAAGACCTTGCCCGTGGTCCCCCTGGGACTCTCACCAAGACCCTGCCAGTGGTCCCCCTGGGACTCTCACCAAGACCCTGCCAGTGGTCCCCCCCGGGACTCTCACCAAGACCCTGCCCGTGGTCCCCCTGGGACTCACCACTGCTGATCTGTGATAGCTTCTCCTCACCACATGTGAAATAAAATGGACTAAATGCTGGTAGTACACAATGCACATTGTCATGTAATCAATATATTTGCATACACTCTCTATAAATATCTGAAAAATCAGGGAGATATAAAATCTTATTCCTCAGCACACAATAGTTTTCTCTTTTGAAGAACTATTTGCCTGTTATGTCCAGATATTGGCTCTTTCCTCAAGTCCAAGTAATGGTATTTGCATGACCCATTAACTCAGTTTGCAAGCTCCACATAGTTTGAGACTAAAGTACAACTGGAAGGATTGGCCAGTCAATGTGGAAGTTTATCACGTTTGCGAGGGCTTTATCCTGTTTATAGAGGTGTGTTGTTGATGGGGAGGAATAGGCTGAGGTGTTAGAACTCCGGCACCTGAGTCGTTATGCCGACAATCTCTGCTTCACAACAATGATGAATGGCCCCAGCATATATTGTTATATGGCATGGCCGTGCAGACACTGCAGCAGCGCCCTCTGTGATAACATTGTCCTCGTCCTCAATGCTGCCAATTCATCTGGTCAAACTTGCAAACTGCTATCCATCCACCTCTATGTAGTCAGGTGAGCCTGACTCACTGTCCTCACAGATATGACATATTGACATATTGGTGGCCTTACAGCTATCTCTCTAGCTTGTCTACTTCATACCAATAAATGTGCCAGGATCTCCAAATCTGTGGTGGGATGCTTAATGGCTCTGACATGTAATTAGATACCATACAGGTATTTGATAATTTTGCCAGATATGGTAATAAGTGTTTGTGACCATGTAGCTTGCCATTATGATGAAGTTCTCTGACATAATAATTACATCACCGTAGTGGCCTATGAGAGAGGAAAAGTCGAGTTCATGACTTTCCCTCGCTATGATTGAGATTTTGTACGTGACACTATGCATCTGGAGTTGGCAGATAACATTCATCACATATTGCATATAAGACTCCCGTGTCATTGATTTCTGCTGTAGCATTATATGCAGTGTATGCTGTATACTTTTTCAATATGTGGCTTATGATATATTTTTTGCTTTTGCTTATGATATATTTTTTGCTTTTGCAGCAAAGTATATTGGAATTTGGCCTTTTCCAAATGAAAAGTGTCACAAAAGTTAATCATTTATTATATTTGTAGTCTTGATAATTCTAGTATTGCTCAGGTGCTTACTCAAATCATCAATCAGACTTTTGCTTGTTGTTTCTGTTCTAATTGTCCAATATACACCAAATCTAAACCTGCTCATAATTCCGTGCTCTATTGACTGGGAAGCAATTCTGAGCAATGCAAACTAATAAGTTCAAACGTCGGTGGGTGAAGATGATGTTGCCTTCTTAAACTTTTTGTCCTTATGCACTTCTTTTTCAAAAGAAGGACTACCCTTCACATTCTCATAAAGGTATCATTTATTTACCATAAACTTAAAATATTCCAAACTTTTTGCATTGAGATAATCTGTATTGTCCCTTTGACCATTCTGATAGGATCTCCAGTCTTTCTGGTAACCTCCTTTATTGCATTATTGTATAATCTATCTTATATTATTTCATGTGAATGTAAATTATGAAATACTGGAAATGAACATAAAATAACATTTGATCTCAACAAAGACAGTTTTACCTGTGTAAACCAGGTAAATACCAGACTCATATTATTTTAATTCTTCTAGTTTGAAATTTGATAACATTAAAAAGGGATTAGCAATGCAAATAAGTTATCTTGAGGCAAACCAGACTCTGCATATTTGTGACCATATGATGTCATATATAATGATATGGAGTTTGATGCTGTCCAAAGCATTCACATAAAATCTGTGCAAATGTTTGCTTAAGTCCCATAGTTATATTTGATCGCTCTTGATTAGGAAAATAATATTATTATCACTGCCTTAAACACTAAGGCAGTACTTCAGATGCTTAAGGACAAAATATAAAATGTGTCATTGCTAGAGAAGCATAACTCACCTGACTTGGTTAGTTCGGATATAATGCCTTTCTTTAAATCTGAGAGCCTGATTGAGGACTTTGTCACTTCATTCTGAAAGAAAGGTAATTTAAATATCATTTGTTTGTTCTTCATAACAAGTTCTGTTTTTTGCTATTGCTTTGGAATATTTTGCAAGAAAAATACACCTAGCAACAAGCTTAAATTTCATCAAATTGGGTATAAACTTTGATTGCATGTTTTGTGACAGAACAACAAGCCATTCATGAGTTTTTAAAAATATTTTTAACGTTAATAATCAAGTGTGACTCATAAATGCCAACAATATATTACCGGTATGTATATTACATTATATAATGTTTTGCTGATGGGGTTTGGCAAAGTTGGGACCCAAAATGTGATATCCATTCAAAATTCTATCAATAATTATGTAGTTCAAGCCTCATTATGATATTAAGAATACCTTGAGTGAAATATCTGAAGTTTTTGTATTCATGGCTTGCAAACATGATGTTGTGAAGATTCAATACAAATTTATTTTTTGTTTGCAAGTCTTAGAGCAATAATAAATATATGAAATAACTTTGACTATATTATAACAAATTGCATATATAGTGATCCGAGATGACGAGGGCTGGCACATATATGTCTGAGATTTCTGTGTACATATCATTCGGTGATGCTTTCGATTCATACTCTTGCGTAGTGAGTTTGGGTTGGTGGCACTCTCAGCCTTGCACATTTCCTTCCTTCAGCTGTTTGCAAATCCGAGTGAAAACAAAGATCGGCTACATTACATTTAAATAAATTTAGATTTCCATAATCAAATGCATTTTCAGCAGACATTTTGTGAGATTTACGACCAGGCAATTTGATATTTGGGGGATGGAGAAATATAAATATCATTTTCAAAAAGGAAATTGCATGCAATTTTTTGGTTAAAAAAGACTTTCTTGTTAAGTTTACAGGAAGATGGACAAATTGGTACATATTCATTTAGCACCATTTTGTTGAATTTAGCATGTCAAGAAGAAACAAAGATTTTATGCATTGTGTCAAACCATTTTAGAATTTTGTTTGTTTTTGTGACATAATTTTAACATTTATAAACCTGCATTTGTTATCTATTCAAGTTTAACCCCTAATGGACAGGAAGGATGGCAACATCCATCACTGGCAACACACAGGAGGGACGTTAACATCCCCATTGTTATGGCTTAATGATGCCATTTTGTAACATTCTCTTGGGCTGCAATTTGTTACAATGTAATCATTATAATGATGTCAGACAGCTTGGATCAGGAACTTTTGACCACAGTGATTTGTTGAACATATTGAAAAACCATGTTTACAAATTTTGATGTGAAATAATACACTGTCCCCTGAATGAATATTGAGATATCAAAGCATTAGCCAAGATATTTGGCATTCATGAGTGGGTGTCAGTGTATTATTTCTTATACACACCGAGTTCATACTATTCATATAATATGACCTGTCACCCCTAAAATAGGTGATATCACTCTATAGGGGTGATAAATAGTAAGTTGGACTTTCCCACTCCTTCTCAGATGCTTGGCCATTTCATCTGGTCATTGCACTGGTCAAACTTGATATACTGAGAATGGCCACATTTTGACAGAGGAAGGCAAATGATTTTGGTTTTCTTTATTGTTTAAATGATTATGATGACAGGATAAAAATGTGTAAACAATATTCATAAAATGGTAAAGCAGTTTCAATGTAACCAGGATCAATTCACCACTTCACACTGATCAAACCCTTCTGAGGTAAATGAGCTATTCAAACAATTGAACACAAGGTCCTTTCATGATAGGGATCAAGCCTATTGGACAACCTTGAAAAGAGTTCTGCCCTTTTGTGTGGCATTGTTTCCCAGTGAATGAATGGTGGGTAAGTTGTATGTTATGGATTTGCTGTTTGTGATATTTACTCCAAGCTTGAATTACCACATAATTGTATGTTGTGATATTGACAAAATTAAAATAAGATATATATGTCACTTCTTGAATTTCTTATTGTTTAAACAATACATGTAAATTTACATGAAATTATCATTATTAAGATGGTATCAAAATTTAGCCAAAAAATGATAGGAAACCACTAAATAAATTAATTCAATATTTCACAAATCTGAAACACCATTTTCTGGTTGATTCTATTGAGGTAGGTTTAAAAGCTCAACATGGTACTGTAATATATTGAAAAATGAATTATGCAATGTTCAGACATACAATGTATATTTAACTTGAATTGGACTTGCCCAAAAAAGCAGACAAAGATAAAGAAAATCAGTGAAGAAAATGATATCGCACCCGAGGTGTGTATATCAATTTAGTATGCAGATACATTGGTCCAGAAAAAAGGGTAAGGGGTAACATTGGCAAAGCACTGATTCCAGATATTGTCTGCTCATAGTGCTTGTAGTAACTGGCCAGGATTTGAGTCTCAAGGTGAATACTCTTCCAATTCAGCTATTGCAGCCACTTAAAGTTTCCTAGGCCAACATGTATCCCTCTATGCCTAAGCTCTAATAAATTATGTCAGGATTGGCGTTCTTGCTATCATTATTGATATCACATCAATATAGATATGTTTACCATCTGTATTTGTACTGGGCAACACAATTGAACCATATATTGATACTAAAATTTACACTCCAACAAAACCACTCTCTCTCGACAGCAAGACTTGGAGCTACTCTACAGGTAAGAATATCAATCTGTTGTGGTTTTTTTTTAAATCTAATTGTTATTCTAATTAATTTCTCAAAACAAAAAGGCCACTGCACCTGAGACATGTGTCATACATCCAATCACAGCAATGTCAATGATTGAAAGCACTGATATTTCATTTACAAATGACGAAAAGCTAGTTATATTATACTTTTTCTCCATTTTGTTTGATTTCCAAGTCATTCACACTTAATTTACAACAAATTACCACTGTTGGTGTCTTCCAGGCATGATTATGGACCCTTCCTGAGGCCAGTGTATAACTTATTATTAGAATGTGTTACCCTTGCAACCAGATTGTTTACATGGGCGATAATATAGCATTTCACGGCGCAAAGGGTTATGTGCTGTTTAAGCATCGTCAGGTGATTTTCATCCAACAACATTAATGTAATTTTTATAAGATGTTAATCTGTTTTACCTGTGCCGCCTTCTCCAGTCGCATATGTAAAGTAGAACCCCTTAATTCATTAACAATCTTAGTGACCATTCCACTGACAGCCTCTTCGCTCGGCGTGCTGTTTAAAGTCGCCATTCCTTCCCAAATACGTTTCTTCAGCTTCAAAAAACTGTAGCAGAATTTCTCATGCTATAAACGATGTTACTCCCGATCAAAATCAACAAGGTTTTGATTTTTATGCTTGGCAAAGATCCTAATAGCTGCATTCCAAGCTTCAATGCTAGCTGTCAAATATATTGACAGGCACTTAAAATGCGTGCTGCTAAATATGGAACGCTAATCTAGTGTTGAACACTTTCAAATGTTAAAAGAAAAAAGGAAAATCGTTCTGAATGAAATTGTAAAATCGTTCTGAATGAAATTGTAAAATTATTTATCTGATCTATTCTGTCTCACCTCCCCAGTTTTCACGTTGGAAGACATATTTGTTTAAAATAACAACTTCCCTTTTCGCGTAACACCGAGTTTGCCTTAATGCTGTAATAGTTGGCATTTCTATATCGCGTGACATCTGACCGACCCTTTCTGCACAACACAAAGCTCTTGCTACATATTGAGAAAAATCAGCCACATTTTCAACCATTCAGGAATAGTGGCTCATTTATCACTTTTTTCGTGGGGTTTTAGGGAGAAAGGGAGATTGACCGTTTTATTTTCAGAGATAAATGAAATTGGCTGAAGTTTTAGGAAGAGGCCACATGTTTTCAATACATAATTTTTATTTCAAGAAAAAAAGAAAATTGAAGGAATGTTATCTTTTCGATTTCGACGTGATTATTTGCTACCACATTTAATATTCAGAAGAAACGTTTAGGAAATAGCTTCTCAGATACCTTCGAGAGAGAAATGAGAAAAGCTCTGTGATTGAGCGGTTAAATGTTCTATTAATATGTTTATTCCTTTGAAAGTTTTCAAAATGTGTGCCCCCCGTGGTTCGAAATAATTGCAAAGAACTTCAATGCATTATCATACCCAAATCAGCAAATGATTAAAATAGTATTCTGAAGGACACTTTAAGTACCATAATTCCCTCAACAAGATCACAACCTTTCTGATTCTTACACAAGTGCTCTTAGATTTGGTCAGAAATATTAATCAAGGTAAGGCTAGTGCAAGATTTGAACCACAAAATTTCAAGATTGGATGATAGACAACAGAAATACCCATGCTTTAGGGTCATGTAAGTAAAATTAACAACTTTACACATTGATAATGTCAAGGTTGTGATTTCAGCTTTCATCCCCTTACTTATATGTGTCAAAAGGGAAAATTGACGTTACATTGACCAAACACTTTCTGGACAATCCAGCTTTTCAGATTGATATTTGACTGATCCAAGTCTGATAAAATCTCACATTGTCCACAGTGAGGCTTGAAATAGAAAACATATGCCAAATATGAAGCTGGGATAGAGGAAAAATGTCCGCACTGAAGACATCAAAAAGCCTAATACAATCATCCAATATATATATATATATATATCGCTAGTGGTAAGAAGAGTCAATAGTGAAAATTACTTTGCAAATTATACAGGGTTTGAAAAATTAAGTTTAAAGTTTAGATTTACTTTTGATAACATCTCACCCGAAACTAATCTTTACCAGAGAAATAAGCAAATAATAAATTATAAGAGGCAACAAAAAGCTAAAAGGGCTTTGTAAATAGACAGTGACAGTATTTGAAGTCAAGATGAAGAGCTTATATACAAAGTAATACGCATAACCTTGGAGTAATTATGTGATAATTGCTCCAAGCCATAACCAAGGTTAAAGTCTGATCACCGAGACAGCATGTGTTATGGATAATACAACACAAATCTTGGTAGAAACGTTAATATTTTGTAATATGTTCATGCCACAGCCAGGAATGACCAGATGGTCACCCGCTAACCACCTGCTATAGGGGCTATGACAGACAACTTATAGAGAGAGTAACTGTAGCTTATCAAATAAACAGACCCAGTACTTATCAAATATCATATGACACTCAAGCTTAATTACTTGCATTATTATAGTGTGTAACTGTGGAACAGTCAAGCTTGCCCAAAGCTTCTAATATCGTTTTGACAGTATAATTTGAACTACTGTGACTGTTAAATTACTATTTATATGGTACCTTCGGTACGATAAGATTGATTTTCTTTGGGACTTTATGTCAATTTCAACACTTTTCCAGTAACATGATGAGATATTACTGAGAAATTACTGAGAAACTACAGTAGAAAATGTTCATCCCCAGAGCGACTGGTCACTAATATTGGGCCTCTCGTAGTCTGGTGGTTCCATTTATGTAACAACACAGGTCACGATGTCATATGCGACCCAATGTGTTGTCCCCGCTGTATAAAGTGTGTACATATCAGTATTATGCATAACAAGTCCTGTCCACAGTGAATGTCGTCTGCCCATATTGCTTATATACAAGCGTCTACTTGTTGGGGTGATTCATCACGCCAATGTATTGTCTCCGGTGTCTGCCTGTTTGATTTGAAAAGGTAGGTGGACCAAGCATTCAGCTTGCTAATCCCTTGATATGGGACTCAGACATGTGAGCTGGGCTCTCCAGGACGCCTCCCACTCACTCCTGGGCTGGTCCGGTAACGGGCTGGTCCGGTAACATCTCACTCAGCCTCGGGCTGGTCTGGTAACATCCACTCAGCCTCGGGATGGTCCGGTAATGGGTTGGTCCAGTAACGGGTTGGTCTGGTAATGGGTTGGTCCGGTAATGGGCTGATTCCGGTAACATCCACCCAGCCTCAAGCTGGTCTGGCAATGGGTTGGTCTGGTAATGGGCTGGTCCGGTAACATCCACTCAGCATTGGGCTGGTATGGTAACATCCACTCAGCCTCGGGCTGTTCCGGTAACATTCACTCAGCATCAAACTGGTCCAGTAACATCCACTCAGCCTCGGGCAGGTACAGTAACATCCACTCAGCCTCGGGCTGTTCCGGTAACATCCACTCAGCCTCGGGCAGGTACAGTAACATCCACTCAGCCTCGGGCTGGTCCAGTAACATCCACTCAGCCTCGGGTTGGTCCGGTAACATCCACTCAGCCTCAGGTTGGTACAGTAACATCCACTCAGCCTCGGGCTGGTCCGGTAATATCAACTCAGCCTCGGGCTGGTCCGGTAACATCTACTCAGCCTCGGGCTGGTATGGTAACATCCACTCAGCCTCGGGCTGGTACAGTAACATCCACTCAGCCTCAGGTTGGTCGGGTAACATCCACTCAGCCTCAGGTTGGTCCGGTAACATCCACTCAGCCTCGGGTTGGTCCGGTAACATCCACTCAGCCTCGGGCTGGTCCAGTAACATCCACTCAGCCTCGGGCTAGTACGGTATCATCCACTCAGCCTCAGGTTGGTACAGTAACATCCACTCAGCCTCGGGCTGGTACAGTAACATCCACTCAGCCTCGGGCTGGTACGGTATCATCCACTCAGCCTCAGGTTGGTACAGTAACATCCACTCAGCCTTGGGCTGGTCCGGTAATATCAACTCAGCCTCGGGCTGGTCCGGTAACATCTACTCAGCCTCGGGCTGGTACAGTAACATCCACTCAGCCTTGGGCTGGTCCGGTAATATCAACTCAGCCTCGGGTTGGTCCGGTAACATCCACTCAGCCTCAGGTTGGTACAGTAACATCCACTCAGCCTCGGGCTGGTCCGGTAATATCAACTCAGCCTCGGGTTGGTCCGGTAACATCCACTCAGCCTCAGGTTGGTACAGTAACATCCACTCAGCCTCGGGCTGGTCCGGTAATATCAACTCAGCCTCGGGCTGGTCCGGTAACATCTACTCAGCCTCGGGCTGGTATGGTAACATCCACTCAGCCTCGGGCTGGTACAGTAACATCCACTCAGCCTCAGGTTGGTCGGGTAACATCCACTCAGCCTCAGGTTGGTCCGGTAACATCCACTCAGCCTCGGGTTGGTCCGGTAACATCCACTGAGCCTCGGGCTGGTCCAGTAACATCCACTCAGCCTCGGGCTGGTACGGTATCATCCACTCAGCCTCAGGTTGGTACAGTAACATCCACTCAGCCTCGGGCTGGTACAGTAACATCCACTCAGCCTCGGGCTGGTACGGTATCATCCACTCAGCCTCAGGTTGGTACAGTAACATCCACTCAGCCTTGGGCTGGTCCGGTAATATCAACTCAGCCTCAGGCTGGTCCGGTAACATCCACTCAGCCTCGGGCTGGTACAGTAACATCCACTCAGCCTCAGGTTGGTCCGGTAACATCCACTCAGCCTCGGGCTGGTCCGGTAACATCCACTCAGCCTCGGGTTGGTCCGGTAACATCCACTCAGCCTCGGGCTGGTACGGTATCATCCACTCAGCCTCAGGTTGGTACAGTAACATCCACTCAGCCTCGGGCTGGTCCGGTAACATCTACTCAGCCTCGGGTTGGTCCGGTAACATCCACTCAGCCTCGGGCTGGTACGGTATCATCCACTCAGCCTCGGGCTGGTACAGTAACATCCACTCAGCCTTGGGCTGGTCCGGTAATATCAACTCAGCCTCGGGCTGGTCCGGTAACATCTACTCAGCCTCGGGCTGGTATGGTAACATCCTCTCAGCCTCGGGCTGGTACAGTAACATCCACTCAGCCTCAGGTTGGTCGGGTAACATCCACTCAGCCTCGGGCTGGTCCGGTAACATCCACTCAGCCTCGGGCTGGTCCGGTAACATCCACTCAGCCTCGGGCTGGTACGTTATCATCCACTCAGCCTCGGGCTGGTACGGTATCATCCACTCAGCCTCGGGCTGGTCCGGTAACATCCACTCAGCCTCGGGCTGGTACGTTATCATCCACTCAGCCTCGGGCTGGTACGGTATCATCCACTCAGCCTCGGGCTGGTCCGGTAACATCCACTCAGCCTCAGGTTGGTCCGGTAACATCCACTCAGCCTCGGGCTGGTCCGGTAACATCCACTCAGCCTCGGGTTGGTCCGGTAACATCCACTCAGCCTTGGGCTGGTAGGGTAACATCCACTCAGCCTCGGGCTGGTCCGGTAACATCCGCTCTTTTGATCTAATTGAAATGGAATAGAAAAGGTGTATAGAGATAAATACGAAAATTGTTGTAGCCTGGTTAGCAAGATATCAACCTTTGATTATTTGTTTATCTGATGGAGGTCTACATCAATGGCTAGAATCATCACAATTATGTTTCTATTCTGTAAGTACTGATAAGTGAATATGATTTTGCTCACACAATATATAAACTGCATGATACAGTGGGCTTTTTTACCAGTTGAGCCGAAGGCCGTGGCAAAGTTGGTTAAAGCACAAGCGTATGCCAGTAACTCTATGATGATATGATGGTCATTGGTTTGAACCCTCATTTGAGCTTAGCCCCGTGCCTGAAGGTAGGCTGTCATGTCAAGGACCTGCGGCATGACAATTTATTGAGACTGCATTACATCTGCTATAAGTAGGTCTCATCATGAAATGACTGGAATAATGTTGAAAGTGATCTTAAACTCCAAACAAGTTTTTAAAGCCAATTTACTCAGTGTGTTATAGCGAAATGACAGATACATATTTCTGATATAATTACAAAGACAATATTGCATTCAATATAAATTTGGAATCAATTGTATGCTTTGTAATTATGTTTAATTTCGATCACATTAAGCAATTTTTGTACCTTAAGACATCAAATATATGAGAGAAGATGAAAGAATCAGAAAACATACATATTTCGGACGATGTTGAGATATAATAGCTGAAAATTCACATCACTTATAGTTTCTCATGGTTCCCATTTCAAAGATTCAATAATAATTAAGAATGTCATGTTAATGTTTATAATAATGAAACATTTATATAGCCCTATATCAGACTAAGTCTGTTGACGGCGCTCCTGTAGAAATAAATGTGTCTAAAAGTCACACATTCCATATATGTGTGGCATGTGCCTTGAAAGCTTGCTCATCATACATCTTCTCGTGAGACTTTGGTCCCATATATTCATTATTATTATCGGACCGCATGGTCCTCTTACTTTCTTTTGGCTTAGGGAGAGAGGAAAGTTTCCACGTCCCATATGTCAATTGACTTCTTTCAGACGCACACAAAGAGTCTTAATGGAAATATTTAGATCACCGGGTCAAAAGTATATTCATAGTGTGATTTATTTTATCAAATGGTCCATAAAAAATTAATTCTTCAAATTGTCCCATCGCTAAGCCTATTTGCCAAGGAAAATATTATCCATCTTGGGTGTACATTCCCAAAATACTAGACTATGCAGTCCAAATCTATATGGACATGTTATTAGTGTCTACCCAAAATACTGTCCTCTGATTGGCCAAAATGGGTCATGTGATTTAAATGTGTTGCAGTGGATGTTCGCTTCGGCTTGGCCTTTATGAGGATGAAGGTCGCGCGACCTTAGATATTTATCATACAGCAAAGGCTGACATCGGACTTCCTTCCTTGACACATTTCCACACTTCACACTTTTATCTTCACAAATATCAGAAGGATATCAATTCGTCATTTTGTTTTCTGTATCAGTTTATTCGGAGATATTTAAATGTCTCTGGTTTATCGTACGTTTAATGTGTATGTGGGTGAGATCAATACAGGAGTTGTCTTATACAAACCGGCCTGTTATGAATAGTTGTGTGTTGTTATTTTCCAAAAACATAAACTAAATTCTCATGTCACAAAAACACGAAAAATGTGTTTAATTTTGGGTGATTTGATATATGTTTAATTTTAGGATGGTTTGATGAGTATATTCAAGACAAATATATTATATATTTTACATACTCATCCATTTCCCACCTCCTCGTTTTTACAAAATAGACACAGATGTTATGCTGTTTTATTCATATATGGTGCCTCAAGAGAATGTTCTGCGCCTATGAAATATTCTTCGAGATTCCCACAAAAGGTTGCAGTCTCTGCCAACAGGAGTCCCACCTGTCTGTGCTTCAAGGTCCCCATGACCCAAATCTAAAATCTCGTCTGCTCCAGGTCAAAACAAACCCAGACATTCATCATGCTCATTTCAGAGAAATTAGCACATTATTTGTTGAAGAATTAGCCTAAGACTAATTACATTTATTATATAATTGACAAATTCTATGACATTTGTACACCAATGTATTTAAACAAACAGTTTATTTATTTCAAAATAATGTGAAAAAATATCTCATAGGTGGAGGACAATCTCTTGAGGCGCCAAGTATGAGATAATATAAAATTTATTGCAATATGTAAATGAGCTGAGAACTTAAATGGCCCATACACAACATAGTCCTGCACTTATTACTATGTTTTCACTGCTTTACTTTGAAGATAAAGTTGATTGCAAACCCCATCTATCTGCAGTGGATAAGTATGGGATAAGGCCAAAAAATGGGTTCATGCAGTGTTCAGGGAGACAGATCTCTCTCGTTGGTTCTGGTGGAAGGATGTCATTCTTCCTTCGGACTCATGAGATCCAACAGAACCAACTTTAGAGATCTGTCTCCCTGAACACTCCACTCACATGTTCTTGCCTTACCAAGATATACAAAATAACAATATAACATTAAAAATTATAAATAGAATCTGAGATTTCAGTTACTAGTATAATCAATTGGACTAGCAACTTAGACTGGAGTCCAAAATGTTAAAGGATCCCTGGACAAGAGTCAGCCGTGACAGCCAGTGTGGGGATCAGCCACAGTTCATCATGGGATAGGGCAGTAAGAACTAAGTAAAATCCCCCTTCCTGATGACTAAAGAATAAATCTATATACTACGCATGTTTCATTTCCAGTTTTCAACAGGACCCTGGGCACCATTAGGTCACATTATCCTGGTTCCTCTAATAGGTAATAGATGGACGGTGTGTGAGGATATAAGAAAGTTGTGTAACATTGCATCCCAGCATGCAACACCAGAGGGCGCAACTGTCAGAAAGGACGACTAAGAATCTCAAGTTCGTTCCTCCTGTTAATTGCCCACAGAGGCATTATAGACACAAACCTAAAAATGTGGCATAGTTATAGAACCTATATCATGTAATAAAATGAAGTCCCTGTGTCATATTATCTCAGATAGCTTAGTGGTCTCCTCTCATTGGTTTACATGAAATATTTAGCAACTGCCGCCAATAAATAAGTTCCGCATCTTTTCACCTCTGTCTGTAAGACAAGTCCCTGGTGTGGGTGTTTGCTGCGGTAAGGTATTGGGAATGCTTATTATCTGGTGAAATGCCATTTTTACCAACCATTGCAAACAAAGATCCAAAACAAATGTTTAATGTCAGAACCTTAATTTCCCCTAAGAGGTCCAGATTTATATATATTAAAACTATGCATGTTATATTCAGCAATGTTTCGGAATAACATGCCCATTTTGTATAATAAGTATAGTATATTATGTAATAACTGCCCCAGACAAAATCAAACAGCACAAACCATAATAGTTGTAAATTATTTAACCTTTATGTAACTCGACTCAGGTTTTGTAACTGATACCACAACAAAGATATATATATATATATATATATATATATATATATATATATATATATATATATATATATATATATATATATATATATATATATATATATGTGTGTGTGTGTGTGTGTGTGTGTGTGTGTGTGTGTGTGTGCGTGTGTGTATGTGTCAGCAGTTGGTTGTGAATATCATAATCCTGTCAAAAAACAATATAATATTTCACAATGACAAGTTACTTTTCTCATGCCCCTGTGGGATTTGTGCTGTACATATCAAGTATGATGTGCTTTGCTGAGACTAGAGCCTTCTGCCTATCTGGTTCATGATATAATATCTGTGAGACCCCCCTCACCTTTTCCTCTTTGTAGTTCTGACTAAAGTAGAGAGTGTTAAGCCATTACGTGTGAAGCCCTTACATACTCACACATGATGGGGCGCAAAATATATACACCTCATTATCATACAAACTTTGTATGTATTAGATTATGAAGAGGTTGATGATTAATTTAGATGACTCAACCAAGAGATCAAGAAATAATTACCATGATAGAATACTTAGACCTGAATATATGTTGGGTAGATACATGATTATATTCCTTCATTTTTTATGGATACTACTTCCAAATAGTTTAGTATATTTCTATGCTTGCTTCATTTAGATACACGCTGTATATTGAGCAGCGATTCTACCTCTCCTATAGAGGCATACACTTCCCGGAGGTTGTCATCAACATATGGCATGTGAGTCATGTATGTTTCTTGAAATATGCTCATTACTTGAGATTTATTTTGCTAGTTTCTATCAATTAACAACCATAAAGATTATCCATCTAATGATCACATGCTTAGAGGTTTTTTTTATTTTATTACAATATTTGACCTGTTTGGAAATTTCAACTCGGAATCTTTGCATATAAACGCTACACTAATCCACCCGATGAACAACTGATCAAGCTGCTGTTAGTAACCAAAATCAAACACCTATTTCCAGAGCAATATCAGAATATTTTCCTTAAAATGCCCTATTGTTGCAATTTGTGAATGAACAGGTGGCGTTCATGTCATGTTAGTTAATGTAAACAATTCACATATTATCCCAACGGCAAATCGTTTTCGCTGATTATATTCCATTTTGTCCAATTATAAACCATGAATTTGAATACCATTACGTTAGGATCAACAAATATCAGGTATTTTATGATTGATACATTTCTAATCTCTCAACTTTTTAATTTCCCAGCAAAATGTTTCTTATTTCAGTTTCTCACCGACAAATTCGGTGTCATTCCATCTTTCCACAACACGTGTTAAGTCTTTATGCAACACGTTGCAAGTGCAATAGTCTCATTCCATCTTTATGCAACACGTTGCAAGTGCAATAGTCTCATTCCATCTTTATGCAACACGTTGCAAGTGCAATAGTCTCATTCCATCTTTATGCAGCATGTGTTAATTGCACTAGTCTCAATCTAATATTTCTACTACCCCACAATACATTTAACCATTCAGGTTAAGTGCTCCTGTCCGATTCCAACCTCTCTGCATTTCCAGATTAAATACTCCCAGGTTCTGGTTCAGCATGTACCTGCTGAGTTTACCTGGACATTAGGCAGCCTATTTCCAGTTGGGGCAAGTTGTAAACTTGTCTAGGGCGGTGTTTGTGGCCCATCATGTTGTTTGTGTATGCCATACTGCCATCTGGGATAGGTGTTAGAAACTGTGCCACTGTTTGTCTACTCAAATTGGGGGGTCGATCAGTATATTAATATTCAAGGGAATACATGCATTTGCTTAATATTCTACTATCTGATTATGTTCAGATTAGGGCACACAAACAAAACAGTAATCATCTCACTACATTTAAAACCAACTTTAATTCATTCTGTAGAGATAGTATAACTTTTATTTGATTTCGTAATGTAAACGTGACAATAAAACACAATCAACAGGTGTTAGTTCATCTAAAGCATGCATGTCTCTGCATATTGGGAATATAGCATGTATAGAGAAGGCAAAGTTAAAACTCCGTTTCGTTTATTCCATAAAGCGATGTGTCGTTTCCGGAGTAGTGTCAATCACGTGAGGTATGCTTATCGTACATATATCCTCGGCTGTATTTATATTGATGTAAGCCTTCCTGCTTCTAAACATCTAGTAGTTAGAAACACGGTAATATCGCAATGTTACCCAGACTATTAAGTAGACATACCCACTCCAGTTGACTTTATTGGACGAATATAGAGTCAATCCCTGATCTGGACTATAAGGGAGAGGTAAAGTTGTAAAATAAATTTCAATTTCAAGATAAGTTAAGTCATCATGTTTTATTCTAATGATCCAGTGATGTTACTGACACGCCGTGACTTGATGACCTAATGACTCTCTGGTCATACATTCCATCCCCAAACTAGAGTCATGTTTCTATCACAAAGTTGGCTACGTCCTGCTGGTATGTTAGGTCCCTCTGAGACTCTAGTGGTTAGCTTCAGGTAGGTACTACACACCTGGAAACAAGCCCCACCTCAGGTGACAAACATCGACATGACCAGGCTACGTCCTGCTGGTATGTTAGGTCCCTCTGAGACTCTAGTGGTTAGCTGCAGGTAGGTACTATACACCTGGAAACAAGCCCCACCTCAGGTGACAAACATCAACATGGCCAGCGTGCACCAGCATATAGCAGAGTGAAGGCTCATTCTCCCCGTACACAGATAGCCTCGTATTTACTCAGCAATCACACATTACAAATGGTTAAAATAATGGCACACATCAATCTGCACACAGAAACGACTATTGTTTTAAACCCACAGAAGAAATTGTTTTAAAGTGGTAAAACTTTATATATATATACTAAGATAGGTTATGCTAAGATATAGCAAACATACAAGAGATCACATAGAGGGTAGGAAGGTAGGGTGAAGCTTGCATGGTGAGTTAGTACGACAAGGGTTTATCAGCAACAGGCTGTGCTAGCGAGGTGAGCGAGGCAGGCAGTGGTGATAGGAGGCTGGTGATGCCGACTGGCCGGGCGGGCGACTGTCGGGCGGCCGGCCGGGAGAAAGCGCTCTCACGGCGGCCAAGCAACATTCCCCAGCAACGCAGGTCTGAAAGCATTAACTGCAAAAAGTGCGGCCTGAAAGCAGCGCGGCCATTCCGTGCCACACTCTCACACCATGGAAAGCTATTAACGTCAATCTACAACTCTCTTAATACAAGCCGCACACGACGCATCACAGATTAACAACCATACATTGATAACTGGTCACTTAAACAAATCTGATTTTAGTTTTTTGTTTTTTTTCTTTCATTTTAAAGTTGTTTTATCATTGGTGTCTGTATTTGACAGCGGCACGATGAGAGGGGAATGGAGTTACTTTGCGAACACTCACTCCACCATGGAATACACAGCTAAGAGTTCTCTGTATACCCGGGATGAAGGGTTCCTCACCTACCACGCCTCGCAGGAAGGCAACTCCTCCTCCCCCTACTTTGATATATATTACAACAACTCCGAGTTCCATAACAGCACCCCTGATGGTTTGCCTGGTAACTGGACGGGTGCCCGAGGTTCGGGTCAGGCGACGCTGAGCGGGCAGGTACGGATACCCTTGTACTGTGTGATCTTCCTGCTGTCCGTGCTGGGGAACACCCTTGTTATCGTGACTCTGGCCCAGAACCGCCGCATGAGGACCGTCACTAACGTATTCCTCATCAACCTCTCCATCAGCGACCTCCTGCTCGCCGTCTTCTGTATGCCTTTCACGCTCATCCCAACTTTACTGAAAAATTTCATATTTGGAAAAACAATGTGCATTCTTCTGAGATATTTGCAAGGTAAGTCTCTTATTCTTTATTATTCACTTTTTCAGTTTTTACACCAGTCTCATAATATTAAAATGAAGTCATGAACCGATTACATTAAAAAAAATCAGGAATCTAAAAGCTTTGATGATGATTTTTGTGAAAGGTTAGTGCATTTTTGAAGATGACATGACACTTTTCAAAGATTCTTGTTATTAAATAGATAGGATATTTGTGAGACAGGGCTATGTTTAGTTTAGTTTCAGAATGGCCTGGTATGTGAAAGTCAAAAACTTTGATGATGATTTTTGTGAAAGGTTGGTGCATTTTGAAGATGACATGACACTTTTCAAAGATTCTTGTTATTAAATAGATAGGATATTTGTGAGACAGGGCTATGTTTAGTTTAGTTTCAGAATGTCCTGGAGGTGGTAACAGAGACCTTGACTAAGGTCTGGCTTAGGTTGACGGAGATCAGCCACTCTGACATAGGCTTAGCTAGATACCTGAAGTAACAGCTTCTAAGTCACATATACCGAGTGGTTAACTCGTGTCATTGCTTGTGACTCTGACTATGGGGATTGTAGCTTACTATATTCACATTGAAGGCCAGTTTTTCAGGCCAGTGTCCTGTCAATATGCATTTCGGTTTTGAATTGTGTATTTACTGAATTAGGCATGTATTTTGATTTGTTAATATGGGAATTCTGTCTGCATGAAACATCTGTATTTCAAGTACAAAAAGCAATTTGCATTTGATGTGATAATTAACGTGTTGTATTCATTCAATGTATCTCTTCTCAAACAACCCAGCCACGGTTTGAGCGTTATCACTGGGCCCACTGCCAGTCAAGTCGGCTGTATATTTATATATGACTGTGTATGAACAAGTCACAGCAGATGACACCAATCATACAGACAACCTGAAAGTCATTACCTACGTAAATAAGGACAGTGATGTGACATGTATACCTGCCAAAACAAATATATATTTGACATTTATCAATGGGTACAGAGGGAAGGGGATACCTATAGTTAAGCTCCACGCAGCCTTGTCCATTGTTTCTTTATTCTGGTTCCATATTGATGAATATTCTGTCAGAGATAAAGTTTTCTTTTCTTTACATCAATTTAATGTGAATCATAACAGTCAATGATACAGGCTAAATAACATTTATACTAGTAGGAGTTAACCCACATATAATTGTGACTGCATCTTTGGCCTGTGACGTGGGGCTGTATTTGTGAACGAAGCCCTCACATTCAACATGCCGCATGGCTGACATAATATGTAGAACTGCTTTATTATAGACATATGCCATCCCACCTATTCATACCACTCGGTTAAGATAATACGCTGAACAGTTTTATTACATAGTTTGCCATCCCACCCAATCATACTGTTCGGTTATGAATAGTTTGGACAGTTTTATTATGTAGTTTGGCATCCCACCCATTCATACCGTTCGGTTATGAATAGTTTGGACAGTTTTATTGTATAGTTTGGCATCCCACCCAATCATACCGTTCGGTTATGAATAGTTTGGACAGTTTTATTGTATAGTTTGGCATCCCACCCATTCATACTGTTCGGTTATGAATAGTTTGGACAGTTTTATTATATAGTTTGACATCCTACTCATTCATAGAGTTCGGTTATGAATAGTTTGGACAGTTTTTTATAGTTTGGCATCCCTCCCATTCATAGCGTTCGGTTATGAATAGTTTGGACAGTTTTTTTTTGTAGTTTGGCATCTTATACATTAGCAGTTTCAGTTGACTATTCTTTGTTGAACGCTTAATGTGTGGAAGGTTCGCACTTCCCGGCCATAACTAATGGTACCCACTCTAGTCTTAATCCAATGTTTTAAGGCTAAGATTATCGGAAATCCTCATGATCCCAGGTGGGATAATCATTTGAATTGAGGACATATAAAGATAAATGATGTCCAGATATAAGTATGTATTATAGTCATTCCTTGAGGGGGGATTGACTTATATCTTGTGTATTTATGTTGCTTTTGAGAGCGCCCTGGTGTCAGATGTCAAAAAGGTTCAAAATGGGGACCTTCTGAGAATTTGTACATTTACAGTGTAAAAATAGATCATATGGAATTATGGCACCGCTATATTGCAATGAATATATCTGAGAACAAATCTTTTAGACTCACCACCAATACCCAGAAACTGCCTCAATCCATTTCTCGCGAGGATTACGAAGGCGTGATTTCACGGGAATATGGTACATTAACAACAGTCAGAGCTTTGTCCTGATAGCTTAGAACTGCTTTGATAAACTTTAATGAGGAAAATCCTCCACGGTGAACATATATGAATTAATCAATGAAATAAATTGACCAATCAGATAACTAATTAAATAGCTGGATGAAACTGACAATAAGACATCATCATCCTATTTGTCCCTAGATGAGAAAGCCAAATGTGTAATGATATACGATAATATAATCTAGCAGTATCAGTCAGATGCAATCCTTGACTTGTGAAATCTCCTCAGCCCACACAACTGTATTTGAGCTCGTAATTGGTAAGCCATTTAAATATTCCATTTCATTATTTTCAGAATAGCAACTACCACTATAGTTGTAGCGAAAATATTTTGGTGATTGCTATATCCATCGGAATTGATGACAACAATTTATATTTCAAGTTCTGAATATCTATATAATAGCATAAATGAATTCAAGCATAAATGAATTCAAGCATAAATGAATTCAAGCTTAAAGTGCTTCACACAGGGGTTGATTCAAATGTGAGGTATTTAAGAAGCTAAATTTATCGCACTTCAGGATATTTCAAATGCTTCAGCTACTACCTGGTACTTGCATTATTAGTGCATATTATATCCATACAGCCGACGACAACAGAGCTGCGGACGACAACAGAGCTGTGATTCAGTTTATCATTTGATTACCGATGTTTATCACACCATTTGACTTTGTTTGTACATGCAAGTGTTAGAAAACAACTTGGTGTGAATATTATCGAGAGTACAGACGCATTTTAAAGGCTTTGGAAATGAAACCGCAGCTCTGTAGTCGTCCGCAGCTCTGTTGTCGTTGGCTGTAACTTTGTAGTCAGCACATGTTCAGATATAGAGAGAAATACGTACAATTTAATATGTCAGAGGCAAACAAACAGTGGCGTGAGTAGAATGCTATCAGAGAGTAGAGTGCAGGCTTACTCACTGACACTGACTGCTATCAGAGAGTAGAATGCAGGCTTACTCACTGACACTGACTGCTATCAGAGAGTAGAGTGCAGGCTTACTCACTGACACTGACTGCTATCAGAGAGTAGAGTGCAGGCTTACTCACTGGCATTGACTGCTATCAGATAGTAGAGTGCAGGCTTACTCACTGACACTGACTGCTATCAGAGAGTAGAGTGCAGGCTTACTCACTGGCATTGACTGCTATCAGAGAGTAGAGTGCAGGCTTACTCACTGACACTGACTGCTATCAGAGAGTAGAGTGCAGGCTTACTCACTGACACTGACTGCTATCAGAGAGTAGAGTGCAGGCTTACTGACTGACACTGACTGCTATCAGAGAGTAGAGTGCTGGGTAAAGCCCTTTTCTGAGGGTAAAACCTGTATCTGAGGGTAAAGCCTGTATCTCAGGGTAAAACCTGTATCTCAGGGTAAAACCTGTATCTTAGGGTAAAGCCTGTATCTCAGGGTAAAGCCTGTATCTCAGGGTAAAGCCTGTATCTCAGGGTAAAGCTCGTATCTCAGGGTAAAGCCTGTATCTCAGGGCAAAGCCTGTATCTGAGGGTAAAGCCTGTATCTGAGGGCAAAGCCTGTATCTGAGGGTAAAGCCTGTATCTGATGGTAAAGTCTGTATCTGAGGATAAGGCCTGTATCTCAGGGTAAAGCCTGTATCTCAGGGTAAAGCCTATATCTTAGGGTAAAGCCTGTATCTCAGGGCAAAGCCTGTATCTCAGGGTAAAGCCTGTCTCAGGGTAAAGCCTGTATCTGATGGTAAAGTCTGTATCTGAGGATAAGGCCTGTATCTCAGGGTAAAGCCTGTATCTCAGGGTAAAGCCTGTATCTGAGGGTAAAGCCTGTATCTCAGGGTAAAGCCTGTATCTCAGGGTAAAGCCTGTATCTTAGGGTAAAGCCTGTATCTCAGGGTAAAGCCTGTATCTCAGGGTAAAGCCTGTATCTTAGGGTAAAGCCTATATCTTAGGGTAAAGCCTCTATCTCAGAGCAAAGCCTGTATCTCAGGCTAAAGCCTGTATCTCAGGGTAAAGCCTGTATCTCAGAGTAAAGCCTGTATCTCAGGGTAAAGCCTGTGTCTCATGGTAAAGCCTGTGTCTCAGGGTAAAGCCTGTATCTCAGGGTAAAGCCTGTATCTCAGGGTAAAGCCTGTATCTCAGGGTAAAGCCTGTATCTCAGGGTAAAGCCTGTATCTGAGAGTAAAGCCTGTATCTCAGGGTAAAGCCTGTATCTGAGGGTAAAGCCTGTATCTGAGAGTCAAGTCTGTAAGTATATAAATCATATATTAAGGAGTTGCATATTCCTATTTATGTCTAGAAGTCTACACAATGGATTCACACCTATCGTCATGAGAGCTTGGTTTCCATCAGATACAGGCAATGGTTTCCTGACTTAAGACATATATGGGCCACATTTTAACACAAATTCATCTTCCCTCACGGCCTTGGCATATATTTGTGTGGAAACGACTCTCCTCTTGAGAACTTTCTTGAGATGTTATGATATGTTCAGATGGCTAGTGCCAACACAGGTGGGCGTATTATGCAAATACAAGCAGCATTGCCTGATACTGAGGAACTGCCCCCATTAACCCTCATAAAGTGTCAACTTCACTTTATTCAAAATACATTTATCTTTAATGGAACTCTTGCTATGGACATGTGTTCATCCGACCTCACAAAAGCCTACTGCTATTAAAAAGCCTGAGTGTACTGCTGCACTCAGGTATACTTATCTCTTCAAAAAATATTTCTAACAATTCTCCTCCATTTCCTGACTGATTCCTGGCTGGACAGGTCTTCTGTTTTTTTGGTTCTTTTTTTGTTTTTTTGTTTTTTTGTTTTAGTTTTTTTGTTGTTGTTATTGTTTTTGTTGTGTTTTTGTTTTTTTGTTTGTCTCTTTTTTAGAGAGGACTAAAGAGGAATTGCATCTTCTGAGCATCCATTTTCAACCCATTCATGAAGTCATCTTTACACCGGAAGGTCCACTCAGTTTCATCTATCTCCAATGTCCGTATAGAATGGTATAGAAACATTGCCTATGGCACCTGCTGTTGGATAATCAAATTATCTCAAATTTGAAGAAGTGTTTCTTTATTGAAATATATAATTCCCCAATTTCCACGGAAGTATGAAGTATCAAAGTGTAATTATAGACAAAGTGTTATTCTTATTTGATGCTTTCAAAAAAGAAAACCACTTTTCAAGATCCTTGTAATGTGGGAGATTTCCTGTGGAAGTAGTAGGTTCGGCAGAGGAGCAATATCAATCTATTCAAATCATCTTTACACAAACGCATTTATAGACATCCTTATGTCTATCTGCTGGCATAATCATAGACTTTCTGCACTTGCATTCTAATTAGTGACAGAATCACATATCAGCTTCGCGGATTGGACTATTTACTGAGTACCCCGTACTCTCTTTATTTAAATCACCATATGTATGTTATACATTATTAAAGAGCCAACTAATACCTCAGTCACATTTGCGCCGATTTCAGTAAAGATGCCCGGCCGATGGGTATTTTTTACAAAATCGGCAGGCATTTCAGATTGCCGAGCGGGCACCGGGAGATCATCGGCCACAATTGGGCATCTTTAAGACGTCGGGCGGGTCATCGGGAACTTTTATCTTGAACATAAAAGTTGCCGGCGTTTCCCCGATGTCTTATCAGCAAATATCATCTTAAAGTGCACGGCAGGGTCCCGGCAGTGTCCCGCAGGGACATCGGCAGATTATCTTAGGGCTGCCGGTGGCATCGTGCGGTGAAAATAGGATTATATTTATTTCATGTGTTCATAGACCATCGTCAGATGATCGCACGGGCTCCCTGCGATATATCATAGACGTCTTTAAGATGTCTTTCAGACGTCTGTCAAATGAGACAGACGTCTTTAGGATGTCTTTCAGACGTCTGTCAATGATTCAGACGTCTTTAAGATATCCTGCAGACGTCTGTGTCATTCAGTCTTGCACGTGCCGTGCGGTGCCCTTTAATAATGTGACCACAGCTACGGCATATCTCAGATTGTTGCTTATAAACTCCCCGGCGCCCGGCAGACTGTGAAGTCGGCCGATTGTTACTGCCCGGCCGGCGCCCGGTGCAAATGTGACTGAGGCATAAATGCGGGGCAATTAACCCTTGTAAGCTAATGACATACATTCCTCTTTGGCAGCCGATAATTCACTTATCTTGTGCTCTGTATTAAGTAATCGACTTGGAAGATGCGGCTTTAGACATGCGAACTGTGATAGAAAATACCAGCAACAAGTTGACCCTAAGTCCAGATTATAACGTCCAAATTCAATTTAACCCTAGTCGCATAACCCTAAATCCAGATGTTAAGGTCCAAATTCAAGTTAACCCTAGTAGTATAAGCCGAAGTCATAATGTCAGGCAATGTACATTGTACAAGAAGAATCTTTGATTTGAAAAGGTTTTACTGGAATTTTTTCGTGTCAAAGGGAAGCATATATCCTGGATATGAATAGATGATATCCTGGATATGAATAGATGATATCCTGGATATGAATAGATGATATCCTGGATATGAATAGATCATATCCTGGATATGAATAGATGATATCCTGGATATGAATAGATGATATCCTGGATATGAATAGATGATATCCTGGATATGAATAGATGATATCCTCGATATGAATAGATGATATCCTGGATATGAATAGATGATATCCTCGATATGAATAGATGATATCCTCGATATGAATAGATGATATCCTCGATATGAATAGATGATATCCTCGATATGAATAGATGATATCCTCGATATGAATAGATGATATCCTGGATATGAATAGATGATATCCTGGATATGAATAGATGATATCCTCGATATGAATAGATGATATTCTCGATATGAATAGATGATATCCTCGATATGAATAGATGATATCCTCGATATGAATAGATGATATCCTCGATATGAATAGATGATATCCTCGATATGAATAGATGATATCCTCGATATGAATAGATGATATCCTGGATATGAATAGATGATATCCTGGATATGAATAGATGATATCCTCGATATGAATAGATGATATTCTCGATATGAATAGATGATATCCTCGATATGAATAGATGATATCCCCGATATGAATAGATGATATCCTCGATATGAATAGATGATATCCTCGATATGAATAGATGATATCCTCGATATGAATAGATGATATCCTCGATATGAATAGATGATATCCTCGATATGAATAGATGATATCCTCGATATGAATAGATGATATCCTCGATATGAATGGATCATACCCAAGATATGAATAGATCATACCCAAGATATGAATAGATCCTATTCAAGATATGAATAGATCATATCCAAGATATGAATAGATCATACCCAAGATATGAATAGATCATATCCAAGATATGAATAGATTTTGTCTAAGATAATGAACAGTTCAATTATATTCCTGCGAGGACTTCATGGATAATCCGTTAATCCGAAAATCTGTTAATACTGAACTTTTTTCACATATATAATGAGTTGGGGGATTATGGTGGAAATAAGTCCTGGTTTTGACGGTAAATATCAACTGGTGTAATTTTAATAGACTGGTTTGATACGAGTGACATTGAAATGCCATGTCCTGGTGCTTCTGTTCAGAGTAATTACGAGATGTGCATCATTATATGGAAGAACAAACATGTGACCTTTATAACAAAATGTCGTGCGCTTAAATACTTTAATTATATTAAATGTCTTAAGTTACTTAACATTAACACATGATCTCGTAGAATTAAATTCGTGCACGTTCCAATGATGGGAAATTCGCACTTTAGGTCAACCGATGAATCTAATTTGTAGCCCGACAGATGGCGCCACGACCGTGACCAGCATAATGTCTCTGAGATTTCCCGGCAATCAATAGTGATCACGTGGAGCCGCTCAAACGCATTCCCCAGTAGCATGCCGTGTCAATTTCGGTAGCAGTTAATGTGAACTTTATCTTGTTTTATGCCATAGAAAAAAGATTTGCCAATTTGATTAGTGGATTCTGTGAAGGTCAATTGATAAATCCAATGTATGTACCTGCCAGTAGGACACGCACTGCGGATTGCAGACGTGTTAGAGGAATAATGGCGACCATGACCTCCTCGTTATGGACGCCATGTTCAACCCGATAAGGGATTTTTGTAGATTATAATATTGTCACGATGACCTTTGATATACAACAAGCCATTTTATAAATGTGGCTCAGATGTTGCTGATATTACATGCCGCTTTGAATACTGAGCAGTCCATCCCAAAACTTACCTCACAATTTCAATAACAAATAGGAAGTCACTGTGCCCTTCAGTCATATGTTCACCACATGAGACACCAACAATTTGGAGAAAAAAATGAAATGTGTCTGCAGACAACGTTTAAGAAACATGTGAAAAAAAAACATAGGAAATAGATCAGTGGAATGTTATGGGAAATGGCCAATTAAACAAGGAAAATGTTAACAGCGATGATACAATTAACGAATTCAGGGACCGTCAACGAGGAAATATATGTACCATTTCACATTCTGATGCCTATTATTCAAAAATACTGATGTCACTGAATATGAGAGTGTTTTATTTTTATTTGTGGTTTTCACATCACTTTAATCACTTTAATCCAGTCATTTCATGGAGAGACCTACATGCAACAGACATACTGCGACCTAACCAAAGTGTCATGTCGCAGGTCCTTGACATGACAAACCACCCAGTGCTAGATTTACAAGGAAAGATTTACCCCTCGGCACGGGCCTCAGCTTAAATGAGAAATTGTATCATAAATGTAATGCCCTTGGGTCATGACAGAGGAACTGATGTCAATAAAGGTGAACTCTAACCAATTGCGTCTAGACCCGTGGCCCTCTATAAGAGTGGTATATAGGCTTCGGGCTGATATATATATATATATTAAGTGAGTGTCATGGTGCAAGTTAAATATTTTCCAGGAGGAATTCCTAATCAATCACAATACAAATTGATAAATTTAGTTTTATTGATGAATCATGTATCAGGATGCATATGTGATTATGTTTTTGACTATTGCCATGAACATGAATATTTCTCAGATTTAATCATTTACGTCACAAATTAACTGGCATATATAATAAAATCGGCCATTTCATGATCACAGCTTGAGATACCCAAACATACCAACATATCTCCCCTGTTACTACACTTAGTAGCTGGAGATGAGTTTCTGAGAAACACCTACTCGTGAAGATTGAAAAATGCAGTTTACAAACTCTGACATATGTTTGGCTGTCCAAGCTACGTACATGTTTGTCAGGCAAAATCATCATGTTGTTCACACCTGAGCCGAGGAATCCGGACTTCACACGTGCACCTCACTGCAATGTTTTCTGAGGCAATAAACAAACACTTCTCCAACCACAAACTCACATGAAAAGTCGGGCGCCACTTTGCTGGTATTAAATTGATACCAACATTGGCAGGAGAACTATGCAACAACTATCTAACCCATCACCATAAACTCAACTGGGATGACAATGTTCTGGGATCAGAGATAACCTTCTGATCACAGAGATAGTAGCTCACAGACAGGTGACAAGGCGTATCACGTGGTCATTGAGTGCTTTATGGGATGAGCAATTTGTTATCTCTTATTCCATTATGCGCGCATCTCCCTCCACGAAACACGTGACCTACTCACTTGAGGGGGAGGGGCTTATCTGTTTGAAAATAGTTCATGCTTTTAGTGAGTGAGTAGAACGTTAAGATGCTGCTATCTTTGCAGAACCACTTAGCAGAATGTGGGTTAATTGAGAGAGACAGGGGCAATGGCCAGCTATTACAATATGTATGATGGACCTCTATTGTGTCAAGTAAGACCTCGTCACTTGTGTCTCCAGTGGAGATATGACAGCCCGTAGGCTCTGAATGACACAAGTGGAGCGGCCAACATATCAAATCAAATCAAATCAAACCAACAAAAATGATGTTTCCATCAATGATAAAGAATGATAACCGAATCTAACTCTCTCTATATTTTCCTTCCTTATCCCACTTACTTATTTTCATAACCTACTCCACAAGGAGAGTTATCAACGCTGATGCGTGTCAAGGAAACACTATCAAATTGATAAGTGTCCGCCTCGCCCCAACACTCAGCACAGTCTCCTGGGATTATATACCTTCTGGTATCTATACATGACTCGAGCCAGGCCTAACTGGAACAATAAACGTATATGGGAGATTGAATAATTGAGTTGAGAGCACTTTCACAAGTATTGTCTGGGAGGAGGCAAAACCAACTGTGATTATATTACTTTATGACAGGTCCTTTAATTTTATAAACAATTTCGAACCTCACAGAACTGTAAGCGAGTGTGTCTTAAACCCGGGGTCTTATAGTCATAAACAAATGATACATGTCCCAAATATAAAAAAAAGTATCAAATTCAGTGATTTTTACATTTCATAGAAAGTTATCATTACAATAGCCCGGGAGATAATATCTAGAAGGTTTCCTGGGTTCCTGTTCCCATACTCTTAATGCACACTCTTGTGAACAGATAAATAATGAATGGAATTGGTTCAGATCCGTGGCTCATAGCAGCTGAGATTGTTGGTCCCAACTGTCTGCACAATAATACCCGGCGTGAGCGACGAGGATATATGAAGCGTTAAGCTGGATACCAGTTATTGAAAACCACTTGAGTGTTTATGACTGGGGTTCAGACAAGTGACATGAGTCAAATCAATGAAGACATTGAAGCCGGTGACATTCTGTTCTCCTGTGACCTGGCTGATGGAGCACCGTCCAGGGGTGAAGTCATTTATCACAGCATGAGGTGCTCATATCCAATATCAATCTGGAGACATATAAGATAGTAGTATTCTCCACACAAAAAGGGGAAAATAAACAGACAGAAAAAGTATATTTTTATGTATTGAACATGAATAAATGGGATTTGTAGTTTTAATTAGAAGAGATTGTGATTAAAAATATTAATAATCACCACAATTGAAACCATTAACTTTGAGACAGTCGCATCTACATGTACATCTATAAGTTTACTCGGCAAAGCCAATTGGCATCCCGCCGAGAGTGCAAGCTGGCACGAGGGGATGCATTTATCAGAATCTACAAATAGATTATTAGTACTAATCAGATGATTTTGTCTGTTCTACTGCATCACACAGTAATAGTCCGACTGTGTTGGAAAAGTATACGTTATATTTGTAAATGGACCTGTCTCAGACAAAGACAAGAAAAAAAAGGCCCTGATTTATGCAGGCAGTGGCGTACGCTTATCCCGCTGTGCGGGGTGTGGGAATTGGTCACTTAGAGACTGACAGATTTCACTGAAGATGAAAAATTGCCCTGTTATCATTTTCATTGAAAGTTAAAATTGCTTCTTGGTGTGTTTTCTGGCTGTTGGCCGATAACTGCTCTTGTAGCTGAAGTAGTTGCTACGGGCTGTTCCATTCTTCCACTCAGGAAGGTAATACATGATTGGTAAAGAATTCATCTTCTCCTTGGACCATCCTCGCAAGGCAATTTGTCCAGAGAGTTCAGACAAACGTGCACAGAACACATCAGCTGTTTTCTTTTTTGGTAATCCAAAATGTTTTTTAGTATTCTGACTTGGGCCGTTTTTTGTTTTATGATGGAGATGTAGATATAAATAACAGAATTGGGTGGGAATTTTCTTGGATTGGGTTTAAAAAGAAAAAGAAGAAATTTGATATGATTAGAAACCAAAAATATTTCAGGCTTAAATTGGTTTTTTAACCATTTTACTGGCTTGGCTCTGGAATTGGAGTCTCTGCGCTTGCTCATTGGTCATTTCAGTTGTCTTCGTCTGATATCTGTTATTCAGACTGCTCTTTCTCACAGCCTGATTTACCTCTATATTATTTCTTTCTCTTTTGCATCTGTCTGATGACACGTTTTGTATCCTGGCCTAGTATTTCTGTAATTACATTCTAAGTGAGCTATTGTCGTGAACATAATGCGTGGGAATTTGCAGGGTCAAAAGAAATATATAGACGGAACGAAATTATTGGATATTACCTCGTGGAGAGTCCATTGTTAATGAGACAGTCTATGGTCAGAGTTCCAGCCTTCCTTGAAGCAAGAAAAAAGTTCAAGCATCACCGCTGGGAACCCTGACAATGCTTATATAATTATTATTACAAAAAATATTTAGTATATGGAATACCAGTATCAAATACTGACTCGTATATATTTCTGTTCAAAGACAAAAAGGTCCTCCATAACCAAAAAACAAAACATGAAGAGAATTAAATATCTAATATTCCTGGTTCATTCTTCGTCATTGTGTTTATATATAATAAAAATGCAGAAACCGCCTGCATTGCTGTTCAGGTCTAAATACTTTATCCCTTTCCTGAAACATTATGGTTATTCCTGGTGTGGTATCGGGATATATGTTAACAAAGCTAATAAGACAGAAACATTATATGAATCGCTTCCAATATCAACCACAATGTGCCTGTTTAGTGGTTAACGTATATAATGTCAGACATTGACATACAGGTTATATATACACAGAAATGCCATATTTTATAATTACAGCTAACAATGATTGGAATACTAGAAAAAACATAGGAGTTGGAAATAATATGACAACCGCAGCTGTTGTATAGAATAGCAGCCAATGATGTCCAGACAATTTTACAGTTCTCAGTTAAAGATTTCAAGGACTTTACTGCTACTTTTCCACTTGATTTTTTAGCATCAATGGGTGGCAAAAAGGAAATGATAATCTGTAAATTTCTTGCTGATATTTTCAAGAAATAAATTTTTTACAACACGGTATAAAAACCAAATATGAATTGGTGAATTTGTCGTAGAAATTAGCTCACCATACAATGTTATTTCGAATAAATTGCTGCCACCCGGTGTGATAAACTCTGTCACGCATGGGTGAATGCAGACATGTGAGCTAGGCTCACAGTTGTAAAAAATGATTAACATTTCATCTAATTTCAATAATTTTATTGAAACTAAAATATTCTTTCTATTTCTTAAGTGTCCCCAACTGATCAGGAATTTTTTCCGTGTATTTGTTACTAAAATATTAATGTGTTCCCTTCACATCATACAAAATGGCAGTCATTATATTAGACTGGGTTCCATCCAAGTAGGAATATATTCTCACAATTTGGGTCGGGCACAAGACTATCATCATATCAGCTTCCATAGAATGCATTGTGCATGACACAAGAAACACCTGGTGGATCATAAATGTTGGAACTCGAGCAGTGAGAATCGAACGATCTTCCAGCAAAAAGCAATATTATGACAAAACTATGGCAATAATTTAAATTATTACAGGGGTGCATTATGACCTGAAGAAAATGTCTGAAGAAACCTGCATGTATAACTATCCCTTTTCTTTTAATAACTCGTATGTTTATTCTGACTGTCATAATTCAATTATTAGTCTAATAAGTGGTTTGCCAATTAGTGCCACAATACAATTATTAGTCTAATAAGTGATAGGCTAATTAGTTCCATAATACAATTATTAGTCTAATAAGTGGTATGCCAATTAGTGTCATAATACAATTAACACAATAATGAGTGGTATTATCTAAAGATTAAAACGGTCCCTCAAGATAACATAGAGATCTGACAAGTACTGCCAAGTACTGCCAAGTACTGTCAAGTACTGCCAAGTAGTGCCAAATACTGCCAAGTGGTAACAAGTACTGCCAAGTACTGACAAGTTGTGCCAAATACTGCCAAGTACTGCCAAGTACTGCCAAGTACTACAAAGTACTTCCAAGTACTACCAAGTACTACCAAACAACTAAATACTGCCAAGCATATTGCATAAACATTTATAATGGCATGTTTCAGGCAAGGAGGTATCAACAGGTTTAGGTAACTAATACTATTGTGTGGAGATAATTTACTTACTACAAATAAGGGAATTTATTTACATATTATAGGATTTCTCATTTATATATCAATTGTCGTCAATCAGATTAATTAACTCTGCTACTTGATTTCACTTATAAACAAAAACTTGGTGCAAACATATTGAAATGACCTATCTGTGTGTCGGTCTAATCACAGTTGCTTATTAATGTATATCTGATGATAATAGGTACCACTGGCCCGTTAGCTCAGTTGGTTAGAGCGTCGTGCTAATAACGCGAATGTCGTGGGTTCGACCCCCATACGGGCCATCCTTTTTTTACTGTGTCATGACAATTCTAGTTTTGACCATAATAATCTGACACGTGAGTGACTACAGGAAAACTGTTAATTCAATAATGAAATTAGCCTGACATATAAAGTATGGACATATTATTATCTATATCTATAAGATGTGGCGATCGCTGTGGTATATGATATGTGTGGATGGACATATTATCAATATCTATAAGATGTGGCAATCATTGTGGTATACTATGTGTGCAGGTGGACATATTATTATCAATATCTATAAGATGTGGCAATCACTGTGGTATATTATGTGTGCGGGTGGACATATTATTATCAATATCTATAAGATGTGGCAATCATTGTGGTATACTATGTGTGCAGGTGGACATATTATTATCAATATCTATAGGATGTGGCAGTCACTGTGGTATATTATGTGTGCGGGTAGACTGGGGCTTCTGTGTTTTGAGTTTAAGCTTTGTCAGAGTTTAAGCAACAAAAGTAGTCTGTCCTTAGAGTAATATACCTCTAAGGTCTGCCCTACCCAGCTGTCTCTTAGTAAGCCGTAAACAATAACAATACACAAGAGCCATCTTTAAACACTACGGTCAGTGCCAAAGTTGTTTACAGGGTATTATACCAGTTGCAGCAGCTTATTCAGCTCGTTTGTGCTCATGCTAATGCTTCTTTGTACAGTCATGGGGCTAAGATATAATAAACAGCACCATTCTCTCCAATTATTTGACAATCAATATAATAAACATCTTAACAGTCATCCTTGAATAAATAGAAATCTTAAAAGATTGATTTATAGTATGCGCACCAGAACTGAAGTTATTAAGAAATGATTGATATTCTGTTTTCTCTTTTTGTTTCAATACGTTTCATTTGCCATTCTTCATTTTCCCCTCTTTGCACTGATATCTGAGGAATCGTTTCCATTTGGTGCTATGGATCCGGTGGCACTACAGTGGTGAGGCCGGTCTGGGTCACGTGGTTTGGGTCACGTGGTCTGGGTAGGTCAGTCCTCATCACACTGTATGGGTGAATGTCTGATAGGACATCAACCCGTGAATAACTCTATCTTCCCATCCAGACCCGAGGATACTGCTATGAAGCACGCTCATGGCAACTCATCTGCTATCACCAGAACTGTTTAAAAAACATATAACTATAGAGTTAAATCTCATTAGCATCTACTAATCCAACGATTACTACCTAATTTGAACTCCATGCCACTGTGTACCTGGACCAGTCGACCATGTGCCTTGACCATTCCACTGTATTCCTAGACCATTCTACTGTATTCCCAGACCATTCCACTGAGTTCCTAGACCATTCCACTGTGTACCTAGACCATTCCACTGTGTACCTAGACCAATTCATCATGTACCTAGACCAATTCATCATGTACCTAGACCAATTCATCATGTATCTAGACCAATTCATCATGTACCTATATCATTCAACTGTGGTCCTAGACCATTCCACTGAGTTCCTAGACCATTACAGTGTACCTAGACCATTCCACTGTGTACCTAGACCAATTCATCATGTACCCAGACCATTCCATCATGCACCTAGACTATTTCACTACCATTTCATGTACCTAGATAATTGCACTATGTACCTAGACCATTGCACTATGTACCTAGACTATTACACCCTGTACCTGGGCAATTCCATCATGCACCTAGACCATTGCACCATGTACCTAAACCATTCCCCCAACGCTCCTTCACAGACATGCCACACTCTGTGGAGACATAGCAGGTCCCTCCCCAGTGCTGCAGACTTGGAGCATAGCGTCACATAATGCCAATCTTTCTCCAGACGGTAGGAGGCATCCAGAGTAACACCCATACACAGGACACACACAGATAATATCTGGGAGGAGGGGACAGATGTCGCCGCCAGAATAATCAAGCCAGCTTGAATGCAATAATCGCCAACGCGGAGCCTGCCTTGTATGCAAGCTTTTGATTGGCTTATGAATATGATGGATGACATATCCACAGAACTATAAGGCGGGCCGGCAAAGTTGTGAAGTCTCGCCAGATCTCGCGCCTAAATCTCGCTACAGAAGTGGGATGAAAGTTTAAATCATCTATCGGAATTTCTGAGAGGACTAACTTCCCATACGTGTTAATTACAGGCCTTACTCATAATCAATGTTGCTCACAGAAAAGTCTGATTATTTGATGACGCTCAAATGTTTTGGTCAACACCTTGAGTGATTTGCTTGCATATTCTCAGAGTGCTCAGCAGGATGCAATGTTTTTCTCTATTTTCCCTTTTTGATGGTGGGCAGTTTATCCACCTCACGCATGATGGTTCCTATAATGTGGACATTGAGGCAGAGAGTCGACCCTGACCGGAATGCCCCATCACCATCACAAGGCCTGCCCCATTCTATATACATGCTGGGCACAGATAGAAATGTTGGCACAACTTTGTCAGTTCCATATTATCCTTTACCCTATGAATTATTTTCAATAGACCCCCTGCCAATCTATCCGACCAATGATTTAATTTAGAGGAGTTGTACAGTTCTGGTTCCGGTAAAGTAGTACAGTTCCGGTGTGTACTTTTCAATGTGGGTAAACAACATGGAGATCGGCAATCGGCCTATTCTTCTGTGAAACTTTTGAAATAACAATATTCAGCTATTACATAGTCATGAGATAAATTGATACTTTCCAGGATTGCATCCAGAAAATAACATAAGACCCGGGAAGATGTGCACGAAATGATGAACTGAATTTTCCTTTATTCCTTTCGAACGTAGATAATCAAATATGCACATAATAAAGACCATTAGCTTTTTATTACTAGACGAAGATAATCGTCCAAAAAATTTATTATTAAGTTACCCGGCCTGGTCAGTATTTTCGTCTTCTCGACAAGAGTTTTGGCCCCTTAGGCCACAAGAAACAGTCAATTTGTTTCTTGGCTTCAGACGTCGAATGACCTTCCTGTTCTTGTGTCCTTGACACGTTCTTGTTATAAGACCTCGAGCCCAGAGAAACGTCATTTTATCTGGAAAAAGGACACTTCATGGCTAACTTTAAGTATAATCTTGAAGATAATTGAATAATTTGGATGTCCTTGATATTATTCCCCTCACATTTAATAGAGCCATCCTCGCGAGTTTAGGAGTTAGGATGGGTCCCGGTGGTATCTAGTGTAAATGGATTTCTTTCTGAGACGCGTTCATATTTCACTTCCAATTTGGAGGATTATCATACAATTAGGCATTTTTGTTTCAAATACACAACAGAGACCCACTGGGGAACAGCTGAGGTGAGAACCATGTCAATCGTTATTCATAACACTTTGTCAGTGAATATTTGATTTGCTCCTCATCTTTACATAAATTGTGATCGCATTCATTTATACTACTCTACTGGATCGACTACCTGTGTTCAGTATTTTGTGACAAGTGTTGTGAACAAGGAATATGAAATTACTTTATAGTTCAGCATTTGACAACTGTGAAATGTGTTCAGAGTGACAAAAAGATATACAACTATCAGCTGCAATAAAATGGCAATATATATATATATATATATATATATATATATATATATATATATATATATATATCCATATATGCATTTCTACAGACTAGCACAATGCTATACAGCTGTGATATGTAATAAAAAGCCGTGTTTTTTAATCCTTCTCTTGTTCTTAAGCTTATCTTGTACTGAAGCCTGAAAATAATTATTGACAGACTGTATGTATGTACTGGATGTCAATAGATCTTCTATTGACGATATAACATTAACCAGTTGAAGTGAGACATGCATCTGGTCTCGCATAAACATAAAGATATACAGCTGTAAATTCACAATAAAATAACACTGTCTTTATTGTAATACAGAGAAGCAAAATGCTGCAGAACTGTGAATTAGTAATATAATAACAGAATATATGTACTAATACAGACAACTACCACGTGACCAATTAGTGTCATGCAACAGCTATGCGTGACCAGATGATGCAGCCATGTGTGACATTATTTGGTCAAGTTTTGCGTGACCAAATAGATGTTTGGCTCCAACTGTCATCTGGTTTGTAATTTTATTGTGATAAAGATGACAGTTCGATTTCTGAACTACTTGACATGAAATATGATCAACGAAATAACCAAATGATTATATATTATAAAAGACCTAAAGTCTAAATTACGGTGTTATTGTATTATAGAACCCATAACCCAAGGAGATTTTTTTATAATGGCAGAAAGCGTGAGAAAGATTTTAGTTTAATTATAGCCACACAATTAGAAATAAGCTATCGTTTTAACCAAATTTTCAACAAAGATCAAGATTTTAACAAATATTTTGGTGTTTATAAAAATTTGAGACTAGTAATTAAAAAGTTATATTGCTCTCAGTATAGACTAAACATTGAGCTATAATCATGAATTAATGTTCGATTATAATCATAAAATAACAATTTTAAACGCAAATCACCCTGGTATTCACAATTGAAAAAAGGAACCTTAGATAATGTTTCAGATTGTATGGAGATAGTTTATAGAATGGCTTGCTCCCTCTCTTACCATACTAGATAATGGAGATGGTTTATAGAATGGCTTGCTCCCTCTCTTATCATCCTAGATAATGGAGATGGTTTATAGAATGGCTTGCTCCCTCTCTTATCATCCTAGATAATGGAGATAGTTTATAGAATGGCTTGCTCCCTCTCTTACCATACTAGATAATGGAGATGGTTTATAGAATGGCTTGCTCCCTCTCTTACCATACTAGATAATGGAGATGGTTTATAGAATGGCTTGCTCCCTCTCTTATCATCCTAGATAATGGAGATAGTTTATAGAATGGCTTGCTCCCTCTCTTACCATACTAGATAATGGAGATGGTTTAAAGAATGGCTTGCTCCCTCTCTTACCATCCTAGATAATGGAGATGGTTTATAGAATGGCTTGCTCCCTCTCTTACCATACTAGATAATGGAGATAGTTTATAGAATGGCTTGCTCCCTCTCTTACCATACTAGATAATGGAGATGGTTTATAGAATGGCTTGCTCCCTCTCTTACCATACTAGATAATGGAGATGGTTTAGAGAATGGCTTGCTCCCTCTCTTACCATACTAGATAATAGAGATGGTTTATAGAATGGCTTGCTCCCTCTCTTATCATCCTAGATAATGGAGATGGTTTATAGAATGGCTTGCTCCCTCTCTTACCATACTAGATAATGGAGATGGTTTATAGAATGGCTTGCTCCCTCTCTTATCATCCTAGATAATGGAGATGGTTTATAGAATGGCTTGCTCCCTCTCTTACGATACTAGATAATGGAGATGGTTTATAGAATGGCTTGCTCCCTCTCTTATCATCCTAGATAATGGAGATGGTTTATAGAATGGCTTGCTCCCTCTCTTACCATCCTAGATAATGGAGATGGTTTATAGAATGGCTTGCTCCCTCTCTTACCATACTAGATAATGGAGATGGTTTATAGAATGGCTTGCTCCCTCTCTTACCATACTAGATAATGGAGATGGTTTATAGAATGGCTTGCTCCCTCTCTTATCATCCTAGATAATGGAGATGGTTTATAGAATGGATTGCTCCCTCTCTTACCATCCTAGATCCTAGATAATGGAGATGGTTTATAGAATGGCCTGCTCCCTCTCTTACCATCCTAGATAATGGAGATGGTTTATAGAATGGCTTGCTCCCACTCTTATCATCATAGAAATACAGTGGTTTCAAAGGACTCTTAAATCACCACGATAACCGAACCGAAAAGAGTTTGCTTTATTGAACTCATTTTCTGAAGAATTGACATTGACCATAAAATTGTGGTAAAATCCATTATTTTTTATCAGAAATCCAATAAAAAAAGTTAAAAGTAGAGAAACTAAAATAAGAGAATTAGAACTCACTTATTTTGGAACTCACTTATTTTGGATCAAATTTGGATTAAATATATCATTTGACATTTTTAGGCACCATTGTTATCCACCGTATTGGTATCTTATTTCTTGCAATAAGCCCGCCATTTTATAGGGAGACAGAGATTATGGAAATCTTGTTTGGCATGGAGCTAATGGACGTCGAATGGCACAAGCGTCGAGATGGAGGCCATGTAATACATTGCATACTACTTACCTCGCACAAAGTGGGCATTATGTATTTATAAGTCGACACTGCGGCCAAAAGCGACCATCCCACGCGTTGTTAAGGCATCATGTATGGGGGATGAAGGTGGCTGCAGGTTCCTTGCATTGTACAGTTACAGTCCACCTCCCTCTACTGTGGACAAGAGCATATCCCACGGAATATTCACAGAAAAGGAAACTTTACTTTACAAATATGTTCATATGGCAGCATCACACGCTTAGCCCTACATTCGACCAGCTTTCGGCCATCATGGTTTCGGTGCTTCCATATGTTCAAGTTCACTTCCATGTTTACAAAACATTTTCAAAATGACTGATATAATTCACAGTTTAGTTACTATAAGGAAGCACGAGAACAACAAGCGTTCTTGTGATGGGACTAAAAGAATCATACAATGAATTATAACTTTGATATGTTTTAGCATTTCAACCACCATTGATGGTGGACGGTCGGGAATCGCCACCATAACAATATCTTATTTATACAGCGAGCAAAGATTGCCTCACAGCACAAAACGACTTATTTCATTTGGCTGTGATAGTCCAAACAGATTACCTTATCACGGTAGACGGGACCGATTCCCTCCAAGTTAAACCTACAAGCTCTTGTATAAATTACACAGGAAGTACTGGTCTGATCAATGCCAACCGACCCTAGTATTGACAGATCAGTAAGTCACGGTGTGGTACCTGTCAAAGGTATCCAAGAAAGACATAAGTCCTACAAGAACACCACAGTTCTTTAGTATTCTATGGCTTAAATCAAACATAATGGATCTGTTTCCCCTTTTATACGAAGATTCTTTTTACTTTCAGAAAAAGATTATTTTCTGGGTGCGCTAATTTCATGCTAATCATCTTATGACATGCTTGGACTTTAAAACGTGGAAGAAACAATGCCAAGACATTTATTAAAATTATTTAATCTTCTGAGAAACATGATTTGAATAAATTTTAATGATATTTTCAAAATTAATTTGGAATCAACCAAAGGATTTCCTTGACAACGTGGATAGGTTATTTAAAAAACCCTCAAGACAAATTTGTTTCAATTCGATTTATTTCTGCTCCCAAAGTATTGAGCCTTAGGGTTCACAGGGGATGGTATAAATGGTTGACATACTATTAGAATGTTGGCATAGAATATTTGCATTTGATTATTTCGACAAAGACCGTAATCTACACCAAGTAATATTGCAGCATTCTGTCAAATGAGATTATTTTTAATGGCCAACAAGAAAAATTTTGTGTTGATATTCTATTTATTTTGATATGAGAATATCTAAAGTTCAACAATCCATAATAGTGTACGGAGTTTCAGTTAAAATGCTTTACAATGATAGCAGCAATTCATTTGTATTGCGTGACGTCAACCCCAGGGACGACAAAAGGCTGGTTTGACATTCTATTAATTATTTTTTTAATCGTGTTAGATGTTATTCCTAGTATATGGTTCGAGAATATTAAAAAGAAAAAGGTCGCCTCATAAGCATATCGAGAGAAAGACAAATATTCAACTGGAATCAGTAATTAAGGTTCCTGCCAAGAAATACGTGATGAAATTGTTTTGCAAATACAACCAGCTTGAACTTCTTTCCATTCAGAAACTGAGTTATTCATATCAAACGTAATTTTCGTCAAAACATTGTCTGAAAGAGCTGTCTGTGATAGAAATCTCAAGAGACATGTTGAAATATTGAAATTGACACAGTGGTAGTGGATTCATTTTGGGGAAAGTTGTGTTTGCATCAGGCAGGTTACTGTAATGGCGACGACTCCGGGGAGCTTCACCGCCGCTCATTAGTTCTTTATGAAATGACACATCAAATCTATTTGAAGTGAAATTGTCTTTTCTCATACAAGTGTTGCTTGGTTGTTTTTGTTTGATTTTGTTTGTTTTTGTTTTATTTATTGTGGGTGTGCTTCCACGGCCGCGTGTCTATATTCCACTTTCATGTCAGGCCACGCTGATTATTAGTTTTATTTATTAGGGAAATTATTAAGGAAGTTATTAAGGAAATTTATTAGGGGAATTGGTTGACCACATTATTGATACTGCTCTGGTTCTCTGACGTCTCAACCTGATTTTTTGCTGTTTTCACCAAACTGAGCATTCAACTGGACTTTGTTTCCTTAAATAGTCCTAAACTCCGCCCTCCTTGTTGTGCTTCACATGTCACAAAACATCGTTATTTTAGCTCAAATCAGCCAGGCAACTCACAGTTCACACTTTAAAATCAAGTTATTTTCTTTCAACCTGAAATGAATATTTACCCTGATTCCCATTGCCTGAAATCAATATGCTGAATGTTTACCTGGATTTTCGCCCATTTAACAGCTGATAAACATAAACAGGAAATGACGAGTGTATGGACGCAATCACCAAGTGTTCAATTCCTTTCCCTAATACTATAACAAAACATACCGAGTCGGGAAGCTGGGTGAGCGGATTCAGTTCGTTGGTGATTGCGGACGGATACCCTGAGCCGAAGGCGAAGGGTATCCGTCCGCCATCACCAACGAACTGAATCCGCGGTCACAGCTGACCGACGAGTGTATGTTTTGTTTTTATACCTCAGACAACTACTGTATTTTTAAAAAATGAAACATGAAACAAGATATTTATCGTTACAAACATTTGTAAACAAAGCGCACCTCATTTGACCCCGTCACGTGACCCGAAAATGGCGCGTACAGCCATAGACTGGTTGCCGTCATCTGTGTATATACACGATGTTGTTGACACTCGATGGGGAACCAGTCTAAAGATGGCTAATCAATACTTTACAAATAATTGACATGCGCGTATTCATTCGAAATCGCATAAATACGCGCATCACTGAGGTATAAAAGACATGAAACTGATGATCGGCATGACCTGGCATACTCTGCATGGCGAGGTAGAGTCACATACTACCCAGGACCTGCTAATGAGAGTAGACCTGACATGAAAGTGGAATATAAATTTTTATGAAAATTAAAAAATTTTAAACAGCCAGATGCTTGGCGATGTTGATGATAGAAACCGTCAACAGAGGTTTACGGGTGTATTTTCTTCACAAGACATTAAACAAAACATAGTGCCCCGGGTGAGGATCGAACTCACGACCTTCAGATATCTCTCAGGTCTGTGTTTGTGATTATGAGACTGACGCGCTACCTACTGCGCTACCGAGGCACATGGTACCTGCGGCAAGTTACAGAATTAGTTGTCACTTATTTTTTCTGTGTGAAAAACAAAATAAAGATCTCCATTACTCTTTTAAAATAGGAGGACCTTGAGTCTCCATAACAGGATTTTATTTCACCTGATTTAAGCAATACCGTGGAAATAAAATAATACATAAATGACATGCAAATGGTGTGGTGGAATATAGCAAAAATAGAGTGCCCCGGGTGAGGATCGAACTCACGACCTTCAGATATCTCTCTCAGGTCTGTGCATACATGTGATTATGAGACTGACGCGCTACCTACTGCGCTACCGAGGCACATGATTCCACTAACAAGATCAAAATAAATAATGAATGTTTTCAAAAATTGTGTCATTACTTCATTGTTTTAAGTTTGACCAGGTCAATTTCAAGTACTTAATTTAAGTACTTAATAAGTTATTGAATAAGATTTAATGCGTGTTAGTATGTAAGTTCCGTATTGTAGAAGTTTGATATTTTACATTTGGGTCACAAATCAACACACTCATTCTTTCAGTATCGTTTTCACTGAAAAGTTTTGTTAATGCTGTAAGATTGAGATAAAGAGACATGTTAAGGAGTTACTTCTCACTAGTATTACTGTATGAACAAAAATACAGATCTCCAGTACTATATTTCAAAAGATTAGGGCGTTTAATTTTCATAACAGGTTTTAACTTCTTCTGATTTAACCAATACGCCACTAAAATGAAACATTGAATAATTGACATGTAATTGGTGTGATGGAATAAAACAAAATATAGTGCCCCGGGTGAGGATCGAACTCACGACCTTCAGATATCTCTCTCAGGTCTGTTTTAGTGATTATGAGACTGACGCGCTACCTACTGCGCTACCGAGGCACATGAATGCACGGAAGAGATATACAAGACATATTTTATTTTTATCCATGTGCAGAAAGCTGATAAAATGTCACATCTCATATTGCCACATTTAAGTATTATCCCAGGAAAATACACGACGTATGATCTTGTCACAGGGTATTTTAGAGACCATTTTCACGGCGAGACATTTCATGGGGATATCTCGCAGAATGTAAAGGGACTCTCAGCATTGGACTTTGTATTAATCAAGTTAAAATATGCCAGTTCAGGTTCCAATTTTGTTTTGTCACCATATAACTGTTTGGTTGTGACGCTAAGCCTGATTCAATCAATTAATCAATATAGAATCATGTATATTAATGATGTGGTATATGATATCGCACTGTTGTATTGAAATTCAAGAATAAGTGGTTAAATTAGATGTTATAACTCACATCCAGTCACCTGACAATTCTTATTAATTGTATTAATCCTGTTTTGCAATAAGCTTTGAGAGGTTTTCATGTGAGAACAATAACGTCGACAGGCTGTTTAGAATGCAGAACATATCAAGATGGTTATTTTTTCTGGGTCAGTCCTAGTGTGACAATCAAATAATCTGAGAAGATTTCCGACCTGACACTTGATGTCACGAGAATGCCTCTATTCTGTGTCCATACCTGCCAACATCCCACAGTCTGACATGCCATCTTCCAGCCAACTCTGCAGGATGCTTTGCCGACAAGGTAAATTGCACATGGCGTGGAGATCAGGTAAGCAGAGTGGCGCAGTGGAAGCGTGCTGGGCCCATAACCCAGAGGTCCGAGGATCGAAACCTCGCTCTGCTAATACTTTTACATATTGTGAGGAAAACACATTGCAATTTTTAAGAAGAAACGATTATAATTTTTAGCAGGACAGGTTAGATTGTGAGGTAAATATACGGCGATGTTTAACAAGAAGCGATTGGAATTTTTAGTAGGATAGGTCAGGTTGGATTAATCAGGATAGGTTAACATATGTCAATTTTTAACAAGAAACGATTGGAATTTTTAGTAAGATAGTTTAGATTGGAAAAGTATATTTTTCAATAAGTAAAACAATTACCAGAAGTCAGATTTTACCAGAACGTCCCGGCTAAGTGCATGATCACCCGAAATGTGTGTTACCCTCTGCTCTTGGGTCTGTCACCTGAGACCGTCCAATTAATCAGGATGCAAACAGGAGGGGTCATTGATTGTGAGAGGTCTTACCTTAGAGTAATATACCGGTATATTACTCTAAGCTCTTACTAACATCTATGTGGTGTACATATCAAACAAGCACAGATTTTATCATCCCTATTATTTACCAAATAGAGACTCCAATATGTCTCAAACAACAATTTAAAATTTAGCGCGTTACGAAATGGACAAGAAGAAGGTGGTGATTTTGTTATTTCATTTTATCTTAATTATGATGTTTGTGACAAACAACCGTCTTGGAAAGTGTACTTCATATGACACCCAGAACTCTCATTGATTTCAGACAACAAATTTGATAACGGCGTTTAAGTGTGTAAATTGTTGTTTGATTTTTATTATCATCCAGGAAATGAAATTGACATCACCTTGAAGATTTCTCGACAATCATTCATGCAGAGTGTACATTTTTAATTAAAGTTTGTGACAGCAATTAGCAGAAAACGGAATGTCATTGGCACAAGAAATTAATCTAATGTAAAATTTATTGTGATAGGAAGATTTTTCTGAAAATAGCCCTTAATAAAGCAAGTCTGGTGAGTCTAGAAGTATGTAACTTGGTGTACTCAGAGACATTTAATACATATCTTTGGTGTGCTACATGTTCTGTCACACATTAATACGGCACAGCAGATCAGTCATACCAACTCTATTTTATCGTTTATCAGTCATACAATAAGAGATACGACCATTCTAGTTGTAAAAAAAACGATGACAAATGTTCTGTGTCACGCAGTGGCATTTTCAACAATGGCAAATTTTCACGCATTAATAATTCTTGTCAGGACACATACGCTGAGAAAAGTTTCACAAGCGAGCAGACTGCATTTCTCACTTCCCGAATGCCTGTATAAAGGCTGGACTTGGTCCCAGGCTGGACTTGGTGGTCGGCCCAGTGTGCAGTATGGGTCCCAGGTCGGACTTGGTGGTCGGCCCAGTGTGCAGTATGGGTCCCAGACCGGACTTGGTGGTCGGCCCAGTGTGCAGTATGGGTCCCAGGCTGGACTTGGTGGTCGGCCCAGTGTGCAGTATGGGTCCCAGGTCGGACTTGGTGGTCGGCCCAGTGTGCAGTATGGGTCCCAGGCCGGACTTGGTGGTCGGCCCAGTGTGCAGTATGGGTCCCAGGCCGGACTTGGTGGTCGGCCCAGTGTGCAGTATGGGTCCCAGGCTGGACTTGGTGGTCGGCCCAGTGTGCAGTATGGGTCCCAGGCTGGACTTGGTGGTCGGCCCAGTGTGCAGTATGGGTCCCAGGCTGGACTTGGTGGTCGGCCCAGTGTGCAGTATGGGTCCCAAGCTGGACTTGGTGGTCGGCCCAGTGTGCAGTATGGGTCCCAGGCTGGACCCCTGGTAGCTGCTGTAATGATTGGCCAGGTCAGAGAAGACTCAGTAGTGATAATGGTATTCACATGATATATCAGCGCACATCTTTGTTTAGCTTTTATCCCTCTCATTGTAAGTCATGCTTATTTTCAATTTCACTGTGAGACTCAGCTGCTACTATTGCGGCATTTCACCTCCACCAAGTCTAAAATATTTAGATAGAACTCTACTTCAGATATAAATATGCTCAAACAGAAATATTAAAAAATATCCAGTAGGGCATTCGCTTAAAAAATGAATGTCTAAAAGACGGTACTTGATGTTCATGTTGTGACAGTAGCTGAGAACTTTAAAATAGTTTTTTTTAGAGGAGAGAAGTGGATTAGCTCAGGAGGAGAAAGACAAGTTCTTTTCTTTAGCCATTGAATCTCTCTTGTTAAAATTCGCCGGCACTGGTTTGAGAGTGTAGCTTGGTCTTTTAAGAATGTGGAAATCCTAATAAGATTCTAAGTAGATTGCTCGTCGGTACTCGACAGTACTGGCTGCAATTTACACAAGTCACTTCGTCCTAATTTAAACTGAAGACATTGCAGGAAATTCCTTTGCTCAGACAAAGGTAAAAATAACGTCACTCATTAAAGTAGGCATCTTGAAAAGAAGGAATTTCTTGGATGAAGAGAGTAGTGATTTTGTAACTGTTAAGCACATGTCTGGAATACTGGGTTAAAAGCTTAACAGATGTTCAGGGAGTAACTTTTTAAAAACAAGTCTAATTTTGATAAGGAACACAGCAATATATATTGAACAAGTAATGAGAATGATTAACTATTTGGAAATGATTTTCTAATTAACAGTTATTAAGACAGAAAATATTACTTTAATTGGCATTTTGTAGTCGACGAGATGAAGTGCATAAGGTTATTAAAAGGTCCTGACAATATGGAATTTTGTCATGCCCCGAGAGTCTCTCACATGAGAAAAGCGAATGCCCGTGAAGCACATTCACGTGTCATAAAGAATATGATAATTGTGCCTGTTAGAATACACTCTCCATACTGAAAATGGTTGCAATCTTCTGACAACTTTCAACCATCTTGGTTTCAGTGCTTCCTCAGACTTATCAGATAATATTGTTAAATGTCTCGTATCAGACATGGCTGTTAAAATCACATTTGATATTTTCGAGGTAGATGTCTCAAAAGACATGTTCCTTCTGTGTTCACATATCTGAGCACCAAGCAACTCGTCATTCCTTCAACTAAAGGCTATCATGAAAATAGTTGTTTTGTAGTGCAAAATGATGAATGAGACCTGTTTATCATTGTCTTGCTTTCCGTGTGTGGAAATAGGGCTGCTTTAGAGAGACTATTACAGGTGTCAGATAAGCTCTCTGCCCGGGGACCTCCTTGCCTGTGGGTCATGTGTACCTTGAGATTACATAAGACCCCTTGCTGATCGTTCTCTTTAACCTCTGATATTTTGTGTTATTGTTGATTGGTGATTGAAAGAAATTTTTTTATTCAAATTGTTGGTTATGTTGACATGCAAATCAAAGATACCAACCAAGCTTCAATGCATAGGGTTCAATAAACTCGTGGAGACATTCCATGAGAGTGAGGCTTCTATAAAAACAAGCAGACGATTATAAACATGATACAAGCCAACTTTGTACTCCTGTCCGCATTGAAACCCTATCGTTTCAGTCTTCAAAGAAGTAACTGCATCGCGTTAAAAGACAATTTTCTTTGAACGCATGAACGCGATATCACTATTTTTTATAAAGAAATAACACAGAAATATTATATGCTATGTAAACAAAGTATATTAGGTTTACATTCCATATAGTATATGTTTCACATTCCCAAACAGATATGATATAATGTGATGCGCATGTGCGGGTTTCGTAATGTCTGTCTGCACTTTGTAACTAGTGGCGGCTTTTTCAGACATTGACGACTCATATTGTTTAATGTTTCTGTAGCTTCGGATTTTGATAAATGATTCTTTTATGCCTCGAATACTCGTGCAACTCGTCGTTATCTTCTTAATGTACATATCGCTGTACATTGATTAGGTATCGTGTAAGATATCTTGCTGTGGTAAGCTTGGATGTTCTCCAAACAGTTATTATTACAAAGCAAATTATGCGGCTAAAACTAGATTTGACTTGTTTCCCATCCCTGCTTTCTGAGACCAGCATTTCCCATCCCTGCTTTCTGAGACCAGCTTTTCCCATCCCTGCTTTCTGAGACCAGCTTTCCCATCCCTACTTTCCGAGACCAGCATTTCCCATCCCTACTTTCTGAGACCAGCATTTCCCATCCCTGCTTTCTGAGACCAGTTTTTCCTATGCCTACTTTCTGAAACCACATTTCCCATCCCTACTTTCTGAGACCAGCTTTCCCATCCCTACTTTCTGAGACCAGCATTTCCTATCCCTACTTTCTGAGACCAGCATTTCCCATCCCTACTTTCTGAGACCAGCATTTCCCATCCCTACTTTCTGAGACCACATTTCCCATCCCTACTTTCTGAGACCAGCTTTTCCCATCCCTACTTTCTGAGACCATCTTTTCCCATCCCTTCTTTCTGAGACCAGCTTTTCCCATCACTACTTTCTGAGACCAGTGGAGCCGGTAAGCATTGCACAGATCAATGAGATGCACTTAAGCTCTGCACATCATACCATCGGCTTGGGTTAATCGTCTTCTGGTCACGTGACCCTGATTAATTTAGTACTGGTACAAAATCACGGGACATCACGGTATTTTCTGTGTAACCTCCCTTTATCAAGGTGCGGTCCTGAATGCTGAGTTGAGGTGCGTAGGTGGTACCTGACCACCAGGTGGCTGTGAGTTGTTGTGAGTAATAAAATTCGCGTTAAAGAAAAGATAAAAGCTTATATTGAAAAGCACAGCTGCAATTGTCAAATAAATTTTAGAATTATTGTTTTATACTGTAATTAGTCAACCAACTGTGATTTATGTAACACAATTTTCAAGTCAGGATTTAGAGTTCTTTAGAGTTTAATTTAAAAAAATAAGTATCGAGAATATCTTTTAAGTAATCGTCACACGGAAAATTCATTTAGTCTGTTATGAGTTTGTTGCGGAGTGCAAGAACACGTCTTTTAACATTTTTCATTTTCCAACGGAAGAGTTCAAAGAGAGGCTCAAAATCTACAATATGGTACAAATAAGAAGAGTGAACGCTTTTCAAACTCAATTAAAGGGAGTCATATGCATGACACGGTTTCAACAAGTCATTCCTTGTGATCATTGTAATTCATACAAATGGATCTTCATGATGAGAGAGACGAACATTCGTGACCTCATTAAGGGAGAGAGAAGCAGACGACATTTCCCTGCGCGGGAACAGACAGATACTGCACTCTTTAAAACTCCCACGCTAAATACTTAGAAATAAAAACAACTTCAAGATGGTTTGATGCTTTAAAATCTATTTTTGTCTGCAAATTAGAAAGGAAAATACTATTTAGTCGAAAACAAAGTTGTGAGAGCGAGATGCCCATACTTGAGAAACCTAAGATCTTCGGTCAAGACATATGACATATTAGTAAAACAGATACCAAATTTATCTCATGGGTAACAAATGTTGCATTTATTCATTTGCAAGTATGATATAAACTTTATTGGGTTGAACAAATTCAAAGCAAAATAGGTTGAAATTGTTGCTGATATCAGAGATTACAGTAATAGATGTGCTAGCAGACGATTTCCGGGTGGTATTTATCACAGAGGAGTGTTCCCCCATCTTTCTGGTAGTACTCACGTGGCATCTGAAGGCTGAGTAGCAAGTTGTCACCGCCTAGTACCCATCTACACTACTCCAAACCCGCAATCTATGAGCTGCATCTGCAAATAAACTCCTTCACCGTGTCTGGCATATTACAGCATGTTTGTAGTTGGTTTATGACAAATGAAGTCCTCTACGTGGCATAAAGGTCATGCGTATTACCATCAATTTACAATGTGAGTGTGAGGATGGAGCGAGGCGTCTGAAGCTAACTGACACCTCGCTTTGTTGCCTCTTGGATATCATGGGACATCATTTTGATCTAAGAAAAAAAAAAGAACCTCGGAAGCAAATGTGTGGGTAGCTCTGACCCACCAAGACCCTCTCCATCTCTAGAAAACCAAGAATGTGCCACTGACAGGTACCCTACCATCGACTGCTGTGAAAATAAAGTCTCCGGTGAACATGTAAGCCAGTAGATAATTAGTGAAGGTGTTTGCAGTGGACTCTGGGTAGATTCCCGTCTGCGGGAAGCATAATAGTGGTTAGATGAGAAGAGGGAGATCTGCACCATCCCTGCCTTGTAATATGTGGTTATTTGGTCATACCATAGCGCCATCTATCACCGCGTCATTATTAGACCAATCTCCGCAAGATGGTACTAAATGTGAAAGGTCCACAGCTAAATCACACAACAAACAGTTTTCTATGCAATCAAGTTGAAAAATGTTTTTTAAAAAATAATGCATTTTAGTAATATTAAGATTTTTCTAAACTCTATCCAGTTAAATCTAGTCAGTTATCTGAAGTCTCCAGTGCACTGTTTATTTGAAAACATATGGAAGAAGTTAAAAGACGGTACCATGTAGACATTCAATGATTATTATTCATTTGGTATATCAGTAAGAGACACATCCTTTGCAAGATCATATACATTATTTAATGATAATAAGTTTTGGTGCTTGTAAGAACCAGTAAAGACAATTATTTGAGGGAAAACTTGGAAGACAAGTTTGGCTGGTACTATTTTCCTGCAGGAAAGCAGTACATTTGCTGAGGTCAAGATGTGTTAAGCAGCAAGTGTACTAACCGCGAGTGTTTATGTTTGAGTCGTGTATGGTTAAAGAGTGCGTTTAGCCAAGATAACTCCGGTCAGATTCTGTGTGAGACGCCCAGGATCACAGCAAAATAAGAAACGTAGCACATTAAACGAAACGAAGCAGGTTCATCATTGGCTGTAATTTGCAAGGCAGACGACAGGGCAGACGGGTATGCAAGATGAATCAGAAGGGGCCCTTTAACACGTAATCAAAGTCACATGATTAGGATAGTATTATATGACTGTATAAAAAGTTTAATAATGATGACATCTTATGGCGTAAAATTTTAATGAAGTCAGGTTATTGTTATTTGTATAAATTGATGTTAGGTTATTGTTATTTGTTTAGATTGCAGCCTGTTGGCTTTTCATAGAGATTGAGACAAAATTAAGCAAATTTACCATTTATCGTTCATAGCTCTGCTGAGCTTTACCTCTCAGGATAGCTTATGCAGTCAGGTTTCTGTTATTCTAACTGGCTGTCAATCTCGATCTTCCCATCTGAAATGACGGGAGAGGTTTCCCAGTTGTATCATGGTTAAGAGATGAATCCAATTTTTTCCACTAGTTAATTATTGAACAAATAAATTGAGAACGAGTTATTTGTGTTCCCCGCGTGCAGAGACCCCTGGAACATCCAGTGCCTCATTTTACTTATCATGAAGGTTGGATACATTGTTTTTGCTGTTGTGATTATTCTTAAACTGCAAAAAGCTGGTAAATACTGACAATAATGACTTCAATAGCATGCCCAGGTATTTTACACATATATTACTAAAAAACAATGGCTTGAGCAGCTCTTCGGCATTAATATTTAGCCCGTGTTTTAAATCTTGAAGCTTCGAATTTGACACTGAGAATTGTTGGTTCCGCAGCTGTATCGCTTTCTCATATAAACTGATAGGAGCTAATAAATCCCGGAGCGCCAGGAAGGAAGAATGGAGATCGAGTGAAGGCCAGAATATAATAGGAGAACGAAACTGATTTCTTGAGGGAGAAGATATAAAAGCAAATGATCTGCTAATAGTCCACATCAAGAATGGCTGGGATGCTTTTGTCATCATGACCAATTATTGTCATATTCAGATGGGTTATGTTTTTTTCTAAAGTTTCAAGTTTGTCATGGAAATCAAATTTGAGCCCATGAAATCTTGATTTAAATGCTGTTGTCAATTTCTCTTTTTTCTATTCAACGCCTCTCGTTTGCTTTATTCAATCTAGCAAACGAACTTCTGAAAATCGATTCCTAACCATAAGGCACGTGATACACCACAGGTTTGCACTTCATGGCATTTCATTATTTCCATTCAAGTTATTGTTAAGATTACAGCAAAAGTTACTGAAGCTTTAAAACATATTCACTTAGATCAAACATTACTTATACTATTACATGCGCTAATGTGAACAACATCCGGGCTCTGAGCAGGAAGAGAGATCAAACTATAACCAAGCCGTAAAGCATATGTCGTAAAAAATGATAAAAATAAAATACCACACCGAAGCTGAGATAAACGATAGGATTAAATTATTCATATCTATCTAATTCCTATAGTACGGAATAAAAGCAAAATTCATTCATAAATTATAAGGGGCATACCTAGGTGTTGGATTTCAGTTGTTTTTAGTGCTGACGATCATAAATCAGCATTTATCTTCATCAGTCAGTCAAGACACGCATTTACCATGTAAGCTCAGCATATTTGTGTCTGCAAAAGAGATCCATAATATGTATGCATCTTCTGTACTGAAATATGGTACCAGAATTCCAACAACATGGCTACACTCTTCTAATATTTTTATATCTCATCTCATAAAACCATGATCAGTCTCCATAATGCAGAAGCAGCCTTTATATGATATGATTGAAGTAATTGAAACTAAATCAAAATCTTGAAAGCATTTCTGTAGAGCTGAAGTTTGCTGTCAGCTTGGGAAGCCTAGAGCTCATTTTGCAGATACATAGTGGATGTGAGGTTGGAGTGAGCAGCTCCTAGGCCTGGTTATCACATCACTGTCTCTGAGTAGACTGCTCATATCACACAGGATAGAAAGCTCTGCATTATATCTCTCTAACACCTTTATGTGCTTGCTGGGAAAACATATGCTAGTGCCTAAAGTCTGTCATATCTACTGGAAACCAAGCCATATGTTATATATAACACTTTAGTCAAATTGGTACAAGCTATACCAAAGTTATTGTTCAAACCTATTTCACAGTGATGAATGCTCTCGATCTGAATAGCAACCGAACGTAGTGAGAAGACAACACAACATTTTTATGACATACTCAGAGAACAATATTGTATGTCTTCAGTGACAATATATAAAGATTAAAAAATAACGTGTAGATTATGAAAATGAAAGCCATGGTCAACAAATTGTCTCTCTCGGACATCCCACAGAGAGTTTAGGATTGTACGAACTTCCACTGGGTCATTCCAGCTGATGGTACCATCATTTACCCCTCTAGGACGCCAATGTCGGGTCATTCCAGCTGATGGTACCATCATTTACCCCTCTAGGACACCAATGTCGGGTCATTCCAGCTGATGGCACCAGCATTTACCCCTCTAGGACGCCGACATTGGGTCATTCCAGCTGATGGCACCAGTATTTACCCCTCTAGGACGCCAATGTCGGGTCATTCCAGCTGATGGCACCAGTATTTACCCCTCCAGGACGCCAATGTCGGGTCATTCCAGCTGATGGCACCAGCATTTACCCCTCCAGGACGCCAATGTCGGGTCATTCCAGCTTATGGCACCAGCATTTACCCCTCCAGGACGCCAATGTCGGGTCATTCCAGCTGATGGCACCAGCATTTACCCCTCCAGGACGCCAATGTCGGGTCATTCCAGGTGATGGCACCAGTATTTACCCTTCTAGGAGAGAGTGACAGTCCATCGTGTGGTTAGTGGTCCTGTACTGAGAAATAGCCCACAATCTCCAGAATGAAGAAAGTACATGAGATGTGATGGTTCTAACTGAGCAAAAGGTGATAAGTAACAAAACAGAGATAGGCAGCCATGCAGGAAACATGATACGGCTAGTTTAGCACATACGTGGCATGTAATGATGGGAAGAGTACGCGGTGCCTTGTTTTACACCTTCGACAAACCAAAGTCAACACCTGATGCACGTAAAGCATGTGTACCCATCTCAACAGGATATCTTACGGGGTGGGCAGATTGATTGCCTAGACGAGAACTAGTATTTGGTCCCGGAGTACAGTAGTGTCTATTAGTTTTTTTATTTATTTTTATTCTGATTATTGTTGTTTGCCTTGATGTTTTTAATGCAACCATTTAAAAAAAATATACATTATTAAATATTTTATCGCTGAGCTAATCGTGAGTTAGACACAAATAAAAGAAGAAATGCTCTCTTCATCTTTCACAAAGCATAATGCTCAACAAAGTACCAATTCATTTATCGACATGTGACAAAACAAAGTTCGGTAATTGTAACATATTAGGTTTTGTGAGAGAAAGAAAGTTTTGAATATACCCAATTAGAATAACGATGCAAATATAAACTCTCATCTGCCCCATTATATCGGTATGACGGCATTGTTTTATGGCAAAGGTAAGAAGCGAGGCTCATTAGGTGCCAACAGGAAAGAGAACACCTGAAACGAGGCTTCACATCCGGGAACTTTTACTTGACATTCCCATGACATAAATTGTGAATATACTGCAAAGTAAATGGAAGAAGTTGACGTTAATGTACTCGTTCTTTGCGATATAATAGACTCAGTGCGTAGACATGTCACTCACACATGTACGTTTAATTCTTGGTAGATGTTTTGAGTCTATTTTATGAGGGAAAAAAATACAATTAATATGACGCACCGCCAAGACCTTTGGTTAATAAGATAGAGGGTTGGCAACTACGATACATGGAGGGGTATAATGATAGAGGGTTAAGATACACGTAGGGGTATAATGATAGAGGGTTAAGATACACGTAGGGGTATAATGATAGAGGGTTAAAATACATGTAGCGGTATAATGATAAAGGGTTAAGATACATGTTGGGGTATAATGATAGAGGGTTAAGATACATGTAGGGGTATAATGATAGAGGGTTAAGATACATGTAGGGGTATAATGATAGAGGGTTAAGATACACGTAGGGGCATAATGATAGAGGGTTAAGATACACGTAGGGGTATAATGATAGAGGGTTAAGATACACGTAGGGGTATAATGATAGAGGGCTAAGATACACGTATGAGTATAATGATAGAGGGTTAAGATACATGTAGGGGTATAATGATAGAGGGTTAAGATACATGTAGGGGTATAATGATAGAGGGTTAAGATACATGTAGGGGTATAATGATAGAGGGTTAAGATACACGTAGGGGTATAATGATAGAGGGTTAAGATACACGTAGGGGTATAATGATAGAGGGCTAAGATACACGTATGAGTATAATGATAGAGGGTTAAGATGCACGTAAGGGTATAATGATAGAGGGTTAAGCTACATGTAGGGGTATAATGATATAGGGTTAAGATACACGTAGGGTATAATGATGGATTTTCTTTCATGATTTCTCTCCCATGAGGTATACAGAGAACCACTTTTCGTTTTGATTCGCAGTTTACTCTGATAATAATATTTTTTTATTCCATATTTGGTATCAGACATTGCTCCAGGGTTTCATGTGCCAGATAGTCTGCACGTATTTTGCATATGATATAAATCAGCTCTGGAATATAAGCCACCTATGAGGTGCTGTTGATAAACCCTCCTCTTCCCAGCCAAGATGTATGTTCTGGAGCGGGGGAATACTGGCAACGTCAAGATAGATGTATCAAATAGAGAGAATATTCGTGAAAGTTATGTAGCCACATTGTGTTTGCTGCTGCAGTGGAGTGGCGCCCAGTGATGTAGAGACGCATGTGCCCTCAATAGACTGTGAATAATGGTAGTGCTCAGATAAGTCTACTCTATCATGAATGTACACAAGTGTCACAGCGATTCCGACCAAGCTAATACCTGGGCCCAGCGGTCAGGAGCCCCGCATTCGGCCGCTATGCACCACTTCTCACCAACACCCTCTGGCTCCTTTTTTGCAAGTGGACACGCTTATTTGATATTTTACCCATGTTTTCCAATTTGACCTTTCACCCCATCAAAGTGACCTTCGTCTATATCATTGGCTTTGGGAGGTTGCCAAGCCAGTAGAATACACTGCTAAATGTATGTTGTTTATATCCTAATATGATATTCTGGTTTATGGGGGAATCATTCAATTTGAATGGATTGTGGCAGAATGACCTTCACATTTAAAGAGAACTTTTCCATTCAGTACACTGAGTACCGTCTGATTCAAAACATTTAGACACATATTACAGATGAATTTGTTTAGGATTCCTAGAACCAATTGCAAAACTAACTCAAAGTAAATGATACCATGCATATGGAATGATTGGATCGCGTGGATTCTCTCACTAAGATACCATGTATATGGATTGATTGGATCGCATGTATTCTCTCACTAAGATACCATCCACATGGAATGATTGGATCGCATGGATTCTCTCACTAAGATACCATCCACATGGAATGATTGGATCGCATGGATTCTCTCACTAAGATACCATCCACATGGAATGATTGGATTGCATGGATTCTCTCACTAAGATACCATCCACATGGAATGATTGGATCGCATGGATTCTCTCACTAAGATACCATCCACATGGAATGATTGGATCGCATGGATTCTCTAAATAACATGCATATGGACTGATTGGATCGCATGGAATCTCTCACTAGGATACCATCCATATGGAATGATTGGATCGCATGATTCTCTCACTAAGATACCATGCATATGGACTGATTGGATCGCATGTATTTTCTCACTAAGATACCATGCATATGGAATGATTGGATCGCATGGATTCTCTCACTAAGATACCATGCATATGGAATGATTGGATCGTATGGATTCTCTCACTAAGATACCATCCATATGGACTGATTGGATCGTATGGATTCTCTCACTAAGATACCATGCATATGGAATGATTGGATCGCATGGATTCTCTCACTAAGATACCATGCATATGGAATGATTGGATCGCATGGATTCTCTCACTAAGATACCATCCATATGGAATGATTGGATCGCATGGATTCTCTCACTAAGATACCATCCACATGGAATGATTGGATCGCATGGATTCTCTCACTAAGATACCATGCATATGGAATGATTGGATCGCATGGATTCTCTCACTAAGATACTATCCATATGGACTGATTGGATCGCATGAATTCTCTCACTAAGATACCATCCACATGGAATGATTGGATCGCATGGATTCTCTCACTAAGATACCATCCACATGGAATGATTGGATCGCATGGATTCTCTCACTAAGATACCATCCACATGGAATGATTGGATTGCATGGATTCTCTCACTAAGATACCATCCACATGGAATGATTGGATCGCATGGATTCTCTCACTAAGATACCATCCACATGGAATGATTGGATCGCATGGATTCTCTAAATAACATGCATATGGACTGATTGGATCGCATGGAATCTGTCACTAGGATACCATCCATATGGAATGATTGGATCGCATGATTCTCTCACTAAGATACCATACATATGGACTGATTGGATCGCATGTATTTTCTCACTAAGATACCATGCATATGGAATGATTGGATCGCATGGATTCTCTCACTAAGATACCATGCATATGGAATGATTGGATCGTATGGATTCTCTCACTAAGATACCATCCATATGGACTGATTGGATCGTATGGATTCTCTCACTAAGATACCATGCATATGGAATGATTGGATCGTATGGATTCTCTCACTAAGATACCATGCATATGGAATGATTGGATCGCATGGATTCTCTCACTAAGATACTATCCATATGGACTGATTGGATCGCATGGATTCTCTCACTAAGAAACCAACCATATGGACTGATTGGATCGCATGGATTCTCTAACTAAATAACATGCATATGGACTGATTGGATCGCATGGATTCTCTAACTAAATAACATGCATATGGACTGATTGGATCGCATGGATTCTCTCACTAAGATACCATGCATATGGAATGATTGGATCGCATGTATTTTCTAACTAAATAACATGCATATGGACTGATTGGATCGCATGGAATCTCTCACTAAGATACCATGCATATGGAATGATTGGATCGCATGGATTCTCTCACTAAGATACCATCCATATGGAATGATTGGATCGCATGTATTCTCTCACTAAGATACCATCCATATGGAATGATTGGATCGCATGGATTCTCTAACTAAATAACATGCATATGGACTGATTTGATCGCATGGATTCTCTAACTAAATAACATGCATATGGACTGATTGGATCGCATGGATTCTCTCACTAAGATACCATGCATATGGAATGATTGGATCGCATGTATTTTCTAACTAAATAACATGCATATGGACTGATTGGATCGCATGGAATCTCTCACTAAGATACCATCCATATGGAATGATTGGATCGCATGGATTCTCTCACTAAGATACCATCCATATAGAATGATTGGATCGCATGGATTCTCTCACTAAGATACCATCCATATGGAATGATTGGATCGCATGGATTCTCTCACTAAGATACCATCCATATGGAATGATTGGATTGCATGGATTCTCTCACTAAGATACCATCCATATGGAATGATTGGATCGCATGTATTCTCTCACTAAGATACCATGCATATGGACTGATTGGATTGCATGTATTCTCTCACTAAGATACCATCCATATGGAATGATTGGATCGCATGGATTCTCTCACTAAGATACCATGCATATGGACTGATTGGATCGCATGGATTCTCTCACTAAGATACCATCCATATAGAATGATTGGATCGCATGGATTCTCTCACTAAGATACTATCCATATGGAATGATTGGATCGCGTGGATTCTCTCACTAAGATACCATGCATATGGAATGATTGGATCGCATGGATTCCCTTACTAAGATACCATCCATATGGAATGATTGGATCGCATGTATTCTCTCACTAAGATACCATGCATATGGAATGATTGGATCGCATGGATTCTCTCACTAAGATACCATCCATATAGAATGATTGGATCGCATGGATTCTCTCACTAAGATACCATCCATATGGAATGATTGGATCGCATGTATTCTCTCACTAAGATACCATCCATATGGAATGATTGGATCGCATGGATTCTCTCACTAAGATACCATCCATATGTCTATATATATATATAGACAACGATTTGGAGACTGCTAACTTTCAGCTCTCTCATCTGTTATAAGAGGAATAATTCTGCTCATGTCTCTAGTGTCAAGATAGATTCACTAGATATACGTTCTGTAATGCACAAGGGGAGACTTTATTTCATAACCACACCAAGACACCATATATTGTGTTTTAATTGATGGACAAATGTACAGAGCATCTTATTAGTTCTCAATGCATTCACCACTTTCTGCCATATTCAAACCTCTAAATCAACTAATGGCCACAGTGTGTCTTTTGATTGTTCGTCATTCCCTCAACAAACTAGTAATTGAGCACAGATTTCGTTCCGTATAGTGCTCCTGATTGTTCTCTTGTGATTCTTGATTTACCCAGACAAATGGTGGCAAGTGGTGAAGGTGCGAGATAGCAGTGCGTGTACCCGGCTAAGTGTCACCACCGTGCTCTACATGGCTTCCCAATTGCCACTTACCAAATGGCAATGCTTTCCCACAATGCAGTTGGAATTTTCTACAAAGTACATTGTATAAATAGTGTATTGATGTGCGGGTGGGAAGCGGTCACGTGATGACAGTAATGTGTCGGTGTCATGAAAGATAGATGGGCCCAAAAATGATGTATTGAGGGAATATGACAATATTAAAGGGGGTTTCCTTCGGAGATCGAAGGGAAAGAAAAAATCCCTATTTGGAAAAATTCCTACTTTGGCCACCTTGCCCCCAAAAATTATCTATTTTTCGGTCAGTTGGGCTCCGATTCCGGGACCAACAAACTTTATGGTTGGCTTTTCCTCTCTCAAGTTGACACATGCATTTCTCCTTCCCATCCAACCAGCATAATATACAATGCCAGCTGAGTATCAATTAGCAAAAGTATTGCAATAGGTACATTGCATATCATTCAATAAGAAACTGCATTATTCTAGAATCATTGTTATGCAGACATTACAACAAGATCAGAGAACGAAAGCTTTTCTAAGACAACGTGACTGGTAAACAGGAAATGGGTCCAATATCTGTAGGGATATTAACCATCACGTCTTTATGGGCTCGTATGGACTCTGTACAGAGTCACAGCAAAATACAAATCTGACAAAAGACTCCAGTATCTGATGTTGCCATTTTTGTAGGAATCCTTTTTGTGGGTATGTTACATGAAGGGTCTTTTGCTGACGATATCCTAATAGGTATACAAGACATAAAGAAAATAGCATTAGTGTAGACTGTCAGCCCCGTATGATCTCACCATGACAGTATATGGGCGATAATATACCCCGATACTTCACTGCCATCATTGCCTTCATCTATCTCTATTTCTTATATTTTTATTAAAGATAATTATGATTTCATATAAAACATTTTTCATGTGGTAGAAGAAGGTTGACATCTGTTGTTGAGTTGTTTTTTTTTACTCCAACCAGATATCCGTGACTTGTTACCAAAGAGTTTGTGTTTTATCTTTATAGTTGTATACGTGAAGGTCCTTAATCTATACAGTTGATCGATTGTATGAGTGAAGGTCCGTAATCTATGTAGTTGATCAATTGTATACGTGAAGGTCCTTAATCTATACAGTTGATCGATTGTACAAGTGAAGGTCCTTAATCTATTTAGTTGATTGATTGCACAAGTGAAGGTCCTTAATCTATGTAGTTGATCGATAATAAATAACAATAACGATTAAGAATACTGCACTAGGAAGGCACAAAAGTTGACAGTCAATTATCGCACAAAAATACATCATTTGAAAACCATCCGATAAGAGCTAATAAAACAGAGTATCGCAGAACATTGTGCAATAAAGATTAAGGTATTGAGAAAGTCTACCTCAATATGCACACCCCAATTGAGAATCAAACAGTCTCTAGCAGGCAATAGGGTGGTTCCCAGCTACCTCTGCAATGATGTCCCAAACGAGGCGAGTTGTCTCAGTGTTTATTCCTGAGGGACGTTTAGCGACGCACGTATTCCGAAGACGCTGAAAAGTGTCAGTGTTCCTTGTTCATGTCAAAGGAACACAACTTGACATGGAAGATATAAACCAGACTCATGGAAATTCTAAAAATAAATCATTCCAATAAATATTCCTTTTAATATATACATTGAAGGAGTAAACCGTTTACACGATCTTACATTGTGTTATAGTGCTATATACAAACCGTCAAATCATTACACTTAAGTTGTTGTGAAATTTATAAATCAATATAAATTCTAATATTTTAGTGGTATTTTAAACACTTCAGTATGTTAATCATCTAAGGGGCGATCCATTTGATTTTTGTGGGGTGGGGTGGGAGATTTTGGAAAAAAAAATTATTCACCCACCCCATCCCAGAAAAAAAATTTATTCATTCACCCTACCAAAGAAAAAAAAATTATTCATCCACCCTACCAAAGAAAAAAAATTTATTCATCCACCTCCTTCCAGTTTTTCTATCTTCTATATGGATTGCTTGAAATGAAGGATCAGAGTCTGGGGAAGCAACAAGAAAAAAAATTTATTCACCCACCCCACACCAGAAAAAAAATTTATTCACCCACCCCACACCAGAAAAAAAAAATATTCATCCACCCTACCAAAGAAAAAAAATTTATTCATCCAGTACTGCTGTCCCACCCCACCCCACAAAAATCAAATGGATCGCCCCTAAGATCACACAATGAGGTACGAGAAATGAGGTACGACCATTAGGGTGATATTACCCAGTCAGGTTATTGGGGTTCTCTCAGTGTGTGATTGATACCAGTGTGTGGATTGACTATTAGGGTGATATTACCCAGTCAGGTTATTGGGGTTCTCTCAGTGTGTGATTGATACCAGTGTGCGGATTGACTATTAGGGTGACATTACCCATTAGGGTGATATTACCCAATCAGGTTATTGGGGTTCTCTCAGTGTGTGATTGATACCAGTGTGTGGATTGACTATTAGGGTGATATTACCCATTAGGGTGATATTACCCAATCAGGTTATTGGGGTTCTCTCAGTGTGTGATTGAGACGTGTGTGTGGATTGACTATTAGGGTGATATTACCCAGTCAGGTTATTAGGGTTCTCTTAGTGTGTGATTGATACCAGTGTGTGGATTGACTATTAGGGTGATATTACCCAGTCAGGTTATTGGGGTTCTCTCAGTGTGTGATTGAGACCAGTGTGTGGATTGACTATTAGGTTGATATTACCCAGTCAGGTTATTAGGGTTCTCTCAGTGTGTGATTGATACCAGTGTGTGGATTGACTATTAGGGTGATATTACCCAGTCAGGTTATTAGGGTTCTCTCAGTGTGTGATTGATACCAGTGTGTGGATTGACTATTAGGGTGATATTACCCAGTCAGGTTATTAGGGTTCTCTCAGTGTGTGATTGATACCAGTGTGTGGATTGACTATTAGGGTGATATTACCCAATCAGGTTATTGGGGTTCTCTCAGTGTGTGATTGATACCAGTGTGTGGATTGACTATTAGGGTGATATTACCCAATCAGGTTATTGGGGTTCTCTCAGTGTGTGATTGATACCAGTGTGTGGATTGACTATTAGGGTGATATTACCCAGTCAGGTTATTGGGGTTCTCTCAGTGTGTGATTGATACCAGTTTGCTCTTGTGATGGATCATGCTTTAGTAAGAACAGATTTCTCATCGTCAAACCGTTCCTGTTCCTTTTGCTTCAAAAAAAGTCCCAAATGCCTCGGGAAACGTTAAAAATATAACGTTTCATACGTTACAATCATTTTGGTCGCAAAAAACGCACTCCAAACCACGATAAAACGGTTTTTTCATATAGCACCTCCACCAGGAGCTAGAATAAAAACAATAGCACCTCCAGACTGGAGGCGCCCTAGAGGAGGTGCCAGGCACCTCCAGAGGTGCTAGCACCTCCACGCTTTCCTATATAAGCATGAATTAGGATAACGCAGTCAGTCCCCATCCAACTGACGAGATCCAAAGAGATTGAAACCAGTGTTGGTATTGGTTGGGACTGCGATCGTTGTTCAAGATCGTCTTATGCAGCATCGCCTACTTACATCCGTTCCTGTTCCTTTGTTACGAAATATCCTGAAACAGAAAATGACAAATGAACCTGACAAAAAAATCCAAATATAGATGCAAAGGTACATGCTGATACTTTATGGCAGAACATTAATACTTCTGATAAGGAGAAAAGAAACTTCATACTGAGTGTATAACTACATTTAGAATTTATCTTAAATTCATTACTATATTAGGTGATATGGGAACACACATTGGGTGCATTTCAATCCTCAGGGAAATTTGAGCATTATTTGAATAAAACATGATCGCTATTGACAGTGATATTTAGAGGCCGTATGGACCACGTATCCAGCATCTCCATGTCAAACACTTGTCAATGAGGAGTTTTGCTTCGAGGCACTGTGGAGTATCTGAGACCCACCAGTGAGTAAGAGATTGCCTTGACAGAGACATACGTCGTGGAGAGATCAGCAGGTCCACAAGGCAAGACCCTACCACTATGTACCTAACGTCAAATGACAAATGCAAGTGGTGTGGTTATCCCATAAGCCCTTGCGTGGTCACGTGATTAATCCCATAATGCATCTGTTCCAACCAGATTCAATGAAGGTTGACATAGTGTCCCGGCTGTAACTGTGGTTTAAGTGTGAAAGTGTTGCTAACATTCTGTTGCATTGTTTTATTTCTCTACAATATCATACTATTGATATTGATAAATTGCTACATATCTTAATCCAATAACGAACCTATTGCTGAAACACTGGTACTTACGGCACTGTACATGTATACACACTTGTTTTATTTGTGCAAGATACGGATTACATCATGCATGCATAATAGTTTATTGGCTGAGGGCTTCTAGTTTTTGTTTAGTACAAATCATTTATCAATCAATTCAATCTTATGATAGAACCTTAGGAAGAATTTAAGATAAGAGAATTTAAGATGGTGTTTTATTAATGAGACTTGTATACATGGTTCTATTAGGGCCGAGAGTCTCACAATGTCTGTCTATTCATTACTTCCACAACAATTTCCAATCTGCAAAGAAATAACTTCCCGCCAGGAGTTAATACCGAAAAGAGACCCTGCCATTGATGAATACTTGTCACGTGATAGTTTATGACGCTGTAAATCTCGCAGTCATGTGTCAAACGCGAGATTTGCGGTAAAGCGGATTGGTTAGCATGGTTTGACTCAGAGGATCAAAGCGAACTTAATCAAGTCATAAACAGCTGATTGCAAGGCATTTATCACAGTAAAATAGGCATTAGACGTTGAACAACCGTAAAATGTCTGCTTCTGCAATGCGGGATTTCGTGTTTGTAAGAAACTAAAATACGCATTGGGGTGTTCCGTCCAGGAAAATCCAAAAGGAATAAAGACAAATATCTGACCGTGACAACATAGCTCATATATTGCCGAGACCCGGTGCACCTTCCCTCATAACAAATGTCGTCTGCTCGAGCCTATCTGCATCATCGCCATTTCTCAATGGCTTCTAGATATATTAGCAAAGCAGTGGCTGTATCATTTTATCTATCATGTTGAAATGTTCACTTTCCTAAAAGTCTGAATCTAAAAGATCTTCCGCTTCTTGTCAGTTCGTGATTAAATAGGTCAACACCACAGGCAATCTTACATGTTCTTTTTTTCATTGACACCGTTTTGCATGTGGAGGAACAGTGCTCAGGCAAACTTTCTGAAGCTATTAGTAAACTTGCCTAAAGCTGTTAATCATTTTCAATCCATAAAACGTAAAATTGGTATATACCCCAATGGCCACCAAGGTCACGTCTAATATCACGTGATATTTTACACTTTCGATGTACCTGATGACAGGATAATGACCCAACCCATTATCGTATGGCTCAGCCGGCTTTCGGTGGGAAGTTGCCTGTCAAGGTTATTCGTCTATTTCAGGTATTTTGGTTCTGTCCCAACATACTTATGTATATTATATCATGAAAATATGTCATAGATGGCTTAACATAATAGAATGGTATGTCATATTATACAATAATTTCTAATGAGGAATTATACAGTAATTTTGGAAATAACCCATACAAACCACATATAGATGATTGTACACTCTTTATTATTGATGAGATGAAACAAGTGATAATCCATTTGGAAATTGCACTTTTCAACAAAATAAAACTTTATATATAAATATCAAACCCCCAGAATGTTTTTTTATGTTTTAACTGACTAATACATAAAATACAATCTATCTTAATAAACTCTTGCTTTTAAATCCTGCTATTTTCTCCAACTTTCACTTGTCCTAAGCTGCATCTCAACATCCAGTTTCATCCTCCCTTCTTATTGGTCAATTCAGTTCCCAACCCATGACTTGTTATGGTAAACTTAAGTTACGTTAGTTTTGACAGCTGCAAAAAACTGTGAATATTCCAGACTTTGGAATACTTTCTGATGACGTCATTCAAAGGGTGCTTTCCTAGCTCATCAAACATTCAGTGTCTCTACTAAGTCAGCAATCCTACAATGGTGGATGCTAGGAAGGTCTGCAGAAGAGACAACCAATCAGAATGAAGCTTATATATTGCGCCTCTTTAAGTGCTAATCTCCAGTAGAGTGCACTGTCTACTTGCTACAACCTTTATGTTGCAAGACCTCATATGGGCTTGGAAGCTAGTGAACTCTTTCCAGAAACATCGCAATATTATTTCATTTGTCAGAGTCGTGTGGAGATCAAAGATTTGTGAGCTTATGTTCTCACTTCTCATCTGTAACATTAACAGCTTGGGACAATGTCGATCCAGCCGCTTGATCCACCAACACTAATCACATTTCTCACGTGAAAGCCGAAAAAGGAACAGAATTTGTATAGCTTTTCACGGGGAATTTCGAATTGCAACGAATCTCAACAAAGAAAGAAACCAATTGGAAAAAAGTCTAAAAATATAATGACGTGAGTTGTGGAGTGTGATTTCCAGGGAGCCAGTTTTTCCTGTCGATGGTTCCGGAGCTGATTGACTGAAGCGGTTTTTACAATTATTGTATGATCTAAAAGTATATCTTGCTTGTCAATGGTTAACCCATTAATACTATAACCTGCTGACTCAGATGCATAAAAGATAAAACATTAATTTACACAAATATCTCATAGTAATACCAAGCCACGTGACACAAGGCAGAACCGTATTTCAAATGCAATGACATCGTATTCTTTATTTTCTCAGCTATCCAATCCTCTAAACATTTGTTGTTGTCAAGTTTCAATAAAACCACTCTGGTAGTATAAATTTAAAACTTTATTTTGTGAACTTAAGACATCGCAAACTGATAGAATGTGCATGTAGAATGCATTAAAGCTGCTGACGATATGTGAGTTAGTTATGAATGTATCTTTACATAGTAATCAACAATATACTTCCATCATAAGTGGCCCACTGAGCACTGATAACGACTGGCTGAATCTTTGGGTGACTCAGAGACCAACTTCTCCTTCGGTTCCTCTCCACAGCTAAATAGAAAAGTAAAGCTGTTCTCTGATCTCCAGGTCGAATGTATGCAGTATTCATATCTATATGATGTCAAAAGCTAATCGTATTAGGCTCATCAAGAGTTCAAAGGTCGGAGGACATTGCTATAACCAGACACGTTTTGGCCCAGAAATGTGCCTCAGGTTGTGAATCTAATCAACAAGTCACGTGATTCATATATTATTGCACAGGATGGCTGTTTTTCCCATAAGGTCTTCACTGATAAATGCACACCAACTTTAATTGCCTAACCCATTTCCAATTTTTGGGTATTCTATCAATCACCAGGAATCTGTCATTTCTATCTGGTTCTTCTCTATCTTGTGATCTCTTTACTCTCCTAGTGGACATGCTTGTCATTGCATGAGAATGGCGTTAGTCCGTGCGGTAGTACGCGCCTGGCAGAGTGAGACAATCGTGAAGGAAGGTGTGTGGTTCTATCAGCAGTTATTGGATTACTGCAGATAGGAGTGGACACTTGGTGCTCCTGCAGGAAGGAAATAGGCATGGTCATTATTGCAGTAATCCCCCAGGCTTCCTGACCGGCCCGGCGTCAAGCAATCAATGTCCACATAAACCCCCATGCCGGAAACCAACCAATCCAACCATTGTCGCAAAACATCAGTGATGTTCACTAACAGACACAATTGTGTGAATTAGGTATGTTTGTGATATCATTGTCTGTCATGTTAAATCCGACATTTAATGCAACAGTCCTGTTATTGTAACGAAATTTTGTTTTTGGTTTTCTTAAATCTAGGAATCAACCAGTACCGTCCCAAATAAATAATGAAAACTATTGAGTGAAATAAACCTGGTCGCTTACCATGGCGACAAGGAATGTGACAAATGGAATTCTAATTTGTTGAGAATCAGGTCAAAGCCACACCCTTCACGTGACTTCAAAGAGAGGAAATGGCAGTTACCATGGTTACGAAGAGAATGAAAATGCAAGGTTTCTACTGGACAATGCTTTCTATGAACAATCAGCCTTGAGTCCAAATTGCGTACTAATAAGATATGTTAAAGGTTGGTAAAAGGTTTGAACACTTGGGGGCACTGACGTCATTCAATGTGGAACAATGCAAAAGTCGTCAGTTCACTCACCTTGACAATATCGAAAAGTAATAGCGTTTTCCAATCATCCATCGGCAAAGCCCAGATAAGTGATCTGGAGAGGTTTAAGATTATTGCTTTTTCTGTATAATCCTGTTTGCATGAGATTTTTGAAATACCCACTCTTTTAGTGATGATTCATGTTTCAAATATGATTATATTTAAAATCTCCTAAAAAAGCTTTATTATTTTTTGGATAACATAAAATAAAGAAAATATAAATACTTGATATCAGTCGCCACCTGCAAAAACTGAGTCAAACCCATTTAAACGGCATTGAAACGGGTTTAATTTGGACGTTTAAACGGGTTTACCACATTTTTTGCAGCTTGCAACTTTTTACTTCACTAGAGCTCTATCAACTCCACCAAACTTTTCTTTGGTTAAGATAGACGAGACCGTGGACGTTCAATAAACCCCTCCAGATCACCTATCTGGGCTTTGCTGATTGGTGATTGGAGAACACTAGAGATGTAATGCCTTTATGTTATGATAATATCATAATATCAAGGCCTGTGTGGCAATATTAAGGCCTGTGTGGCCTGTTATATCTCTACCTATTCCGTGTGATTACAATCTTGAAAAAAAAAGAATAATCCTGCCACTGAGGTGACGTTAATAAACTGGAATTGTTGCTGAATAATTTGTCTAATTTGACATATATTAATTCGGCAAACATCCTGTTCAACTAAGTTTTGTTTTTGTAATTGGCTCAATTGGTGTTTTCAAGCTGACACACATGTGCTTGATAACTGGTTTAATGTATATGAATGGAAAGTAAGCAGGAACCGGTTCATCAATGGAACACACCAATCTGAGTACTTATTACCCATCTCAGATATTCAGTTGTTAGAACTATTCATCTCGTATCATAAATGTGTGGACTAGCCCCGATGGAATACAAAATAACTGAAATATATGGAAGCCGACCAGGAAACTCGGGAACTCTGCCATGTGTGGTGAGGTGTCAAATATGACTCAGCAATGTAGTTCAGTTAATATAAACCTAACAATTTTTTCTCCCTTGGAGTCATACAATCTTGGTTTGAATCTTTTTATATTTTATTTGTTTTACATTTATATGCATTCATTTGTTATATTGAACATGTTTTGCAAACTAGAAAGAATGACGTATGACAATGCACCCAAAATAGGACACTGCACCCAAAATAGGACACTGCACCCAAAATAGGACACTGCACCCAAAGTAGGACACTACACCCAAACTATGACAATACACCCAAATATGACACTGCATCCAAAATAGGACACTGCGCCCAAGTATGGCGCTGTACCTAAGTAACCATGAGTTGTAAAGCCACTACCCCTCTTGGGGCCCCCATAGGGGGGGTATGAAAAACCCAATAATCCCCCTTTTTTTACCTAAAAATCCAAAAATCCTTATCTTTTGTAGCCAAAAATCCTTAAATATTTTCCCCCTCAAATCTAAAAATCCAAAAGTATAAAACAAAGAATCCTAAAATATGTTTACATTTAGTACAAATTTATTTGGCAATGAATTACATAACATCCTAAACACTTTCCTCAAAATCCAAAAATCCCAGATATTTCACCCCAAAAATCCAATAATCCCTCTTTTTTAGGCCAAAAATCCAATAATCCTAAAACCCTATGGGGGCCCCCCTCTTAGTTAATCACCCTCTACGACCTGCACCAACCCATCGTCTTTGCCAATATCATAGACACCGCCCTTTGTATGAGGTTTTGCTGTTTGAAGACACATTTGACTACCACCTATGATAAGCCAATCAGAAAAGAGATGTCACATATCAACAGGTCCCGGGGTCATGTCTCAGGTTCATATTTTCCAGGTGAAATTAGGACATTCTGCAATAATAAATGGATGAAGTGATGCTGATCATTTTGGAACCATTCGCCATATTTATTTTTCTTATATGGTCATACATTTATATATATCTACATATATGGTCTGATCTTTTCCTTTCTATTCTCACATATATTTACATAATGTCACATTAGATTTATACCATTCCAGTCTTGGAAATCAGTTGATCAGAAATGTACATGAAATGAAGGGCAAAAACATTGCCTTTATAAGATCCCTGTGAAATGATACAATGAATAGCAACTCTTGTCCAAGACAGAAACGATAGCTCCCTTATAAACGTCCTACAGCACGCGCGCAGAATATTAGAATATGGTGGGTACAGAAAAAGATTGTTGTGGCACAACTATGTACTGTTAACTTGGCTTGGCAGATGTTGGGCATTGATTTCACTGTATGTCCGTAAAAAGAGGCTTAAAACACTTGATGCTACAATCTCGTATTCTTATTTGTTCATCATTCAATGTACCATATCTTTTTTTATTATTTTTCAATATGCACAGTGTTTAGACACCCCGGGGGGGGGGGGGGGGGGGGGGGGGGGGGGGGGGGGGTACTCTCATGATTTTAACCCGCGGAGGCTGGGATGGAACTGAAAACCCCAGAGCCTGAATTAGGGAAATATTCTATCATTATTGGTACCCTGATTTAGGACTAGCTGAAATTTGGTACCCTGATTTAGGACTAGCTGAATTTTTGATACCCTCATTTAGGGATGATGCAGAAGGGGGAGATTTGGAAAAGGGGATTGTGATCCCTGTTTTAGGGAGAAATTTGAAAAACAGTACCCTGTTTTAGGGAAAATGATAAAATATCTTAACCCGGATGGAACTGAAAACCCCAGAGCCTGATTTAGGGAAATATTCTATCATTATTGGTACCCTGATTTAGGACTAGCTGAATTTTTGATACCCTCATTTAGGGATGATGCAGAAGGGGGAGATTTGGAAAGGGGGATTGTGATCCCTGTTTTAGGGAGAAATTTGAAAAAATAGTACCCTGTTTTAGGGAAAATGATGAAATATCTTAACCTGTTTTAGGGAAAATATCAGCGAAAAGGACCCTATTTAGCCCAGCTTCCCCGGTAACGCTGACTATGAGAGTACCCCCCCCCCGGGTTAGACACACAATTCTTTACACATAAAAAGGATTTTCCCGTCACTTTGCATCATTATTTCAAATTGATTAACTCTTGAACTATAATCTGACTGATATCGAAACTTATAATACACAATGCCCAAAAATAAGAATATTAATATGCATTGACCCACCATATAAGATGAGAGATAAGGTTAGACCCTCACGCTGATGAGAGGAGGGATATGGCTAGACCCTCACCCTGATGGGAGGAGGGTTATGGTTTGACCCTCACCCTGATGGGAGGAGGGTTATGGTTAGACCCTCACCCTGATGAGAGGAGGGTTGTGGTTAGACCCTCACCCTGATGAGAGGAGGGATGTGGTTAGACCCTCACCCTGATGAGAGGTGGGATATGGTTAGACCTTCACCCTGATTAGAGGAGGGATAGGGATAGACCCTCACCCTGATGAGAGGAGGGATGTGGTTAGACCCGCACCCTGATGAGAGGAAAGATATGGGTAGACGCTCACCCTGATGAGAGGTGGGATGTGGTTAGACCTTCACCCTGATAAGAGGAGGGATATGGATAGACCCTCACCCTGATCAGAGGAGGGATATACACACTCAGCTGTCCCCTTCCCTCTTAATATGACTTTACTTGTATATTAGTTCTTTTTCTGTTTACCCCGAGACACGCAGCCAGGATATGATGTTATATGTTTATATATAGACACCTTATTCAGCCTTATGCGTCATATTACAAGGAAACTCATCAAGGCAAAGTAAAGAGCTGATATCAAAGGTGATGAGCTCCTAACAAAAACACCTCAGAACCTGATCAATACTATGAGGCCACATTCATACAATATAAACCTTGCAGAAGATATGACACCAGTTTCAAATGATATGAGCCCATTTTTATACAATAGAAGACCTGTTTCATACAATGAACTCATCGTTTTCTTTTGGACAAATAGGCCTCTGTAAGCCAAATCACACCAGTTTCCCAATCTGAAGGTATCCCATTTGTTTGTGTAGCAGGCGTTTGCACGAGATCACTGGTCAGCTAGCAAGTTTATTACCGAAGTGTCCAATGGATGAATTGGATTTCAACAGAACTCACCTACTTACAAATGGCACAGAAATTTGTGTTCGGGGAATATGATAGACGACAGCATTTGACCACAAAGTTAAAGTGTGTTGACATTTTTATCATGTAAAGAATAAAGTGCTTGAAAATCCGATTTGCTGAAGGCTTGAAAAAATGACAAATCCTATTATTATAAATCATAAATCCTATGCTCAGTAGACAGGTGTTATTGAATGGTTTCTCTTTCTCCGCCACGTTTTATACACCATGATTGTCACATTGTTGTTTTGATTGAGAAGTTAAACACTTTCAAGTCCAAAAGTACCTCGGACCATAATTGCAGTATTACTATGAAAATATAGGATTCCCTGGGTATCAACCAGAAGGATTACACACACAGGATTTGATCCTGTAATTCATTTATTTATCACTTTATTATCAATCAATTATATAAAAACAGATATAAAACAAACATGATATCGAGATTTAAATACATGGATTAAAGACTTCTGCGGCAGTTATCTGTCATATATTCCGTGACCGAATGAACTCTGTATGACCCAAGATAAAAGTATTAATAAGACTAGATGATCCTCAATTTTACTCTCACGTTTTCTGCATTCTTTGTTAACGCCTAGGAGGTTTAGGACTACTTATTTCGGGGCACCTAAAAGGTTTCCCAGGTGTCGGGCGTCCATCTTGTAGTGGTAAAAGGCTTCATCTGGTACCCAACAGGAAGCTTGGTTGTCCACTCCTGCGACTCGAGATAGGTGCCCAGTGTAAACTGTCATGTACATTTTCTGAGGCAGACGAGACTTAATCATCTTACGCCCTCACAATTTTCTAAGGGCTATTGAGGTCATATAGAATTGCACGTGATGTCTTGGGAAAGGGGAAAATATTGTAGGATAAAGCCAAATAACCTCTATCTTGCCCTTCATCTCTCAGCATAAACACTTGTAACCTCTTTATTCCTCTTGCTCACAAAAAAGGCTATATTTACTAGAGATAAATCGAGATAATTAAGAAACCTTTAATACCCTTTTTGTTCATATGAAGGGCATGTATTTTTATGAAAAGGCACATTTTCTTCCTGAGATTATCTGGGTCAAAAGGTCTTGACTTCTCCTGTTAAAGGAGGTAGGGAAGGTACTTCGTATTCTTTGCTGTGCCATCTTTCTGAATCAGTACACTCACGCAAAATTGGCCATCTGGGATACCAAGGATGCTAATCCTTTTCTTTCCACTTCATATGTCATTTATTTCCTCTTCAAATGGGAGCTAGGGTGTTTTATGGCAAAATGTAGCCGAGATAAATGGAGCATGACATTTGACAATGTATATTTATAACTGAGAGATATCTAACAGGTACCACTCATACCCTCCTCAAAATCTGAAAGTGCATCCCAAGACAAGTCTGAATTCCTTTCTCGTGTTTATTGAGAATGGAAAAAACTGGCATTTGATTTTTTTTAAAGTGCTTAACACATGATTAGAAGTCTTTTACTTCTAACATATGTTCCAGTTCACACATCTATTTCAGTGTATAAAGTTACTCTAACTGAAACCAAATCTTTCTCATAGAGAGTTACCAAAGGCTGGAAAATGAAAAGAAAGTGTTTATTCAGTAGAATACAGTCTTTTTGGCACGATTAACTAATGATTCAAAATGAGTTAGTAACGGAAGACATAGTTTGGTCATGTTGCATAGTTGAGAATCAAAAAGTTTGATCATGTTGAATAGTCGGGAAACAAATAGTTTGGTCATGTTGAATGGTTGAGAAACAAATAGTTAGGTCATGCTGAATAGTCTAACATCTGCTTCGGAGTCATTTTCAATGCCAGTCAGTGTTCCATGACTGCTATTAAAGTTTGTATTATCATGTTTTTTGTGACAATCCAAAAGGAAAATACCCAGTCACTCTTCGAAAGAGTATGGCATTGCATCCCGGTGACAGGCTTCTATCTGACCTGATATAGCCTGAACAGTACTGAAAAGGTCGCAAATATAAACAAGTCAAGCCACCAGAGTTGCTCACGCTATGAAAGAAGAGTGGGTCACCGCGACTCTGGGTCTCCCGGGCACCGAGGCGACATATGGGGCTCCACGGAGATTACTGCTTACGTCATGCAACTTCCTTAACTAAACCTGCTTCATATCGCTTCTGGCAAATCATAGGTAATAACACATGCTGGATACAAAATACCCGAGGGCAATAGTTTATATGATCATAAATATTCTGAATGTGCGAGGCGAGAAAACAAGGGTCTTTTTCTCGTCAATTTTGAGTAGGGAAGAAGGTGTGAACTCATTTCAGGTTCATAACCTTGCCGATTATAAGAAACAAGACTGAATGGGGCTATTTAAATGATTTGTATGTGATAATTGTTTAGGAATATGATGTGTATGTGATTGTGTTGGTTGGCTATTTTGCAGGGGTGTCAGTCGGGGTGAGTGTGTTCACCTTGGTGTCTATATCTCTGGAGCGCTACTTTGCCATCTGCCAGCCGCTGAGGTCGAGGAGTTGGCAGACCCTGTCTCACTCCTACAAGATGATAGCAGGCGTCTGGGTGCTCTCCCTCGTCATCATGATCCCCATCGCCGTCTACCAGCGTCTCCTGCAACTGCCCTCTGGTGGCCATAAATGCGCCGAGATTTGGGACAACACGAGACTTAAGCAGATCTACACGATATTTCTGGACGTGGTTCTTCTGATTGGTCCGCTGCTGTTCATGCTGGTCGCGTATGGACGGATCGCCAGCACTCTCTGGCAAGGCATGCAGCTGGAAATGAAGAGTGCTCAGGGTAAGAATCACATCCGGGTCATATGCAACAATCAACTCAAATTCTCTCATCAGTTGTGATAGCACTTTTAAAGTTTAAGTCTAGGACTATTTTGAAATCATAAATTAATGTGTGCCGCATGGTAATAATTCACCCATTATTCATTCATTGTGTTGTCTGTATTTCTCCATATGAATAAAACACATTTGAGAAAATAGCAAATCCACCACCTTCAATAAATGTTTTCTGAGACACTTACGTTTAAATGAAGCCAGCCCCAAGCATTCCATTAATATTCCCGTGACAATCCCCTACTCGGGCCCCTCAGGTCTTGTACAGATATTTTATTTTTTAAAAACTTTATCAAACAATTAAATTCTTATGTCATTTTGAAAAGTCTGCGTTTTATTTAAGTTTATTTTTCTTGACAATGTATGCTTATAACACGACTCATTTTATCCCACAGACACAAAAGACCAAAATGGCCAAGGTAAGGTTGACATAGCTTAGGAAGTGTAAATTTACACAGCATTCTGTCTTACATTCTCCACTCAGTAATATCAATATATAACAGCTTTGAATCTATATAAATAGACATCTAAAATTCACATGTATATACATTTGAACGATTGCTTTATAAAGAGTAGATCAAAGAAATTGACAAAAATCCACACATGCATGTCCTTTTCGCAAAAAGTTACATCTCTTTTCCATCAGGTTAGTGTATTCAACACCTTACAATACAAAACTTCTCATCCAAGCGTGGACTAAATACAATTGTTGAAAATATTAAAGTTATAATAAATAGTGTTATGAGTACTAATGGATGATTAAGTGTGTGCTGTTTGGTGTTACACCTTGTGATGTTAATGGCGCACTGACCGCTCTTACTATGTATAGTGCAGTATATCTGCGATGCTTTATGATACATGTACACACATGGCATACACATCATAAAATACAGACGTCCTCTTTAAATGTTATCATGCTAGTTTAGTACACGGAATATGTTTAAAGTGTATGCTTCAAATAATTATCTTGTAGCATTAGATATGATGAACAAAACCTAGATGATACCAAAAAAATACCTCACATATTCAATAAAAGTTATCACATATTTATTTTCCCGTTCGTATTAATGAAGTCGCAAGTTGAAGCATTCTTGTGATTCATTTATTTATTGAGATTTATCACTATTTCAGAGATGAAAGAACTGCGGAAGGGTTCATACCAACAGGATGAGGAAGCGGACACGGACGAAGAAGGTCGCTATGGAAACGGCGTGGTTGTCAATGGCAACAGGCGAAGTAGCAATGGTAATCGCCGGAAGTTTGACGTCACAAGACATCAGCACATCCGCCACACGAACACGGAGAAGAGTCTCCGCGCCAAGAAGCGCGTCATCAAGATGCTGCTACTGGTCGTGCTCGAGTTCTTCGTTTGTTGGACGCCGGTCTATATTCTACAAACATGGCTGATCCTCGACTTCCGGTCCGCCATGCAGCACGTTTCTCCAATGACAATGAATCTTTTCCATCTTCTCTGCTATGTTTCTTCATGTTGCAATCCCATCACATATTGCTTTATGAACAAGAAGTTCAGGCAAGGGTTCTTGGCGGCCTTCAACTGCTGTGGATACCGCAAGAAGAAGCAGTGGAGGGATGCAGCCAGTTCCTTTGGACATTCACAAAGAACAGGTAAATCTCAACCTCTGCTCATTAATTTAAAACATACCACAACCAGAATAGTGACAACCAATCACATGATGGACGAATCACCCCCAGAACCCGGATATAACACTCCATACTACAACACACCCGGAAGCTCAGATTAAATATAAATACATAATTCACATGACTTTATTGATATTACATAATTGTGGAATTCTTGTATATTTTATTGCCACATTACCATTTCATTCATTGCACAATAGTTTATTGTACATGGTTCTCTCACACTGTCGTCATTTTCAGTCCTTGAGGTGTGTTACAGGTTTTTCAATTTCTAAAATTATCGGATCGATTAAAAGAAACCTGGAATTTAATTAATTTTGTACAGCATTTACATTCTGTGAAAATCTCAGCTCTATAAATAAATTTCCCTCAAGGGTAATACAAGATTATATTTAAAAGGAAGTAATACTCAACAAATAAATACTCTGTTTACATATAGGGCTAACGCTCATAGGATTAGCTGATAACTAAGAAGTTATCTTGTCTACATACCACATATAGGATACTCGATTTTTCGGCAAAGTAAAGTTGATATGCAAAGTATAAATGAATTGTTTCAGACATTGCACCCAGTGGCTCCCCCTACATTACAATGTGCACGCACAGCACAAGCAGCTTGTTATAAACATTGCACCCAGTGGCTCCGCCTACATTACAATGTGCACGCACAGCACAAGCAGCTTGTTATAAACATTGCACCCAGTGGCTCCACCTACATTACAATGTGCACGCACAGCACAAGCAGCTTGTTATAAACATTGCACCCAGTGGCTCCGCCTACATTACAATGTGCACGCACAGCACAAGCAGCTTGTTATAAACATTGCACCCAGTGGCTCCACCTACATTACAATGTGCACGCACAGCACAAGCAGCTTGTTATAAACACATACGCATTAATGCTACTTTATCTTCCGATATACGACAACTGAAAATGTAGATATTGGGCTCTTCTCGTCAGTTATGTTAGTCTGATCTTAAAGTAATATTCTAAGATCTGATGTTTGATGTTTTCTTAACAAAGTCAGAGGGAAAGAAAGTCCCTGCATGAAAAATGTGAATAGGTGCGCAATGACGTGACTCTGACTTGTCAATCTTGGAAGGATTATATCAATCTTGGATGTATATATATATAGTGCAAAATGATGAAGGTTTAAAATGGATTTTAATGGCATGAGTTACATTTCATACGATATACTTTACATGCAGCCGATGCTTCAATCCTCTCACAAACAGGACCAGAAACCTCTAACTGAAAGAAACTCTGACTCTGAAACAAATCAATCCTCTCAAATACTATGTTGTTGGGCCGATGCAATGTTCAATACAATTCATTTATGCGTATGCATAGAGGTTAAAGATCGAGTCTTGCAAACAAATATCTCGCAATCTGACCTTTTGTTTTTGTCAGTAAAAAAAATCAATAAAAAAATATTTCTTTTTTTGTAACAAAATAAAATGTAATATTCGAACCTGAACAAACACAAACATTGCATTTACCAAGCTGTGACATTGATTTTGATATTAGTTCACACAGCAGAACACTTGTGAGCTGTCATATTCATAGAATCCCCCATAAAAATGTATACTGGAACAACTTCATCTACTACATATATTTCAAAACCCTTTTCACCAAAATGTATTATAATATATTTGTTAAATCTGGAGATTGAATGAGGATTATATGGGCGGGGCACTGTAGATAGATTCCTTGATGACATTTACTCGTGTTTTCTCACATGATTACACTTCATTGTGACATTTACTCGTGTTTTCTCACATGATGACACTTCATTGTGACATTTACTCGTGTTTTCTCACATGATGCTCAGTTATAACACTTCATTGTACTTGGCTAATTATTTCATCATCATTGCGATGAAGGTTTAAGGCGTTATTCAGCAGAATTCAGCAGAACAATGATTGAAGATGTCTGGCAAGAGAGCTCAATTTTCATATATTATAACGGTAGCTTGCCGGTTTACCAGCCAACTCCATCTAGCGGCAGATAAATCTGTGTGATCCATTAGGATAAGGGCAGATTGAGGACAGTGGCCATTTTGCTTAATCTAGGAATTCCTATTAGATTCCTTGATGTCATTTTTTCTAAACCTGACCTGTTGAATACTTCAACTTCATATTATTGATAAAAACATATTATATTAATAAAAACTTATTATGACAAAACACTTTCAGCAAAGTGGATATAAAAACCCCCAAAACTGGATACCCCAGCTAGCCCTAAAGGGATTCCATCAATTTATTAATAGTCTAGCCATATAGGAGATGGCTTTCACCAATTTATTAATAGATTAACCAATCAGGAAATTCATTGGAGTAAACCAATCAGAGCGGTTCTAACGTAACAAACCTTAGGCCCTGAGGCTCTCATCTGGACTTGGGCTGATTGGAGGCCGACAACCTCTAATACATTATGACGACAGTCATCACCGACAGCATGACTAGCAAGCTTATTATGACGTCAGTTTGGTTATCTTTCATAGCGGCCATATCTCAGTCAGGAAAGTCTGCTCTTCTCCATTCATTAACTTATCCATCTCCTTTCTGATAATCTGTAACTTATCATATGCAAAGCAAAGTTGACCAGTGCCTTACCAGTGTGCGCATATATCATTCCCCTCACAACATTGCCAATCATATATGTATTAAGATACAATAAACCTGCCCATTTTACGTTTCGATAGCGTATCAAGATAAATACCCCTTTCCCCAGTGGTTGCTCTTCTACCCCAGTGGTTGCTCTTCTACCCCAGTGGTTGCTCTTCTACCCCAGTGGTTGCTCTTCTACCCCAGTGGTTGCTCTTCTACCCCAGTGGTTGCTCTTCTACCCCAGTGGTTGCTCTTCTACCCCAGTGGGTGCTCTTCTAACCCAGTGGTTGCTCTTCTACCCCAGTGGTTGCTATCATGTTAAAGCAGTATCAATGGATTTGTACAGGTTTCCATGGTTTGTCTTTTAACATTGTTTGCTTTATTAACATGATTTGTTAACATGAATTGTTAACATGGTTTATTAACATGATTTGTTAACATGAATTGTTAACATGGTTTATTAACATGATTTGTTAACATGAATTGTTAACATGGTTTATTAACATGGTTCATTAACAAAGTTGGGACAATTACAGTAGTTGTTGCCATGCCTATCCTGCACTTCCCCGAGGTACTAAGTATTAAGATTGTGTATATTTTGAGATTATTTGAGATTATTTGGAAGCACATAATAACACCAGCTGACTTATCTCATGTATTTTAAGATGATTTACATCATTTCTTACTGGACGAAATACACTGATCTTTATAGAACTCATACAGCTCAAATTGTGCTGAAATTATCCTGAATTCTCTCTCAGGGTTACAATTGCCTTATTGCCGCTTCTGTAATAATTGGTCCCATAGCTTTTAATTTTCATACATACACATTACATATAGAAGACCTGAGACAGCTACTTAATATTACGTATAACTTAAATCACTCTAAATGTAGCTTACAAACCAGACTTTTATCAACCCATAATCTTGGAGCAATTCATTTTGTGACACCCTTGAAGGAGGCCCCTTGTCATACAGACATAAAGATGACATTGTAGTGAAGGAGCGCCGTATAAAGTGACATTGATAAAGGCCACCATCACAACAGTAAGGTGATATAGAGCAGGGCTGATGTCAATGCCTTGAGGTCTATTCAGGCGACTATAGAGTGCCATAAGAGAGGGAGGGCGGTATTTAGTTAAAGCAGATAGCCTTGATAGTGGGCAGTTGTGCCTGTTCAAAGCCTCCCACCACTGGCCAGCAAACCTAATTTCCTAGATGTCTCTCCTGGCTTTATAGCTCTTACTTCTCTGATGGTCTCTGAAGACTCAGACTTGAGGTCAGCATTGTAACGACCCTCTTTTGACCACATACGAACCAGCTTATTCTTGAGTTAAAGTATTACAAGAATATATGAAATAAGCCATACGGTCACAACAAAGAGAATACGATTCCTTTGAGCAGAGACAACATACCATAAAGAAATTTGTTCATCATCAAAATATAATAGTGCAGGAATAGACTGCAAATATTAAATAGAATATGCCAAAATGCCACCTCTGTTGTGCCATCCATAACAAGCCAGAAGTATACCTTGTAAGTAGTAATTCAATTTACAGCAGACATATTGTTATCTCTTCAACTGTTACTCATTATTAATCAAGACCATGTGTGTGGAATTTTAGTATTAGTTTTAATCTCAATTTTAGTTATTATTCATGAGCATATTTAGGTAATTTTAGATCTTGTACTGTATTAAGATATAGGTGAGGTTCAGAGACAATGGTGAGGTTCAAACAATAAGGTTCAGCGACAATGGTGAGGTTCAAACAATAAGGTTCAGAGACAATGGTGAGGTTCAGACAGTGGTGGAGTTCAGACAATGGTGGGGTTCAGACATTGGTGAGGTCTGGTGTGGTTAAGACATAGGAGTGATTTTAAGGCTAAGACATACTTGTGATTTTCCCTTGGTGATTTTATGATAGTAAGACAATTATGGGTTTCAGAATTGGATTTTATACAGTGAAACATTTATGAATTTCATGTAGTGAAACATTAGTCTTTGAAACCTACATCAAATGTTACATTAGAGATGCATAATTTCATACCAAATATATTTTGACCATAAGTAAAGAAAATATGTATTTGTGAATTATGAAGGCGTCATGTTCTACTTGGCTATAACCAATATCTCTGACGTGATACTCTTTGTTTCACAGTACCAACACAAGTATATATCATCATGTATTATGAAATGGCCTTAGGCCTGATGCATATGTCTGATTTGAAATTGTAAACAATCAATGTGTAAACAGGTAAAGGGTGTTTAAATAAATTATATATAAATATATATATATATATATATATATATATATATATATATATATATATATATATATATATATATATATATATATATAATGTTATCGCTACTTCCTCGCATGCAGTGGGCGTAATATAGTTTCACAGGATTAGAATATAAAGCTTTTAACCTATGATATGACGCACAGTATCCTGCCTCTGGAGTTCTCTCTAACACTTATCAATCCATGGAATAGTTCATTGCTTATAATCCTGCTGATTCTATTCCTGTTCTTAAAGTGTATATGCACATTTAATTTGTACCTTTCCCTTTTCTCATATCATAATGGTATAGGGGAAATGCTCATATTTAGAATAATTAATTCCAGATTCACAGAACACAAAGTATATAAAGTTATTCTGTCAAAGTTTTAAATTTATTGTTCTCACTGTGGCAAACATGTTATAACACCTAGTTAATTATGTGCATAAATATGTTCATTTATATGATATTTGCCGAATGAGCCATGATACTGGAATATACAATATACATTAAATATACATTGAAATTGGAAATACAGCTTAAATGTGTTCTTATCTTAACACCAATTATCATCAATTGTGTCTTCAATTAGGAATTCATTCTACATTTTTCTTAGGATAGGAATGGATTTAAATGTTGGTTTACTTATATTTGAAGAAAATGCCACATCGCACACCTTCTTATGATGTGCTATGAATTCTATTTTTTGTAATAAAACATTATTTGGAATAAAGTAAATTGCAACATAATATCTTTGACTACATGTCTTTTTTTACTTAATCTTACACATTTAGGCTGACATCGTGAGATAAATGGTCACGTATATATCAGTACATTTATCAAGAAAACATATATTTATTGCACTGAAGTCTTTCCTTGGAAATATGTTACAAACATTTCTTATTGCTCATTATACTCCAATATTTATTAATTCTTTCATTTAATCTCCACAAATATTTTTTATGGAAATGGCCACATGAAACATAAGGTTTTATTTCCTTCTAGCTTTTACGAAATCACACAGGTCATCGGCAATTGTAGGAGTTTTGGGGTGGGTTTAAAAATCTTTAGTCATGAAACCTCTCCCTGAAATCAACAAGAAAACAGCTTTGCATAAATTGCCTAGTTCTATGCTTATACTCATGTAACCACTATTATAGTCCACAAGGGTATAAGGCCAGTAAAATATACAAACACTGATAGACAAAAGGTCAAATCACTCCACTGTCTCTATCAAAAGGTGTCCGCTTGTTAGCAAACATACACGAAGCAGGTTCTTGCACTAAATCTCTGGTCAGCAATGATTTGGATTGTAGCAGGACTCATCTGCTTTCAAATAGCACAGAAATTTGGGATAAAATAATAGGCAATAACATTTAACGACAATATTATTAAGGGCATGAACATCTTTATTATGTAGGGAAAAGGTGTTTAAAAATCTGATTTCTGTGAAAGAGTTGATAGGAACATGTGCTACACTATAATCCTACTTCAGCCAACTTTATAAACCAGAAAGGACAGCATAAATACCCGGGCATATATACTGGATTGAGACAAAGAGAGGATATTTGAATACGTTTCTATACAACAAAAGTACCGATATGATGAGTCATGTGTGTTAAGAATTATTCGGTTAATAAGGCCTGATAGAATGGTGTCATCGGGACTCAATGCCCGACATTTTTCGAAGAGTGACTGAGGGGCCTTCTTTTGTATTATCATATAGACATAATATTTATACTTAATACTTAAACCAGGGACGAAAATGTCTTATCGATTTTGAATATACATAAAACGATCACGCCTTATAAATTAATAAATTCTTGAGTGATATCTGTGGGAGTTATTTGATTCAAGCGAAATCTTAGGTGCAAAACATGACGAAATCATAATCAGTTTTTCAAATATTCCTGTATCAGTTTCCCATGAGTGACATTCAAATCCTTTCACTATTTTTTATATAATTATTTATTTATCAAAAGCAGATAATTTGGGAGAACCCCTTACAATACGTTATCAATGTTATTGAGCATCTGTGATACAGTCAAGGAGAGAAGTCAGAACAAGACAAATGAAGTCCAATGTGGCTTTAAAGTGTTGATTTGTAGCCCGGCCGAGGGCAAGCATGGCATTGATTCACCACCTTCATGCAATAATGATGGATTCAAAGCACGTCTCGTCAGGGAAATATCTTCATCTTTGATATAAGGACAATCATTTTCACTTCATATACATTTTCTTAACTACTGGTTAAACTACACAAAACTGGACAACAAAATGTGAACAAGTTGGCCATACATGCACAAATGAACAAACCAGAAATTTCAAAACCAGGAAGAGCCCGTATCCTGCTTGTTATATCACAAAAATATGTGTGGTATCTTTCTAATAATTTTCAATGAATGGTGGATTTACGACACATCCACTATTTAAGCCATTTGATAATATTCATTAAGTTTGAGAACTCACAATTAACGATTATTAACACGATTAGTTCTATAAAATATAATAAATATGCTTATTGTATTCAATATTGATATATTGTTCAAATTTAGTTGTGTTTTCTTTTGCTTGATTGATTGATGTTACAAAATGTGTTTAAAGTAAATATAATTAAATAATCAAGCATCTCAACTGATTGCATGACGTGATGTTTGCCATCCAATATGACACTGATTAATAAGGACAATGTGTATATAGCTAGTTGGACGTTTAGTTAGCCTAGTCTGGTGACGGAACTAACCTGGGTTTCTGCCTTTGTTTTGTAGTGTTCACCTCCATCCGGAGTCAAGATACATATACGGAACTGGAGAAATGCGCTTACGGCTAGAGAGCCCAGGGACTGATCACGTGACACCCTCACATGGCAGACTGATCACGTGACACCCTCACATGGCAGACTGACACTATATAGTGGCCAATATAGGAAAGTGATCTAATATAAGTCATTTTATATAGGATAGTGATCTGATATAGGATAGTCATTTTACATAGAATAGTGATCTTATATCTTATATCTGGGAGACGATAGTGATCTATTTGATAAACAATGTGTGATGGACCAGACAAGTTATCAACAAGTTATTTGTCATTACATAAACGGAACGGAATAATTCCTTGCCAAAATAAAACCAATTTGGAAAACAGGAAACCTTCAACAAGAATGAGAAGAAACGTCATTAATCATGACAGTGTTTATATAAATTGAAGTGAATAAGGATTTTATGATAAATAACATATCCTTTGATGGAAAATACAATTATCAACATTGGTATAGGAAGATCGATTTACTTTAAGACAAATTGTTTAACTCGAGACAGAATGCAAACTTCAAGACAGAATGTAAACTTCAAGACAGAATGTAAACTTCAAGGCAAAATGTAAACTTCAAGACAGATTGTAAACTTCAAGACAGAATGTAAACAGGTTGTTTTGCTTGAAGACATAAATGACTTTACTTAGATGTTTGTTGCTGGACAGCTATTCATCATCATTTTGGATGCTTATGATTAATATTTATATTGGCAGTGGATTCAAAGGAAATATCTTATAAAGTTTATATGTAATAAAACAGGACTGATCACTGTGTTAAATTCCGTACATTTGATCATAATTCCGTACATTTGATCATAATTGTCTAGAATGTGTTCAAATTGCAAAGTTCATTACAATTGAGGAATGTAAAGTTTGTAATATATGCCATTACATAAATCATATTATACCTTCAGTGTCTATTGGTGAATGATGTGGCACATAGCATACTATTATTCAGTAAATCTCGTAATAATGTTATAATTATTGTTCAGTTTGTAATTGCTTTGTTTTCTTCAGTTTGGTGAGTGATATATTAATAAGTGTACATCTTGAAAAATGCTTAAGAGGGGAAAAAGAATGCACAGGCAATAAAATACAGTGTATAAAACATAAGTCTATAACTATAATATATAACAAGTTAAGAGAGAATGCTACAGAAACTCAGTGTATATTTTCGTCACATTTCCCGCACCTCCAAGCAAGTCAAGCATGTGGAAAGCCATACCATTTCTCAATACATTTTAAATGCATCATGGATGACACCGTTGGCCTCTGTGGTGATAAGTGAAATGAGGAAGATATTGTATCAGCAGTTCTATTTATTATTAAAAAATAAAGTATTAATACGAAATATCGCCCAAATGAAAAAAAATGTAAATTGTTAGGTGTTCAGAACATGTGTCAGGTGTGATATGCTTACAATATGTTTTGATAAATGACTGATTACAAATTGTAATATAAATCAAATGATGTACAATTAATGTAATAGCATCCTGAGGCATTCATATTTGATATGATGTTTTATTTTTAAAGATAACTTGACCAATTATCTATCAGAATGTAATGCAAGAACAAAATTGTGTATATTTAAAAAAAAACTATACCTTGGTAATTATACAAGTGAACAAACAAAATGTAATATTTTCATAGGATAGGTGTTTAATGTTGTTTCCCTCAAAGCTAATCTATCATCCATTGGAACACCTGCTTAGTGCTCAGAGCCTTGTTTGTCCATTAATTGTTGTCTATTGGTACAGGCCATTGGTCATAAAAGAACACCCAGTACTTGGCATTTTAAGAGAAAGACAATAACAAGGTTGGTGAAATTTGGTTGATTTCAGAGAGATAGCTTTCTTGTATCACAGTTTTGTGGCCACATATCATTTAAACATACCCCAAACCTGTGACCACTCTGATTTCATAAATGCTTTAATACTTTGACATGTTTTTTTTAAATTTCTTATTTTTTTTTTTTTTTAAATAGGTGATTTGCTAGCTTCTCTAAATGTATTGTGAAATTCCAGTTTTGATCATGGATTGAATCAATGAATGCCTTTACAAATCATTTCATGGTTCATGTATTGACAAGCATTGATCATTGACAAATGATAAGATAATGGTAAGATAAATGATAAATAAACACAATACACATTTGACACATGTGATTCCGTATGACACACTTACTTAAGTAATATATAACATGTTATTGAAATAAAATATCAATATATGTAATCAGTGCAAATATTTTTAAAGATGATGAATAAAGCTCTTTATTTCTTTCTGGTATACTCTTTTCAACATACTTTATCAGACTAAAGTGAAATCCATCATGGATAATTCAACTACCCCAGTGTATTATTATGGTATAAAGAGACTGGACAAGATTCACCCCCAGTCTATTATGGGGGAGGGAGACTGGACAGGATTCAGCCCTAGTCTATTATGGTGGAGTGAGACCAGACTGGATTCACCCCCAGTCTATTATGGTGGAGAGAAACTGGACTGAATTCACCCACATTCCACAATGGTGGAAGAAGACTGGACAGGATTCACCCCCAGTCTATAATGGTGGAGGGAGACTGGACTGGAATCACCCCCAGTCTATTATGGTGGAGAGAAACTGGACTGGATTCACCCCCAGCCTATAATGGTGGAGGGAGACAGGACTGGATTCACCCCCAGTCTATAATGGTGGAGGGAGACAGGACTGGATTCACCCCAGTCCATAATGGTGGAGGGAGACAGGACTGGATTCACCCCCAGTCTATTATGGTGGAGGGAGACTGGACTGGATTCACCCCTAGTCTATTATGGTGGAGGGAGACAGGACTGGATTCACCCCCAGTCTATAGTGGTGGAATGAGACAGGACTGGATTCAACCCTAGTCTATAGTGGTGGAATGAGACAGGACTGGATTCACCCCTAGTCTATAATGGTGGAGGGAGACTGGACTGGATTCACCCCCAGTCTATAATGGTGGAGGGAGTATGGACTGGATTCACCCCCAGTCTATAATGGTGGAGTAAGACTGGACTGGATTCACCCCCAGTCTACAATGGTGGAGGGAGACTGGACTGGATTCACCCCCAGTCTATAATGGTGGAGTAAGACTGGACTGGATTCACCCCCAGTATACAATGGTGGAGGGAGACTGGACTGGATTCACCCCCAGTCTATTATGGTGGAGGGAGACTGGACTGGATTCACCCCCAGTCTATTGTGGTGGAATGAGACTGGACTGAATTCACCCCCAGTCTATTATGGTGGAGAGAAACTGGACTGAATTCACCCACATTCCACAATGGTGGAGTGAGACTGGACTGAAGTCACCCCCAGTCTACAATGGTGGAGTGAGACTGGACTGAAGTCACCCCCAGTCTATTAATGTGGAGTGAGATTGGAACCCTAGCCTTTTATGGTGGATCCAATCTCATTCTAGGATTGAAGAAATTTCAGGATGGGCATAGTAAAATTAAAGTATCAATGACAGGTAGATTTATATCTTTGAATTTCATATGTTAATTTCATAAACATTCAGTTAATTGTATCTCTGATAGTAGCAATATAAGTTACACTAAATCATAACTCACAAGCAGACATTCTTCATAATTTGACATGATTTGACCACATGAATACATCAGTCTGATTACCATGCCATCTCCTGGATTAAATTCAGAGGAATAACAGTTTCACTGTCAATGTGGGATGCTACAAAGCATGATTTTCTTCTTATTAACACAATTTTGGTAAAGAAGGTGGACCGAGGCCTGCTGTCCAGACAAAATACTTTGCTTGTGTATAAACACTTATTTCTTTTGCATTTTCCCAATTAACAGTTAACTTATTGTATCAAATCATTTCAGTGACTTTCGCAGTTTCTTGTATGGACTGCAGATAATAATCATTTTTATAATTTATTTACTGTATATTACTATATTTTTAAATCCAATACAATCAATTACAGAATCATAGATCTTGAATAATATTCCTTTCAATATGACAGAAAAAAGAAAGTGTAAGGATTAGCAGAAATAATACTCTAATGACAGACTGAGATGGTCAATGGCTGTAGCGTAGTGTAAGCCAATTAGATGTAAAAAGTGTAAAGCTGGAATAAGCTAATTATTAGGCTAATATAAGTAATTTAGTCAAGCTAACAGCTATCTATGAGTAGGAAATATTCTGGATCAGATTTGTTTGGCATGAGTTATCTGCAAACCAAATAATTAGAATAGGTTTGATCTCAGCCATGTGTCAATATGTAGTACCAGTTGAAATAAGCTTGGGGCATGAAAACTCTTGCACCGTATTTCTGTCCATCTAATCTTTGAAATAAAAAAATAAATATTGTTTGGCGTAAAATCCAAAAAATAAGACTATTCCCTAGCAAATTGTGTGCCCTGTTTGACCAATTGCATATGATATTTAAAAAGAATTATAAGTCATTGTCAAATCCAAATGATCATCACTTGCAAAAAATGCAAGAAACAATATGTAGGAGAAACTTACAGAACTTTCAAATAAAGAATCAATGAACATTTAGGCTATATACGGAGTAAAGAATGTGACCAAGCCACAGGCCCCCACTTCAACCTACCAGGTCACTGTATAGATGACATGGAATTTCAGGTTATATTCCACACGACCAGACACGAATTGCTAGGGAACTGGAATGGATAGACAAGTTCAGGACATTCATGCCAAGTGGGTTGAATGGAAAGGGGAGATAAAAAGATTATTTTCTTACCTTTTGCAGACATACTATTGAAAAATATATTCCAATCTAGTCCACAATCTAACCTCTCACAGCTAATAATACACGATCAAACACTGAACCACACGATTAATTTTAATAGGTTCTTAACTACCGAAATTCCGGAGAAAATTGTAAATTGCAGATGTTTCACAAAACATCTGCAATTTACTATTTCGGGCACGTAGGAGCAATCAATCCCCTGAAACTGCTGACCGAATTCATTTTTTCTCACGCCGAGACAAGACCGGGAGCCTAAAATAGACACATCTCAAATGACGATGCAAAGTCAGAACACCGCCGTCGGCCCAGCAACCAGAACAATACACAATGGCCCATAGCTACCACTCTTCACATAATGGCGGAAACAACCACGCGCACATACCCTCAAACCTGACAACATACTCAAGGCAGGACAACCTCCGATGGCACCTAAAAAGGGACCAGATGTGTTCCCTTCTGTCGGAGAATGACATTACGTTGTTATGGAATGCTGAGCCCACTACAGACTACAGACACAGTCAGTCGCCACAGGTCCCCAGTCAAGAGACCACTGACGACAACCAAAGAGATAGTAAGAACCTTCCTTATGTTTTCAAAGTCACTAGAAATTAAAAATACAGCAAACTATCTGGTTTTATAACACTTCTAACATTTTATACAAATATGAAACAATTACTTCACCTTTTCAGACAAACCCACCGAAGATGAAGGGACAGGGGATCTCGTAGGGGATGACGAACACATTTCCTACCCCCCAGGGAACCACTCCCACTCCCTCTCCAAACGTCTTCCAAGCCCACATAAATTTTGTGGACACCTTGGAAGACCCCTTTTGGGATACACACAACCACCCCCCCCCCCCCCCCCCCCAGCCTACACAGAAATTCTGGAAGAATATCTCCATATCCCAGTTGTAGAACCAACCGACTGACCGGCGACAACAACAAAACTATCTCATCAAGACAAATTGTGTAAAATATGTAAAAAAGAAAACAGAGAAACCCAAACCAATGAAAACAGAAATAAATGTTTTTTATCAAAAAAGGTTTCTTGTTCTCGCTCCATCCGGCCAAACCTACAGGAAAGTATTTATATACAACAAATGAGAAATGGCCAGAAAACCGGCTGAGAACCCAACAAAAATTAAGTTATATATCCTATGTTTATATGATATATGATATATATCCTTTTGTTTTTGAGTGCGCATGCATAGAGTTGAATGGATGTGTTTTCATGGAACTCCAATAAAACTCTGTGAAAAACCCTGATCTTGGATGGATTTCAAATAATACATCTTTCTCCCAACTCCTATCCTGCGCACCCGCAACCTGGTTGCTGAACATACACTAGTTTGTAGCCCGTTGGTGACCGCTAACCAGACTTTTTCGCCACGAGGACTGGTCTAAGAGCTGTACCTTCAGGTACACAGTGCTGGTGGCTGCCGCTTGGCGCTCACCAATCCTACGTTTGTTCAATCCCCGGGTCAGTCAGCTGTTCAATCAGTGCAATAATTACTTTCTCCTACCAATCCCTACAATCTCCTACACTCCTACATTACTCGTCTCTTTTGCCGAGACAGTATCTACTTCAACTCGTCCCTTCAGCCGGCACTGTCATTTTCCTCTTATGTCTCTGCTGCAGAGACAAAGAATACTTCCTCACCACGTCTCTTGGTGAAAAGCCTTTTAATAATAATAATAATAATAAAATTTGTATAGCACTGATACCAGACAAGTCTGTTCATAGCGCTGAGCTCAGGACATGCATCCTGAAGAGATGAGTTTTCAGTCAATTCTTAAACGAGGAGACTGAAGTACTTGTCCTAATATCAGTAGGCAAGGAATTCCATAGTCGTGGACCTACAGATGAGAAGGCCCTGTCACCTACTGTCCTTAGCCTGGTAGTAGGTACTTGTAGGTGGGTGCCATCATTGGATCTTAGACAGCGTTCACCTTCCTTAATCAGGAGTAGATCACGTAAGTAAGGAGGAGCCTTACCATTTAGGGCTTTCCAGGTTAATAGAAGAATTTTAAAATCAATTCTCGCGTGAACAGAAAGCCAGTGCAATTCCTGTAATTTTCCTGAAATGTGATCGAATTTCCTGATTTTTCCTACTACTCGTGCTGCAGAGTTTTGGAGGTATTGCAGTTTCCTGATGTCAGTTTTAGGAAGACCGGCCAGTAGACCATTACCGTAGTCCAGGGTAGATGTAACAAAAGCATGGGTAAGGGTAACCGCGGTTTTCTTGTCTAGACAATGTCTGATAGCTGCCAAGTTCCTAATGTGATAATAGTCCTTTTGACACATTTTCTTGATCTGGGCCTTCATGTCCATGTTGGAGTCAAATGTGATGCCAAGGTCAACCACTGATTGACTAGGAGCAATATCAGAGCCTCCCACTCTGATTGTGGTTGGGGTACTGCCATGGTTGGTAGTACTGTACCTGTCAGTACATATGAGCATCTCAGTTTTTCCATCTTGTTTGATATGAGGAAGATTCTGACCTCACTGACACACTCCTCCAGTTTGTGTCTGCTCATATCCACATGATGGAGAGATGTGTGGTCTACAGGGATGTAGATCTGAGTATCATCTGCATAAATATGATAGCTCAGACCATATTTGGCAAGGATATCAGAAAGGGGTGTCATGTAAATGGTGAACAGTATAGGACTGAGCCTTGGGGTACCCCATATTTTGTGGACTTCAGGCATGACCTGTTACCTGTTCCTTAGATATGACCGAATCCATGAGAGGGCATGACCTTTGACATTACATCTGGCCTCCAGTCTATCAAATAGGATTTGATGGTCAATGGTGTCAAAGGGTACCCAAAGCGCAGAGTTGAAAGCAGGGGATGATAGGCGTTTTCAAGACTCAAATTCAGCTGTCAAAACTGAAAATTGTTAGGAGCCGATATGAAAGACGTCCACCATTCCTCGCGCATGCGCACTTTTTAGTACTATAACGTACATATACACAACGTCAATACGCAAGTCTCTCAACAATGCTCTCTTGCGTTTCTAATAAGTCTCCTACAAGTCTCATATAAAACTATATAGAGTCTTTTTTAAATGAGGACATTTCTATGCAAGGTATATATCATTCTCTAGTTAATCCTAAACTAACTCAAGGAAGATTTGCAAGGCATTACCTTTAATGTGCTAGAAAATTTCTTGAAAGTTTATCAGAATTATTATTAAGAATCTCGAGAAATTATATTTATTCTGACAAAATATCCCTAGATATTTTCCAGTTTATCCAATATTCTCTAAATTACATAATCCCCAGACCACACTGACCCCCACGTGAGCTTAGTGAGCTAATTGCACATTAGCTTACCCCCACACACATCTCACACATCCCCATTTTGTGGCTTTCTGACACTGTTCAGATCAGTACCTGCTACTCCAACTGTAGACACCTATACCGTAAAGATGGATACAGAACGAGAAACACGTGCCATGGCCAAGCTCAGGCTGTCTGGGGGTGCGACATCACTCCCGATACCTGTGCTGGTACCCACTGAGGTACCCACCACTGCTCGGGAGGAACCTACCTCAGGTCTGCAAATGTTACCTCCTAAAGCACCTACACCCGACAACACCCTGGTCAACACCGCTATCAACTGGCGAGCAAGACACAATGGGCTCCTAAAGGCTAACTCAAGACTAACGGCCATGAACAATTTGGCTAATGCTGAGATCACAAAGCTATGAGACTAGGTTTGTGCCAAGCCAGTGAAATACAAATGCTCGAGACTAGCAGAGCCAGGCTAGCTTGTGTAAAATGAAAGAAATGATGCTCAAACTATGTTTAAGCACATTTCTAACATGAATGCCCCCTCCCTATCCGGTTGAGGGCAAATTTGGGGAATATAACTTTGGTAGAGCTGTTTCAGTACCAGGATGTTAATCTATTCTGGTGACATAACAAAGATGTGATGTAATTTATGTAAAATGTTTATTTCATTACTAAAAATTCAAATATGCAAGTAAAATCACAGTTGTTCCCAATAAATTATTCTTTGTCCCTACTTTAAAATTCTAAGGCAAGACAATGGATACCAGTTGATAAAGTCAGAACACAAATACCAATAATAGTACATCATACTCACAATGCCTGGTGCTGGTCTCTCCCAGTCACCACACCACATTGCTTTTATAGTATTGACCTTGCCTATGTGGCAAGGAGCACTATTAGACTGACCATTTCTTTTAAACATAGGGTTGATTTAAAATGGTATATTTACCATGGGTCTGTATAGAAATCTGTTAGTTCATTTGCACACTACGGTATAAAATTTGACCGGTTCCTGATCACCTCATGGTCTACGTCAGTGCCACGTAGCCATTCTTCAATGTCTGCGAGACACCTTATCATAGACCATTGTGATTTTTTTGAATCATTAATTGTTCAATTGCACTAAGTGTTTTGACTATTTTGTGATAGTCATAAATATTTTCCATTGTTTTTTGATCAGTGCATTTGGTGCTTTGGTTCTGACTTTCATACATTTTATACATCAATATATTACATTAATACTTTTCTTGATATTTTCTTATTATTATTTAACGATTACCTACATTACCTATTATACCTTATTATCTTAAATGCCTGTCTTTCCTGATTATTTTATTTCCCTAAACTTCCTATTAATGAACACTTGCGAGGACAGTCTCCCTCCTATCTGAGAAGGAAGAAGTCTTGAGCCATTATTTGCCCACCGCCTCCGATGTTGAGGATACCTCTGACGAGGACACCTCTCAAGTACCAAATGATGCCACTGCTCTCCTGCTTTGTGTCCAAGGCCAAGGCGACGATTATGCCTCTGGTATCACAAGAACTGACTGCCTCACCACCATCTCCAGTGACCCCATAAATGTTATTTGCCTCGACCTCGAGGTTGCCTCTACGGCTGATGTGGTAGTTATAGTCCCTGACATCTCACCACTATGCAAGCCTTGGACCGGGAGGAGAACCTTCAGGTGCCTCATGCAAGCCATCAGGGTCCTGCGCTCTAAGGGTCCACGCATGCTGATCATAACACCGCTACCTGTCGGCGACCAAAATGCATCCATTTTACAACAATGGTATGCACTGGATAGTTGCCTCTCTTCCTGGATTCACCCCAGATACCAATATCTCTGTATCGAGGGTTTCTACGGCTCTGAAGGGACCGATTCCCACGGGAAGATGCTCGACAGCTCTCTCCAAGCTCTCTGCAATGAGGTAAATTCCTTTGATATACCTCCTCTTCTTCCGAAGTCGGCTGCACTGAATGACTTATCCCTCCTGTGAGGTGACACGGCCATCCCGTCTCAGACTTCAATCCAACCACCGTCTCTTCCTTCCTCTATCTCAACTACTTCCTCTTCATCTAAAGTCATCTCTACCAAGACAGACGTGAAGAAAAGGACAAGAGAGGAAATGTTCATCGCCAAGAAAGACGCTGGTAGAATCATTGGTACCATAGGTGCCAAGATTGAGGGCTTCCGAGAAAGATCCGGTGCCACTATAAACCTCAAAGACGGCAAACAAGTGTCGATGATAACTATTCGTGGAACAACTTCGGCCATAAATTCTGCCAAGGAGGAGATCAATGCTGAACTGTCAGACAATTGACATTTAATGCCAGTGCCATCTACCGGATTTAAGTTTGAGGGCTTCCGAGAAAGATCCGGTGCCACTATAAACCTCAAAGACGGCAAACAAGTGTCGATGATAACTATTCGTGGAACAACTTCGGCCATAAATTCTGCCAAGGAGGAGATCAATGCTGAATTGTCAGACAATTGACATTTAATGCCAATGCCTTCTATCGGATTTAAGTTTGACACAGATATGCCTATGGACACTCGATTTTGTTAAATTTAAAGATATGAATATGTACTATGATATGAATATGTACCAGTGTAATAAAAACATATCTTGTTATCTTGCAAATTATGTATGTGTCTGCTCCTGTCTTTCTCAATTGAGTGAAAATAAATATAAAGATAACTGTGCATATACTAACATTAATCAACATGTAAATAAACTGGATCACGTGACCAAACATCTCTACCTCTGTGATCTTCACCTTGACCGGCTTCTGCGGCCCTCTCCTCATAATAACTTAAAAATATTCATTCTTCACAACTCAGTAATCAAAAAGTTTGAAGAAACTCTTCCCTTGTTTTTCGTGAGGCTACAAACCCCACTGAATATTCTAGGTTATCACAGTAAACTTAGTAATCCCGAAACTTTCACTCAAGATGTTTGTTTGTTTGTTCAGTCTTATCCAGGTACCACCTGGCAGCTATGCAAGCACAGCTCGACCTTTCCACCCTTCCCACTGCCACCACAAGAATTTTGCCCCCTACATTCCACTTAAAATATTGGCCAGAGAATAACCAGAACAATCAACCCTCTAGGCTTCCTTTATCTACTATTGGTCTAGCTACCTGACCTTAAACCCCTGGCACATCCCGTGCATACAGGGGGGAAGCACACCCCGTCATTCCCTAACCAGGCATATAACCTTCCCCCCAGTGAAGCTAAACCCCGGGACATACAGGATTTAGTATTACCACTACTTTACACAAGCGACATAAGCATTATTAAGTCATTGAATGATGTGACCATATGAAAATACATAATTTTCCAAAAGGTTCCTGATGATCCAGAAAGAGGCGTTTCCTTCCACTTTCCCATCCGCCCAACGGATTCTCCCTTTAAAACAATGATGTGATCCAATGCTAGCCTAATTATACTCTGATCCGATAGATTACGGCTCATCCCTTAGGGTCATACTCTCCCAGTCATTCTCCTGCTCTTGTCCTTCACGTATTTGTATTCCCACTCCTCTTCTAATACATCTCTTGTCCCACATTTTCGTCAGCATCTTTTTAACAATCCTCCATTGAGGTTCGGCTGTTCCTCCTTACATGCCAAGAATCTGGGCTGTCTTTCCCCTCTCATCTGCCTGTCGCCACTGATCGTATTCCTCCTTGCTCCATATGGCTCGCAGGTCCGTTAATGCCTCCTCCCTCTCTTCCTGGTAAGCTGGGCACTCACTTATGAAATGGGAATCATCCTCTTCTTGGGCTTCCACACACAACTCACAAAAGGGTTCTATATCTGGTATCCATCTTGCTGATCTAGCATTCAACCCCAAGTCTCCCGTTCGTGCTTTAAATAAGAGCACAGTACCCTCCCTCCAATCATGATACCTTTCATAGCCATACTTTAGTTTGAGACTATACAGCCTGAGGCTGCTCTTGTCCCTCATACCATCCCACCATTATGTAACCATTTTCCTCTCAATCCCACTCTTCACCTTGTTTTTCCACATGCCAGATGCACTCGTCTCATCCAAGTCTAGTTCATAAAACACTGCTAGCTCCTTCATCCTAGTCAACCACTGATGTCCTGGCTCTGTGCATTGTACCGAGAATGCCAACTTACACCATCTATCCTCTTCCAACCTGGCTAATCGTCCGTAGTATGCAAGTTGAGCCTGTGCTATCCTATGTTTTATTGGCCACCATCCCAACTCTCCTCGTAGTGCCTCAATAGCAACCCTGGAGCTAGCTCCAAGGATTCTCCGTGCTATACCATTCTGTATTCTCTCCAGACTGTCTAACTCTCCCGGCCCCATTCCTACTACTTCCACTCCATATAAAATTGCCGGCATAGCCACCTTTTCCCACATTTCTTTTACGATAATGGTCCTGGCTGGAGAGTTTGCTACCATCACTCCGATTTCCCCGGCCAATTGGTTAGCCTTCTTCAGCATATTACTCTTGTGCTCCACAAAAGTGGCCTTGTCACCTTGAACCGTTATCCCCAAGTACTTATAGGAATCTATTTCGCTTATTATGACGTTCCTGTTCCCTCCCACGGGCAGGACCTCCTTACCCAGTTTCCACTGGCCGCTGTCCGTGTCCTTCCAATTTAGGATAACCTGGCTCTTCTTATCACTAAAAGTCATCCTTTTACTTTCTCCATACTCTGCTACTTTGTCTAAAAGAAGCTGGAGCTCCTCTTTTGACTCTCCTAGAACTACCATGTCATCCGCAAAGAACATCACTGCAAACTCGCTCATCTCCTATTTTTGCTCCCCATCCTGTTTCCTGTATCCCATCCCCTAGCTCCTTCAGATACAGTGCGAAAAGAATGGGGGACATACCGCATCCTTGTTTTAGACCCTCACTCATGTCTATTTTCCCCGTTCTGACCTCTCCGAACTTAACTGTAGCTGACAAATCTTGATACATGGCTTGAATAAGTCGCCTCATCTTGCCTCCGTATCCCAGTGCTGCCAATGTATTTCACAGCTCTTCCCTTGACACCCGGTCATATGCCTTTTTTATGTCCAGAAAGGCCATTGCTAGTCTGTTCTTTTTCCTCCTATAGGACTCGATGATGTGAGTCAACGTGAATGCTGCATCTGTACTCCTCCAGCCTTTGCGGAAACCGTGCTGTATTTTCCCCAACAAATTCCTCATGTCAACATCCTCCTCCAACCTTTGAGTGAGGATTTTAGTGAAGAGCTTCCCCACATTGCTTTGACAGTGATGCCTCTGTAATTTGTCAATAGTCCTGGATCTCCTCCCTTCTTCAGCACAGTTACTGACGCATCCCTCCATGACCTAGGAAAGTACTCTATTTGTCTAACCTTCTCAAACACTTCCCTGAGCTTCCTTTCTAATACCCGTCCTCCCTTCAAAAATTCATTCGGTATGTTATCCAATCCAACTGCCTTTCCATCCCGGAGATTCCCTATAAACCTTCCTATCTCCTCCACTGAGATCTCACTCGCCAAGTCATCACCTCTTTGGTCTGGTTGTAGCGACCCCTCCGTTCCCCGGTGGTCATCTCGGTAGTGATCCTCATCATACCTTACTGGGATCTGGTCCACTAATCTTGGTGCATGTGGGACATTGATTTCCCTCACATAGCGCTCCACTTCCTTCGCAATCCTCCCTCTATCTGTGATCTTCCCTCATGGCGTCTTTATACAAGGTGTGGTTATATATCTGGGTTTCCGTCCCCTGACATGCTGCCATAGCCTTTTTATTTGCCCTGGGGTCTTATCTCCTATCCCATCCACCTCTCGCTTGAGACGAGTCCACTCATCCGCTTTCTTCGCTTCTTGGGCTTCTTGCTTTTTCGTCTTCAATGTCTCCCACTTCCTCTGCTTATCCTCCTCTGATGAATGCCCCGTCATTGCTTCCTTATATGCCTTATTTGCCTGTCTCTGCTCATATACCTTCACCTCTGTTACCTTCGAATGCCTTTCTGACCCCTGTATCCTTCTTTTCCTCCTCTTTCCTACTGTGGCTTTGCCTGTCCTGTGGAGTATCTCCTCTAGGTCATCCACTATTGCTTCCACTTGTGCATTGCCTTCCTTGTCAGTATGGGCCATGTGGAATCCCATTCTTCTAGCTCTACCTCCAGTGTTCTTCGGAAAAACGGCCAATCAGTGTCGTCATCTATCCTCCATCTATCCTCCTGCCCTAGCTGATGCTTGCTCATTGGTGGTAGAAGCAGGTCTACCCATATGAGGTTATGATCCGAGTCTACTAAGTGGTCTCCTCTGTAATCTACCTCCATTTGTACCATGGCCTGTTTAATGTTGTCGCTCATCAGCACGAGGTCGATGGCTGACTTTTGCCGTCCTTGCCACATGTCCGTTGAAGTCGCCCATAAGAATAATTTCCCATCCTGCCCCTTCCAGAATATTCACCTGCCTTGTGACCTTGTCCAGTATCCTCTTCCTTGACTCTGTATCCCCACTGACATATACTACCCCAAGAGTGATATTCCAATCTCCTGTAATCATTCCTCTCCAGTCCCATTCTGCATCTATTCCATCCCCGCAAACTCCTTCCTGCAGCAGCTCCTCATCTAATGTGAAGATTTGAAGGGACTGCTTGCTGTACATACCCACTCCACCACTAGCGAACTCTCTATCTCTATGTTTACCCTCAACTGGTCGACCAAGAATGCTGACTGTTTCTCCCGCTTTCAACTTAGTTTCCGTGAGTGACACCACATCCAGCTGTAGGTCCTTAGTTATCTGCTCCAGCTGACTCCTCTTCTTCGCCAACCCTCCTTGCACATTCACATAACCTATTCGAAACCTACTTGATCCCCTTCGTCCCCTATGAGTTCTTGTCCTGGATCCCCTCCTCTTCGTTGTCCCAACCGCTTCTTCCAGGGGGGCTATCTTATGCGGTCCATTTCTGCTTACGCTCCTATCTGCAGCTCCCCTCCTCAGTTTAACTCCACCAACTCGTACTGTAGGATATAGAATACACACCCAGAGACTCTCAGAAATACATAAACATTCATAGACAATAACGCACGATACTGATGGTTGATGAGTCACCATAACCACCACTCCGTGAAAGTCACGTGTAAGACGGACGAGCCGAAGTTAGATACGCAGGCAGGACGAGTCCATCTGATGACGCGTGAGGAAGCCACGTAGGCAAGCCCCCACAGATGACGCGGAGTGGCCCCTTAAAAGAGACGCGCAACCGCGAATCCGGGTCGTTGTTGGTAGTCACGCAGAGCCCAGAGTCAGACCCCAGTCTAGGAGCCAAGAAGGAGATCAACGACCACTTGCCACGGAAGATCCATGACTCTCAGTATCATGACCACATAGACTTGGGTGTTTAGCATATAGTCAGGGTTTCATAAGTATCATGCAAAGTTGGTAATTCATATGCCTCGCTCATTGCCATGCCAGCCTAGACAGACAAGCAGGGATCACAGCACTGAATAAAGGTAACTATTACACTGTGCATATCCTGTGTCTGCAGTCCTTACTTCCCGTCATTTATATGAGGGTATGACATGATAGCTAGGATCCGTGCCCAAACTCACAGCCAGCGAGTCAGCGAGCTATGGTTAACAAGTACAGTACAGTACGATAGAGTAGGACAGATTAGAGTATCTATCTAATTGGTAGAGTATTGATCCCCCGTCCACGTCCCCCAACGACGGATACTCTCCAGTAGTGGGTAACAATATGGTGGAGAATATCCGAATCGATCCATGGCTTTGAGCGTTGCTGATACTGTATGGAGATCCTGACTGCCGCCCTGTTACTTGAATATAAGTCTATGTTGCTCCGGTCTTCTAAAAAGCTTTCCACCAAGCTGCAAGTGGCTCGTGATCCTCCGTTAGCTGAAGACGATTCTACATCTGCAGGTGAGTTTGATTTACTTTTCCAAGATTCCTCCGAGAGGCAAAATGATCTCGTGAGTGGTTCCGTACGCCCTTCCTTGTCAGATCTCAACTCTTCTTCTGGTGTGCACACCTCCCCGTCTTTTAGTGGTAGCAAGGCTCCTTTGTCTCATACATCTGCCAGTACAGGCAGCACTTCTCCGCTTCACCCTCGCGCTTCTACCTCATCTGACTCCGACTCAGATTCGGACGTTCAATTTGGCCCCTTCCTCGTCGCAGAGAACGACCGAGAGGCTTTCCCCATACCAAAAGCGCCTATCAGGTTTGCTAACTCTGACAATTCGGGTCCTGATCGCTCCCGATCCCCCTCGGTAGAGATGGCTGAAGGTGAGAATGTACAAGAGATGCTACATCAAATTATAGACCACTTGCGTAGCGTTGATATTGCCGGTGCTCAGACTGACATTGTAGACATGTTGAATGCACAGTCGAAAGATAACAAGATCCACCAACAGAGACAAGGTTCTAAGTCGCTTCTCCCCCCCCCCATTTTATGGTAGATCCACGGATGATCCCCTCCGTTTTATGAACAAATTCCTTACTTACACCCAACTTTCCCATACCCCCGCAGATTTGAAAGTGCCCGCTTGTCGCATGTTGCTACATGGCGCAGCAGACGTTTGGTACCTTTCCCTGCCCCCAGATGTCACTAGCTCTTGGGATTCCTTCTATGCAGCTTTTGTCAAGTTTTTCGGCAGTGAGACGAACGCTTGGCTGCTCGAGCAATCTTTGGATGCTAGAAGTCAGAAAAAGAAAGAATCTGCTGAAACGTACATCAATGATGTCCTCAGTCAGTGCCAGAGGTTGCAAAAAGATGATATGGAGACTAAGAAAATATTGGTTAGGGGTCTCCGTCCTAGTCTCAAAGCTTTTGTGGTGGGGAAGTCGCCTAAAACACTTGATGACACCATTGAACAAATTAAATTAGCTGAAACAGTTTGTACAATGACTAGTGATTCCTCCATCACTTTAAATGGGTTAGATTCACCACCCGACTCCACGTCTCAGTTTTTGGCACAGCAATCCTCCACTTTGGCTGCCCTCCGTGAAGAGGTCGCAGATGTTGGGAAAGGGCTACATAGGCTTGGCAACCGTCCAGAGGAGGGCGACTCCTTCTGTTTTTTCTGCAGAAACTCCGGTCATTGGATCAGAGATTACAAGGCGCGCCATGACTGCAGTTTCTGTGGACGGGACTCTCACCTGTCTATCTTCTGCCCCGATAAATTCCGTGCTTCCCGTGACCAGGCCCCCCGTACCCCCCGAGGTCAGACAACCGTTCTAACCGCCCTACTGGCCGTTTCGAGACAGGGTATGGCCGGGACCGTTATGAACAAAATACCGGTAGAAACAGTCTGCGCCCATCCCAAAATAGACCTTATTCAAACAACAGGCAGGGAAACGATGGTAGATATAATTCAAGCCGCCCCCCTTTTAATGACCAACGCCGTTCTGGGCCAAGACAGGACAGTAGGCCTCAATATCGGCAGGAAAACAACTAACTCCTGTCCCGCCCCGTGAGCCACGTGATAGGAGTAGTAATTCGTTTAATATCGCAATAAACCATAGTAAATCAGACATATTGAACGAGGTTCACTGTTACTTTGCAAAGATGTCCCCTCATTCCCTTGACTCACATGACGATCCCTTGGTCTCCGCCTGCCCCGCTTCTGTACCACTAGATCCCCCTATCCTTTTGAACAATGATATACAATTCTTCCCCCTCTCTCCTGATGGCCGCATCGCGACAAAAACCAAGTTTAGCACCATAGATGCCTTATTAGACTCCGGAGCGCAACGTAGCATCATCACGCTTGCCTCCGTACATGCATTCTGTCCTGACGACTCATTCCCACGACAAGCCTCGGCCAGCAAGATTGTTGTGGTTGCAGAGGGCAGCTCAGTCCCTATCCACTTTCAAACCCATCTTAACCTACTCATCGGAGATCAAGAGTGTCTTGTCTGTTTTCAGGTGGTCCCTGACTTACAATATCCCGTTATACTGGGGCGCGATTTTTTTACAGCTTATGGCGTAGTCCTTGACTTCGCTCAACGCGGTGTTGCCTTTAAATTGTCCCCGAAATTACGTCTGTCTGAAACAATCAGAATCCCTGCCAAGTCTGAATTTATAACTCATGCTCGCCTCAAACCTAGTAATCTGTCTGGCCTTTTAGGTGTTTGCACTATGGATGGTGAATTACCCTCCTACCCTGAGGTTGCCATGGCAAGAGTTTTTGCTACTGTCCATGACGATCAGAGGGTGCCCGTACGTTTAATGAATATGGCCGATAATGCTGTCACCTTACCAAAAGGCGTTGCAGTCGGCTATTTCGACCCCATTCCCCTTGGTTCTGAGCCGCAAGAGCTCCCCACTTTGGACCTCACATGGGGAACCCCTGCCAGTGACACCGCAAATGATATAGAATTAGCTCCCATTTCGGCATCTCCTGCTGACCCAGACCCCCATCACAAAATTGACCTTACAAATTCTGATCTGTCATCTACCCACAAAGACTCCCTGAAACGTCTCATTTCGTCTTTTAGTGACATATTCACGACCCGTGATGGCGAGTTCGGTGACACAAATGTTGTACAACATACTATTTATCTCAAAGGGTCGGTTAGTCCCATTAAGCTACGGCCATACCGTGCCGGTTATAAGCAACGGGGTATTATAGACAAAGAGGTACAACGCCTCCTAGACAAAGACATTATTCGACCCTCCAACAGTCCGTGGGCTTTCCCAGCCGTTCTAGTTGAGAAGCCAGCCCAAGACGGCACTGTCTCGTACCGTATGTGCATAGACTTTCGGAAGCTTAATGAAGTCACCGTGCCTGACTCTTTTCCGTTGCCGCATATTCAGGACACCCTGGACAGCTTGGGAGCTCGTAGATTAACACACATAAGCACACTTGACCTCATGGGCGGGTTCCACCAAGTGAGCGTTCACCCCGACTCCCGACCCCTGACCGCTTTCATCACCCATCGTGGTCTTTATGAATATAAACGTCTCCCGTTTGGTGTCATCAACGGACCCCCAACATTCCAATGTCTCATGGAAACTGTGTTACAGGGCCTCTCTGACCTCTGCCTCATATATTTAGACGATGTCCTGGTCCACAGCCCCTCTTTTGAGCGTCATTTGACCGATCTTACACGAGTTTTTTCGCGTTTCCGCAAGGCTAAATTGAAGCTCCGCACTGACAAATGTTTTTTCGCGAAAAAACAGGTTAAATACCTTGGTCACATCATATCTAAAAACGGTATAGAAGTGGATCCCTCGAAAACTACGGCTGTTGACGAATACCCTGTGCCCACCTCTTGCAAAGATGTACGAGCCTTTCTGGGTCTGTCAGGTTATTATCGTCGGTTTGTGGAGGGATATGCGAAAATTGCTCAGCCGCTTAATGTTCTCACAAGTAAAAAGAGCACATTTGAATGGGATAAAATAAAACAGGCTGCCTTTGACTCTCTCAAGGCGAAATTGGTATCGGCTCCGATACTGGCTTTCCCTCGCATTGAACCCGATAACCCATTCATTATTACAACAGATGCCAGTCTTTTTGCGATCGGGAACGTTTTAAGTCAATTACAGGATGGTTCCGAGCGTGTCATTGCTTATGGTGGCCGAGCCCTAAACGCCGCTAAGCAAAATTATACATGCACCGAGCGGGAATGCCTCAGCATCATTGCTGCTTGTAAACAACATGAGCCGTATCTTAAATACGAGAAATTCACTATCGTGACTGACCATTCTGCCCTACAGTGGCTATTTCGTTCTGAACCTAAAGGCCGCCTGGGAAGGTGGATGTTGACCCTCCAACAATTTCGTTATGAGATTGTCCACAAACAAGGGAAATCGATCCCGCATGCTGACAGCCTCAGTCGCCGCACGTATCCGTTGGAACCGGGCCCCACCCCGGAGCTAGAGCTTAAATTAGCTGCTGTCTCTGACTTGCCCTACGATATTGACCCTCAACCGGTCCCCCCCGATGAGGCTGCCCAATGTTTGTCTGATCTTAACCAGTCATCCGGCACTTTGTACACCTTCAGTGACATTGGTGTGAAACAATCTGCTGATCCCTCCCTTCAGTCCTTCATCAAGTATTTCAAATCAGCTCACCTCCCTTCTACCCAGCGCGAGGCCCGCAAACTCCTCGCGCAAGTAGACGATTATTACTTGCAAGAAGATGTTTTATTTCATTTGTACGTGACCCCAGGTAAGGGCCCGGCCAAGGACCGTTGCAAAACTCAACTGGTTATCCCACCCACCCTCCGCCATGATTTACTCGAGGCTTTTCATGATAGCTCAATGGGTGCTCATTTGGGAACTGACAAATTGTATTCTACAATTCGCCAGAAATATTATTGGCCCGGTATGCATAGTGATATCATGAACTGGGTTCAGTCCTGCCCAGTTTGTAGTAAAACTAGTAAACTTCCGAAAAATAGACAAGGTTCCCTACGCCCTTTTCCTGTTTCACGCCCCTTCCAGCGGGTTCACACTGATCTTATCGGCCCACTCCCCAAAACAGACCGCGGTAACAAATATATTCTTGTTTTTCAAGACGCTCTCACACGTTTCCCTGAAGCCTTTCCCCTCCCTGATCAGTCAGCCGTCTCGGTGGCAGAACGCCTCTTTGAAGATATTTGGTGCCGCTGGGGAAATGTCGAATCTATTGTAAGCGATCGTGGTGGGTGTTACGCTAGCGTTATCGCAGAGGAATTGTGTAAATTGATGCAGGCTCGAAAGGTCATGACTACACCTTACTGCCCTCGTAGTAATGGAATGGCCGAACGCAGCGTTCAGTCAATCTCTAAAAATCTGACACGACTTTGCCATGATAAGCCTACTTCTTGGGATTTGTTCTTGCCCTCTGCATTGTTTGCCATGCGATCGTCGGTCCACCAAGCCACGATGTATAGCCCGCTATTCTTAATGACTGGTCGTGATGCCAAACACCCGTTTGAGACATCCCTGCCCGACCCTACGCACCCCAGTCCCTCTGTCCGGCACTATGTGCGCAACATGTTTGAACGTGTTGAGACCGCGCGCAAATGGGCGAAGGAGAATAACGAAGTCATGCAGGCTAATCACGATTCCCAAGTCTTATCACGATTCCCGGAATAAAGGTTGGAAATTTCAAGTTGGTGATAAAGTATGGATTTACTCCCCCGCCACCAAAGTCCCTGGCCGTAAGCTTAAATCCCCCTACAGTGGCCCATATTACTTGATCGAGCAAACCACTCCACTCAATTTCAAAGTACGTGCATGTGACACCCATGTAGAACCCAAGTCCTCTATTCATGTTAACAGATTTCGCCCTTGCATCACGCGTTTCGATCGCCCCGTTTCCCCACTGCAATTCGAAGACGGCAATCTACCGGGTGACGACCTCCCGGCAGATGCAATCCCACCCTCGGACCTTTTGCCGGAGAATGATCCACCAGACCCCGGTGGTAGTGCTGTACCGGCTCAAGCTGCCGTCCCGCCCGATTCTGATGCTGATGACGCAGATGACGAGTCTGATACACAGTATGAAATTGAGCGTATTCTGAAACAGCGTAAAGGCTCGCAAGAAATGGAATACTTGATTAAATGGAAGAATAATAGTACCAAAGACAATACATGGGAACCGTTTTCCTTCTTGGGAAAAAAGACTCAGGCAGATGTACTTGCCACCCCTCCCCCTACTGTTCGGGAAAGAAAAAAGTGAATTGATTAGTTTGTTAGGTGTTGTATTGTTGTAGATTTTGTCGTTTCTTTCAAATCTCTTCCCTTGTTCGTTGTGTTTAGTTGTTGCTTCAGCCACACATAATTGTCTCCATATTCTTTGTTGACTCGCTTCTCGTATCCTACGACCAGCCTGCTATAATTGCCTTAGCAGAAAATCCATTGGTGCACGATGTTGCCAATTTAGGCATCCTGTCCCACTTTATCTCACAAGCATCCTTTCGGGTACTTTACTCTGATGACCTTCGTATGGCCCCGTTTATGCCGGCTTATTAGAATTTATTTATGTATGGCCTTGTTCTTCATGATGATTCGATTGACATCTGTTTTCCCACATTTCCATGTGGCCTTTTGTCCGCTGTTGGTGACACTCTGATCTGTGCCCATCGGACCCTTACTAATTGACCCTGTGAAATTGGCTTCTCTCCTCGTTAGTGTGTCTCCCTCTGTTCCCCGCATGACTCATGACAGGCTGCCTACCACTTTGTTACCTGCGTGCGCAGGATTAGACGCTGTGTGCGCGATGCTGCTGGATGATATAGCGGTTCCGCTGACATCTCAGACACTTTCAGCATCCGCGCCTTCAAGTAGCTTCCTCCTGCCTACGTGCTTCGTTCCATCGTTGTGGTCTCCACACTTCGTATATTAGATCGACTTTTGTGTTACTGACTGGCCAGTTCCTAAAGTTGTGTCCCACTGCGCATTATCGTGAGTATTCTCATTTTATACAGTGGATCCTTCTTTTGTTATAGTAATACTTGTGTCTCTGATTATACATTGACTTCTGACTTGACTTTGACGACCTTCCAGCGTTGTAGCCTAAAACGTGAGTGTTTCCTCCGGTCCTCTTGCGAACGAATATGTTGATTGAGCCATGACTACTTCACGGCAAACAGTAAATAAAGTTTGCAAAAGCGACGCATAGCACAGAGTGTTTGATGATTACATTGAGATTTCTTATTTTTCACGTATACCGCAACTAGTAGTAAAGTTTGCGAAGGCAACGCATCACACAGGGTGTTCGATGGTTGCATCGGGTTTTCTTATTTTTTCACGTATACCGCGACTAGCAGTAAAAGTTTGCGAAGGCAACGCATCACACAGGGTGTTCGATGGTTGCATCGGGGTTTCTTATTCTTCACTTATGTCGCAAACAGTAGTAAAAAATTTACGAAGGCAACACATTACACGGGTTGTTAAATTGTTGCGTTTTGGCTTCTTATTCCCATTTAATTCCGTAAACGAAGAAACTAAGTTTACGAAGGCAACGCATCACACGGGGTGTTCGATGGTTGCATCGGGCTTCCTTTTTTCAACTTATACCGCAAAACAGTAATAAAGTTTGCGAAGGTAACGCATCACATAGAGCGCTTTGTAGTTTGCATCGAGAATTCGTATTTTTCACTTATACCACAGGCAGTAATAGAGCTTGTGCAGGCAACACATTACACGGGGTGTTCAATGGTTGCGTTTTGGTTTTCTTATTCCCATTTATTCCGTAAACTAGTAAACAAAGTTTACGTAGACAACGCATGCGGGGTGTTCAATGGTTGTATTTTGGTTTCCTGCTTCTTCTCTGTACCGTAAACAAGGACCGATTGGTTTACGAAGACAGTGCATTCCCCAGGGTGCTGGTTGGCTGTATTACTCAAACTGTCCCTCTCTGTACCACAACAGTAATGGAGTTGTGAAGACGGCGCATTCCACGGCGTTGGGTGGCTGTATCTTATGTATATTCCGCGCGATCGGGTGTAAGACGCGATGTAATGATTAATATATATTCCGCGCCTCGGGACACAGGCTGCGATGATTTTTGAGCACTCCTCCACTAATGATGGAAGGATTGCCTTATGTGTACCGGTACATGGACGATTTTTTTTTTAGGCTCATGAGTATTTACGCAGAGAGACGGTTACAACGGCTGTTTTGTTAGCATTTTTTCGACGACACACTACGACGGTTAGCTTGATCCGGATGTTTGATTTCACTTTTATATAACTCACACCGCTAATAACGCTGTGTCTGTTGATTGCTCTAACGCACACTGTGCTGATTATTATTAAGTTGACTGCTTGATGCGAATCTTGAGTGCCGTTTCACGCCAACCCTGTAATTTACCTTATGTCAATTATACGTTCACTGATTCGAATCTATTTGAAGTGACGACTGCCTTTTTACTGCCGATATTAGACTATACGTTGACACCCAGCTATTAGCTGTTTGATGCTTGATCTTATCTTATGATGTAGACTGTGTTCTTGTATCTTATACCATGTTATTATCTCATCTCTACTCCTCGGTTACGTTGCCTGGCCATGTGCTATTCAATTTACACAGACTTTGATGGCATGCTTCCCTACCAGTTTCTCATTCTTCTCTTTCACCCCCGCACGCCTGAATAACATAACTAATCATTGAATCGTTCACCCCCCAGGTGAGACGACTATGTTCCTGTCATGACTCCTGCAGACACTTCTATCACCCTTCCTGATGCTCCACCACTAGCCTTTCTTTCGGATGAGGAAGTTAACGACATTTTGGACGCACTCCCCAGTGATAAAACTTTATGGGCTAACGTTTTTGATACAGAAGACCCGTCATTTCCAATCCCCTCTGTCCCTTTACATACGCCACCAGCTTCTGTCTCTCCCGATCCTTCTGTACCCCTCCCTCGTTTTGCCTCAATAAACGGCAGACCTCACCTCCTCCCCATTATTCCACAATTCCCACCTGCCCTACATCCACCACATATTCCACCCCCACCTCCCACTCCACAGCAACCAGATCCTAGTGCCACGTGTCCCGTTCTCTACGTCCCCCGCGACCAACCCGCCTTCGCCTCAGTGGTACAGGCGTGCCCCAAGTGTAACGCTAGTGTCCGCGTCCAAGAATTCACTCTTATCCCTTATCATTGCTTGACTCATTTGGGCCAGAGTACTCGCTTCTAAAGGGTCATGTATACAATTTGGGTCCTTCTGGTGCTTACACCCACGGTATCTGCTGTCAGTGTTTTGGGCCGCCCAAATGTCGGTGCCCTCCTGACCAAGCAAGGTTACGTTGCAAACAGTGCAGCGACATGGCAAGTCACGTTTGCCGTCCCACATCTTGAGCTACCGGCTTCTACGCCTCCGTTCAGCATGTGTGATGAAGAAATTCCGTTGGTTCTCTCCCCCCGACGAAGGCGAGATGTTTCTATCGCCCGCAGATTTTGTACCACCTTTGGTTCCCTAACTGCTGCTTATCGGAATCTTAACGATTCTCTCACTAACCATATCCATCGCTATTGGCGATCTATCAAGAAATTGTGGCCGATCACGCAGCCCCCACCCCGCAAAAACGGACGACAGAAACGTTCGTTCCTACCATTTGTAGGTTCCTTCCTCGGTTCTGCTTTCGGTTTAGTCACTGACAAGCAACGAAATAAACTGATGAAGAGAGTCAGCGTGGTGGAAGGTAATTCCAAACGTTTGCAAACAAATCTCAATACCCTGCATACCCAAACCTCTTCGCTGGTAAGAGTTACAAACGAACGCTTGGACATTGTTTCTGATGGGGTGGTAAATAATACTTTGAACATTGCCAGGCTTCTCCACAACAGCGAGTCACTTGTTCACAGACTCGAAGTTGTGCAGGTCCAGACCGATGCCCAACGGCTCCTTTTGAGGTCTTTATCTGATTTCACATATGCCAGTGTTTCTGAAATCGGTCACATTCAGGCTTTAACGTTATTAGAATCTGAAGCCCGGGCAACCCTTCTTGCTTTAGAAACCATCGCTGAAAACAAGTTATCTCCCATTTTAGTCCCCCCTGATGTGTTACATAAATCCATGAGACAGGTTGCCAGATTACTGCGTGTGCAGTACCCGAATTTCAAGTTGATGTATGACCAACCAAGTGCTATTTACGCCATTCCAGGCGTAACGGCCCTCAACAGTGACTCCCATTTGTATATTGATGTTAGCCTGCCACTTGTGGTGAAAGATAATGCCTTCACAATATATGAGGTATCGTCTTTCCCGATACCGACGGGAGGCAAGAAGCCAAATCAATTCACTCGTCTCTCGGGGTTCTCCGATTTCATTGGTATATCCCGTGACTAGAGATTCTATATAGAATTGTCTAGGGCTGATTTGGTGGAATGTTTTGGGACAGGAGTTCGCCATTGCTACAGGACCTTCCCGGAATTTCCGGTTGACATCCCGTCTTGTGCCTTGTCCATTTATAAAGGCGAGGTGCGTGACATTATGTCATATTGCCAAGTGGACCTCATAGAGCTTAAATCACCATTGCGAGTTGTCAGGGATTTGCAGAACTCATCCTTCTTAGTCATCGGCCATAGTGAACCTTGGTTGGTCACGTGTCAGTTAGATGTCACCCCCACTGAAGTTGAACCCTGCACTTTCTGCACTTTGACTCTGGGTTGCGGGTGTAGTATGCGATCTAGTTCGGGCGTGTATATACCACCGAGCCTGATCCATTGTGACAAAAATGTCATGACTCGGGTGGCTAAGTCCTACATTGCAAATTTATTGTTTATTTCCCTGTTTCACAATGACACTGCCATGCACGGCATGACAGCTGACACCTTGTTCCCTGAGCCGCCTGGTTTAGAGGTACCGGATTTAGACTTGCTAACTTTGGGCGTAGATGAGTTCGTTGACAGACAGGGTATGGTCATTGCCGACCTAAATCGCAGTGCTTCTGCATGGAAAGATTCACAAGTTCCGTACATTGATCCCTCATGGACCTTGCCGGGTAGTTTTACTACGCAAGATAGCCCGGGATGGCTTAGCCTCCTAAATACAATAGGTACTGGATTATCCATAGCATGTGCGATTTGTCTGTTCGTCTTACACGGCAAATACGCCCACCTACAAAAAATAGTTTTATTATACCAACTCAGCCAGGAGCCCGCTTCAGACGCCTCACCCGTTTTTCCCAATGCCCGTCCCCTACACCTATTTGACCTCATCGGCCTTGCCACCTTGTCCTTTGTTGCCACGATCCTTGTCTCCCAGAAAATCTATTGTATTTACCGTCGTAGACATGACTTGTCCTCAGTCATGCGCATGTTTGACCGAGACACAAAATGCCCTAAGTCAAGTATTTTTTTAGAACTTTTCTCCGGTACATCTAGGGTAGTCCTCTTTGTTACAGAAATCCTTACATTCCCTGGTTGTATTAAGGTTGCCCCTGGTGAGGCAATGCCACACGCTGAACTTTCAGGTGGATGCCTTAATCGCCACCTCATAATTGACTGGGATATGACTATGTTACGCGACACACATCGTGAACTCAAGTTTCACATGCCCTCTGTTATCAATGTACCCTTACACCTCAGAATGCTCACTAGGTCTGTCATATCTTCCTCCCACGCCCTAAATTTGCTTATTGGATGAGACAGCTATTATATACTCCACGCACTGCCCTCTGACTTACCCTTACGCCCACGTGGCAACGTTCTTACCCCCCTTAGCCGAAAAGCCCTATCGTCCCCTGATGATCCCCGTAAACAGGATAAGAGACGTTGCATTAGGCATTTCAACTCTGTTTTCCCCACATTTGACCAGTTGCATGACGATCCCCAGGACACCAATCGCCCTACACGTAAGGGTGTGCTGTCCCCTGCTAAATCATCACCTTGTTTGACTTTCCATGAACCCCCCACAAAGAAGGTTCGGTGGGGCGATCATACTAAAACACAGATCACACACGGGGATACACCAGCCACTTTGGGCGAGCGGCTGTAAACATTCCCAGGAGAAAAAAAAATTAAAAGACAATATACGTACTAATAGAAAGATAGATGGCGCCTGCTCTCGGGTGCGATATTCACACACCAGTTTCCCTTTCAGGCATATATTCCCCTTTCCTTTGTGGACTTTCAATATCGGTAAGTATGACTGACCACTCATCCCAGCCTCAGGTAAGTCCTCACTCAAACGATAACCATATGGTACCCATGGAGTCACAAAAATTCAAAATGGATATGTTTGAATTACACCTGCTAGCTTCATTTGTGACGAATTCTGCCATGCCCACCTTGCCTCTCCATTTTACCTCACAAATCTTAATCAAAATTAGGACTAACGCGGCACTGGCCGGCGTTTTGGCCTACTATGTTCTTTATCATGACAACGCTAATTGTTATACTTGTTTTGAATTAGACAAACCTTGCAGCTCCAAATGCCTTGAAAAACTAGCACTTCGCTTCTTAAAGCTATTTTCCGGGTCCAATCCCATGACATGGGCCATGGCCGAACGCGTTGTGCGTCGAGCCCTTTCATATTTTCGCCTGGAAGGCAGGGACATTTTTTCTCCTAAGTACTTCATGGCTTTAGCATCATTAGACCCGTGGCTGTCATTTATTTCTGTTCACACTCCTGGTGTCCCAGACTCTATGGGTACTCGCCCTCCCTCTGTACAGTGAAAATGCTCTACTACAGGCTTTTAACTCAGGTGCTTTTAATCTTTATGGTGCGGTGTCCCTCGCTCATTTTTTTCTCACCCCTCTTTTATATTTGTCTAACTTACTAACATTTAACACTCCAATTACACAAAAAAAATTTTGATTTTTTTAAAAAATCTGATACATGTATTTTTGACTAAACAACGTTTTGGGCTTGATTTTTTTTCATTTCAATGCTTTATACTATCACGTGTTGTCTTTAATGTTTTACTTCCAGATGGTTTATCTCGAGGACCCTGATGAATTCACATCTCTCCACGCCTCACGGCGCGAGATTTTCTTCACTGAGGTATGTAGCACCCCTATAGGAAACCTCCCTATGGAACAATGTTTAACGCTAGAGTCGATAATCTCCCATAGGGATGGTAACGTTGCGCTGGCGGGAACCGCCAGGTGTCTCCCTCGGTTCATAGATATTCCGAGAGAGTGCGCCCCAGACAGGAGAGTGCCTTTTCTCCATAGCTTCAGTGCCTTTTGGTTTGTGGTTATGGAGATACACACTTCTTGTGGGTTGGGATTTTATGATATTCCCCGTGGCACCCACAAGTCTTTTATTATGACCCTCTCTGAAGTATGCCATTTCGCATACTTCCCTAACCTTGCATTGATGGTGCATAGAATTTTATCTGACTGTGTCTGTTGTACGCTGGCCCCGTTGCCTGACTTATACAGCATCCCCTTATTAACTCCCCCTGAGCTTTACTTTGACTTACTTGGCCCCCCCTTAAAATTCCGTGGCCCCGTGTCCGACCTGCTCCCACCTGTCACTGAATCGCAGACGGTTGTCTTCTCAGATTATATATTACCCCATTCACCCTTGTCTCAGATCTTCTCCCCAAACCCACGTTTTAGGACTGCGCGCCCTGACCCCTCATATGGTGGCTACGGGTTCTTCTATTTGCCTTTTGTTCCTTCAGGTCCCCTCCCCCAGGCTGTCTGCCATGACCGTTTGTCGCCTTCTCCCTTCAGCACCCCTTGTGCCCTGTTCATCAGAAATGCTGTACACTCCAGTTCGGGTTGCATTAATCAAACCCCTGTCCTAATTTCTTCTCCCACGGACACCCATTGTGTCCCCCCACCCGCCTCTCCCGACCCTTTCGCCACTTCCTCCAATTTCCCAGCTTCCTGGCCCTTGTGTTTAAAACCTCCGATACGTTCTTGGCCATCTTATGGAACCCGCAAACCTTTATGCTTTGATTGTGCATTTAGACCAAAATCACCCCCTTCATCTGATTTTTAACTGACCCCCTTGCCCTTCATCTCCATACCAACATTTGACACCTTTAATGATTCAACTTCAAAGTTTTTTTACACACGTTACACATCTCATTTTATTACTCCACGACTTCTCTTATATCATTGTCACACTTTGAGATTCACTTTGATTACATCACCCCTGCCCCATTACCCACTACCCTTTGGCATCTGGCCATTTAATTTACCCGTTTAACCCCTGTCCCCTTCGTCCCACACCCGTTTAACATCTTTTGTTAAAATATCACAGTCACTTTACATTGTCCTTATGTTAAGTTTTGTTTACTAATTGTTTTATGGTCCTTCCATGATCACACATTCTCGCCTTAGTCCATGCTGTAAGAGTCCAGCTTCTCACCCCATTGTCGCCCCAGCTCCCAGTTGATCGGGTCCAGACTGTATCACAGATTGCTTCAGCACCAGTCACTGTTTGTTTTATGGCACATTGCTGTCATCAGCTATCACAGGTGTTCTTTACATATCACAGTTTTTTTTCACACCACATGCTTCAGGTGTTTTTGCTAGCACAGCGGTTTCACACTGCGCCCGTTTATATTGGTCAGGTACCCTTAATCACACCGGGTGTTGTCCGTCACTCGACCTTGACAATGCTACACTCGCGTTGTCCTGTGTTCATTGCTTCGCGGTACATGTTGCACGTTCTCTTATCTGAACGTGTTGTGTTTTGACCATTATGGCATTGTCCTCTAGCCTCCCGGTCCACACTGTCTGTTTTTTGTTGGTGGTGTATGCAAACGTATGCATTTCCACACAGCGGTGCAGTCACTTGTGACGGTCCGGTGGCTTCGTTATATGGCGCCTGCTCACAGTCTTTGTTACTGGCAGTGCCGCTTCACCTGTGCCACGCAGGCTCATTGCAGTCTCTCGGCCCTTTCGCCGGCTGGTGCGTTGCACTTGTAGACTGCTTCCAGAGGCGGTCTTCTCAGAGGCCCTTCCCACATCTCCTGTCTATCTAATCATACCTATACACTATTACCATCTGAATCCTGTTTGAGAGGTTGGAGTACCCTTCAAACAGCTGACCGCCCTATTCTGAAAGGACGGGGTGACGAGTTCCGAAAGTATATGACGCCGAAGTTCCGAAAATCGTGATAAAAATTCAATGACCCCTTTTTGAATAATAAATTCCTTCGAATTTTGATACAATTTTGGACTGGAATTTGGAATCCCCATTTCAATCTACCCTTTACATATAAAAATAAAATAGCCATGGCGTTCCTTGTGAGCGACGTGAGCGAATCATCAGATAAAATCATTTAATAGTCCCTACTTTAAAAACACACAATAAATAACTGCCTACTTTACTTGATCACAAAACAGTCTGGATTAAAACAATGAAATTGATTGAAGCACCAATCACTGTGCTTATCTCAGCACTAATCACAGTGCTGCCCACCCCGCTCACAAGGAGAATTTCAAAACCCCCAATAAAAATTAGAAAAAATCCAAATATATAAAAAACTAAAACCTTTAACTACCCTTCCCACTTACTAACCTAGCCCTCCCCTCACTACTAAACAACCTCCCCCCCTGGTCCCTCCACCTCCCTCCTCCGCTCTCTCTGCCGCCGTTGCCGCTCCTGGTAAATCTGAAAAGATAACTTCATATTAACATTCGTGTAACTACCCCTGTTCGATGTCATATACAGCATCCACGCTCTTGCCTTCACTTACCGTTGGGTCACTCTGACATTAGTTCAGTCCATCCCCGCCTCTCCCTGTTTCGCCCCCCTTTTTTTTACATGACAACCCCCCTTATCCTCCCCACTACGCAGGTCGATGCTGACCTGATTTTGATGCTTCTCCGTGATCATTTTACTTCTCTCTTGTTCCCCGTTTCTCACTTTGCCCGATCATCCCTCATGTGTAGTCCCTAGTCACCTTGTTCACAACCATTTTTTTCTCACCCTCGTACATGCACACTTTTCAGCCCTGCACGAATCTGTCTGTTCGTCTCGTTGGCTAGACTATGCAGTCTGGAAACTGAGCCCCGCCTTTCCACTTCGTCGAGAGAAACTTTCCACCACTAGCTTCCTAACCCGGCAGTTTCAAATTGATCCCTCCGGTGCTGGATCCTACCCACGATGACTACGTTTTATGCCTAAACCCGATCACTTCCAACTTTGCCTGTGTCACAGTTCAATTCCTGACATGTTTTCCTTTCTATCTACGTGTTTCGTTATGATAATTGACCAGTCGTCACCCTACAACATCCCCGTTCTTCTTGCTAATCCATGCCGGTGATCTGATGCCGGCGCCATTTTTCTCCATCAGCCTTCATACACGCCCCACCTTGAACTCGCTAATTCTCCCTAACAAACAATTTGTGGAATGAAATTTGTACTTACCCTGTAGCCGACAACGGCGACATCCACCAACAAGTGGGCAAAATCAGCCCACGACCACCTTCCATCAATAAATTGATGGAGGAGGCCGCAGGCTCTCTCCTCTACACGTCTCATCAACGTTGCGATGTCCATGACTGACTTTGCACCTGCGCGGTGCGTGTGTCCTCGCCGCTCGACGGCGCTCCAGATATTGGCCCGATTGCCCTTCCTTACGAGTATATAGTGATATTTATTTTACACCGCCACTTCATTTCCCATAGTTTTCTCTTCCGCTCTGTACCTCTGTTTATTGCTTTTACGTCATGACAAATCTCCATGCCCAACACCCCCTGACGCCCAAATATGGTCCATGTCTCACGCTTAAACGTTTTAGGATACCACTCCACCGAACTGTACTGCTCATACAGACGCAAGTACTTATCTCATTTTATGCTTAATTTAACCAATTTGTCTCACATTATAGGCTTGAAGTAACATTATAGTAATATTTTGTAGTTATTATTATTAATGTATAACTCCTCAGGTATGTAGTTTGGCTGTAAAAGCCTCTATTAATGTTGTGGGTGGTACCCATACACAAAGTGTTGTAACCATAACTAGGACAGTCATATGATAAAAATGGGTTCATAAATTGCTAAACTTCATGATATGGGTTCAAAGTCATGATTCCTTTGAAAAACAATTCTACCCTTTAAGGCAACTATAATGGCTATTCACATAATGCTTGGTTCAAGTCATTAAAACAACCTAACCACTATACACAAATACCTGTTCCTCTAAGTGTTGTATTTTAATATCTTAAATGTTCTGCTTCTATAATTTTTAGTGTTGTATTTTAATATCTTAAATGTTCTGCTTCTATAATTTTAAGTGTTGCATTTTAATATCTTAAATGTTCTGCTTCTATAATTTTAAGTGTTGTACTTTAATATCTTAAATGTTCTGCTTCTATAATTTTAAGTGTTGTACTTTAATATCTTAAATGTTGTGCTTTTATAATTTTAAGTGTTGTCCTTTAATATCTTAGATGTTGTGCTTCTATAATTTTAAGTGTTGTATTTTAATGTCTTAAATGTTCTGCTTTTATAATTTTGAGTGTTATCCTTTAATATCTTAAATGTTGTGCTCTGTATTATTTTTACTGCAAGCACCATGGGCTGATGAATATGCATAACATTTTTCAATGTTAAACACTACATTCCGCATGGGGCGCTTCTGTACTGCTTGTATAACCCAGGCATTGACGTCCGCGTGTAAGGTTTTATATGAGAGGTATGCCTGCATGGATTTCCCCTGGAGCCACCTGGTTAGTTATTTGCTCGCTATATGAGGACTCTATGAACATATGCATTACAATGTAAGATGATCTATTTGTTTTTATCATACATGATTGTAATAATCATATCGCTAAATACTTTAAGCAATGTGAAACTAGGTAGATAAGGGAACATTCTTATTTTTGCATATATATCACAATAATATTGCTGACTTATGTGTTATTCTAGTTCGTACCTACTGTGTTGGATCATGTTAAAACCTACAAGGGTATAGTTGAGTATCTCGACATCTGATGAAAACCTCTGTTCTCTCTTTACATTCCTCTTCTTCTCTCTCTCTCTTCTGTCCTTTCTTCTCCGTACACTACAATATACAAAGTGGAAAACACGAGGAAATTTTCACCGATAATATTAAATGTATATGTAAATTTTGAGTTATTCAAATGTCTGACTAGTTCAATTCACATTTATCACACCCTTTTCCATGATTATACTTCTCTCATTCGATGTAATGCTGTATTAATTAACGTTACGATATATTGTCGATTTCTACACTACCCTGTCTTCTCGATTGAATATGCTTTCAACTACTTCGAATAGAGTATATCTTTTTTTTGCCATACACGATTGATTCTTACGAGCTTGTATTTATATTTGAATTCAAAAAAAAAATACAAGCTACGAAACAGCTGTTTCGATTTGGAGAGTGCAATTACCAGTCCTCAGAGTGCTGGTTCACGTTTTACGTGTCCTGCTCGCCCGTTCAACTTGTCTGTCCCTCTCAGTCATCCATGCTTTCCTAGAACCTCCTGTCAGTCAGGCGTGCTGTATAGGGTAAGCCCTTCAGTTTTGTCAATCTAGCCATATAGCTTCGAATCAATACACATATACTGGCTATTGCCGTCTGCGTCCAAAAGTACCGAAGCTCTGTGCTCGGTCTGAGGAGTTTTAATTATTTTCTAGGATCAACCATGTATGACATGCCATCTGTTATCATTTTCGAAACCTCTATCTACTGATGTGCACCGACTGAGCTTGTGGTTTGAAATCTTCACTCCCCTGCCCTGAGATATGTGACGCTACTTTGGTTGACAACATGATAATGTGAAATATCTGGTTACTGTGCCGCCCTAAACTGCACGTACACTACGGATAGTGACTTTAATTTTTTGCCAGAACAGTCGATAGAACGTTGCGTTTGGTGAGAGTGTTTTTGCTCGCTTTCAGAAAAATAACCAATAAAAACCAATCTTCACATTACCTGGTTCTGATCGGGTTTCACATGGCTGCTTTCTCTCCGCATCCTTCTCGTGTCTTCCGCTACTGTCCTTGTAGCCTAAAAAGGAATTCCCCACGCTGTATTTGTGCCAAAGTTCCGCTGACCTCATTCGTGACCTCGTTCTACTAATCCATTTGTATTGTTCTAACCTTTCCACTATCCACTTTGGAACCGTGATTGTAAACCTTTGCCATCCTTGTACCTGATTTAATTTTTGTCCATGTTCCGTAGAATGTAGCATTGTTGCGTCACTTGTGTCGGTTATGATCTGGCGATCACCTGATTTTTTTTTGCATTTCCTGCATAATTAAAATTTGGCGGGTGCCCAAATATGTCGTTGCGGCGTAACTCCACCGCGCGGCCTAACACTCTTTTTCTTCCTTCTCACACTACGCTGCGTGTTACCACCCATAAAATTGGCACAACCCTTAAAGGTCACCTAAACCATCTGCCAATATCGACATACACCTTTGAGGTATGAATGGCCGGTGTGGTGATCTTCAGGATTATATTGAGGGAGTAGACCCAGTACCAGACAGGATGATAATAGATACCACAGTCAATAAATATGGTGAGCTCTTACGTGACTTCTGCCTTGGATCTGACTGTTGTATGTTAAATGGACGAAACAGCAGGAGTAACTACTATACCTTTAAGGATATATCTGTGATTGATTATTGTTTGCTCCCTCATGATAAACTGAACCTGTTCACAGACTTTGAAGTGCATAAAACAATGGATATGTTTGAGGAAGCTGGATTCCTAGGTAATGTGGAAGATCCTGCCCATGTTATGCCTGACCACAATCTGTTGACCTGGTGTCTGGACTTGTCATCATTTGTGTTACCCAATGATGCTCACACTGACCAGGGTATCAACCCACCCACAGCATCTTTTATAAAGTATGACTGCTCTACTATTCCAGATGACTTTATGGCAGAGAATAACCATTTAGCAGAAATAGAGCAGTGTATCAGAAGAATAGAGCAAAATCAGAAAGACCAAGTTATTATAAATACAGAGTATGAGAATTTCTGTGCAGTGGTTAAAGCAGAGATGAATTGTAAATTAACCCACAGAACAGTTACAATTAAAACTGGATTAAGTAACAAGCGCAGACGGGTTAAAAAACCTTTCTGGACAGATGAGCTGACTACCCTGTGGAATGAATATGTAGATGCTCAGAATGCTGCAAGTGAAGCTCATGGTGTGAACAAAAGGAATCTGAAAGCAATAGCTATGACAAAGCAGAAGGCACTTGACAAAGCAGTACAGTCGGCCAAGCGAAGGCATTGGAGCAGAATGCAGTCAGAATTATTTAACCTACAAAGTGACAATCCAAAAGAGTATTGGCGTTATGTTGGAAAACTAGGTGTCAGCAATACAAGGAAAAAGCATATTCCATGGGAAGTATATAATGACAATGGTGGTATTTCTAATGATTTCCCATCTGTTATGAATAAATGGAAAGACGGCTTTTGTGGTTTGCTCAATATTGGCACTGATGATGAACCTATGCCAAATGTATCACAATCGCAGCAATTGCCAGTAAACCCGGATGCCAATAGACACTTAGATATGGATATAACAATAGAGGAAGTAAGGATGTCCTTAAACAGAGCCAAGAATGGAAAAGCTGTTGGATATGACGAAATCCCTGTTGAAGTGTTAAGAAATGATTGTGCCATTAATTTTCTTCATAGACTGTTTAATTTGTGTTTCAAAAATGGCACCATCCCAGATATGTGGGCTCTTGGAATAATTAACCCCATTCCCAAATGCTCAACTGCAGACCCTCGTGATCCCTTGACATACCGTGGCATAACACTAGCCTCTGCCATATACAAGCTTTATGTTGGAATTTTAAATAGGCGACTAACAGTGTGGGCAGAGGCGGAGGATAAATTGAGTGACAGTCAGAACGGTTTCCGAAAGGGGAGAGGCTGCGCTGACCAATTAAGTACTCTGTCACAGATAGTGGATACACGTAAAAAGAAGAATCTATCAACATATGTAGCATTTATTGATTTTAGCAAGGCGTACGACCGGATAGCAAGACCACTTCTCTGGCAGAAATTGAGTAACCTTGGAGTTCCACAAAAGTTTTTATGTGCCCTGAAATCCCTGTACTCCAATGTTAAGTGCTGTGTAAAAGTGAATGGGCATAACACAGACTGGTTTAATGTATCAGTTGGTCTTAAGCAAGGTTGTTTGATATCACCGCTACTGTTCAATCTCTATATAAATGACTTGGTTGATGAGATCAGAAGTTTAAATTGTGGAGTACAAATTGATGATGATGAACTTGTAGATATACTGCTCTATGCAGATGATATTGCTCTGATTGCCAGTAGTGAGAGTGACCTGCAGAGAATGCTACATAAACTGCATGAATGGTGTTCCAAATGGAGACTTGTAGTTAATACCAGCAAATCACAAGTTGTCCATTTCAGAAAGGGACCTAGTGTGCCTCGAACTGTGTACAAATTTATGTGTGGTAATGATGCTCTGGAGACGGTGGACAAATTCAGATATCTGGGACTTATTTTTACAGAGTTTCTAGACCTGAATGTTATGTCTAAGGTGGTGGCCCAGTCAGCCACAAGAGCACTCGGTCTCGTCATTGCCAAATGCAAGTCACACGGAGGAGTGCCTCACTCTGTATTCAGACAACTATATGATGCCCTTGTTCAGCCAATACTGGATTATGGTGCCCATGTTTGGGGAATAAATGAGTATAGTCACATCAAAACCATACAGTTTAGAGCTGGACGTTTCTTCTTGGGTCTGGGAAAATATGCATACAACACAGCCATATTAGGAGAGACTGGCTGGAGAGATCCACAGGAGAGAATCTGGCGTTGTGTATATAGGCAATTTATACGTTTATCGGAGATGCCAACTACGAGACTGAATGCCAGAGTCCATGCGTGGTCACGCAGACTGGCTGTGAGTGGTATCAAAAATTTGTGCCATAAAGCTTTGAAATTTGCAGAGAACATCAGGTGTGACCTGTCTGTAGAAATACTGAATGTAACAGTCATATATGAAGCTTTGAATAATCATTTTATCAATCTATGGTTGGTTAACCTAAACAGGGAAACAGGTATTAATGGACAAGGCCGAAATAAACTAAGGACATATAGATTGTTAAAACAAGAGTATGGAACTGAGCACTATGTTAATAATATCTATATCACAAGAGCACAGAGGAGTGCCATGGCCAAGTTAAGATGTGGGGTGGCTCCATTAAGGCTAGAGACTGGACGATATGAGGGGCTGCCGGAACATGATAGACTATGCCCAGTGTGCCTTTCACAAGAAATAGAATCAGAGATCCATGCCACCATGAAATGTTCATTATACGATGATCTAAGAGAAGATCTTTTTAACCATGCCATTCGTCTTAAACCTGATTTTAATATTCTGTCAGATTTTGAAAAATATGTTTTTATTATGACCAATACAGATATTAGCAAAATAGCTGCCAAAACCTGCCATGCCATTTTGCATAAAAGGAGACTAAATATGTATAATGTTCAGACTTGATAGTCTCTCATAATTCTTTTATAGAATGGCTTAACCAATATGATTTATATGTTTTTATTATATGTCTAGTTAAGGTGAGACTTAAATAAAATATTTTGACTTTGACTTTGACTTTTGATATTTACCTTCTGTAACATTTTCCAAAATCTGTCTAATCAGTATTAGAAATATAGATCTTCGCTGGGTCTATTCTTCCTGTTGTAATGGACCATTTTCCTGTTTTTTCTTATTCTTCTTCTTCTTCTTCTTCTTTCCTGCCTATGAATCAAATTACACCCATACATGATATGTCGATTTCCTCAAACTTACTTATCTTGTATGCACACTGGTTCCTCCCATTTTTAGCCTCAACAAAATACAACCCACCCTAACTGGGCATGTCGAAATAATCTACTGTTTTGTATCACCATACCCTTACTTATTTTGTTAAACTTAAGTCCTCTTTGTATGTATTATGTAATTATCTTACGTTTGCCAATAGAAGGTCTAAAAGCCTTAGTGAGAAATCTTCTCCACTCCATTGTGTTCTCTTACGATATTTGCTGTTGGAATGAGATCTTAAACCCAAATTCGCCTTTTACCAGTCTCCAAGATTATGTAATATTTTGTTTCTTTTTCTTCGCTCCTGGTTGAGCCCATTCCTGCTGACAGTGCCCTGGACGAGGATCAGACAGCCAATTGACCTGGTAACGTTTTAATATTTCCTTGAAATACGGAACCTTACTGTTCTTTTAAGAGAAAACCAATATTTGCTTCAAGGTTCCTTCCCCACTACAAGAAGGGATTTTGAATCCATCAGTTTTTTTCTCTCTTTCTTCCCTCTCTTTCTCCCCCGATTCACTATGAATATAAAATTGGCTGGTTAATGCTCTCTGCTCTTCGTCTCAGGTGAGTGCGTGTTAACTGTTTGATATATATATGAAAAATTATTTTCATCATACCTATTAATTTATAATTTGTGAATTGTTCCACCTAGTGACTGTCCACCACTTCAACTATTTCACTTAATGATTAATTCATTTAATTTTTGGGCGATGTTGTCCTTTACCTATAATGTACAATCCTTGTTTTGCACTGTGTTCAATACTTCTTTTTACTTATTATCCTGTGTTTGTATTTTGTAATGCTTACTGTACACTGCTTTGGGTCACCCATTACCTGCCAATTGCCTTCTACCAGATTTGTATTTTTTATATTTTTATGTATATTTTCTTTGGGTTTGATATTTTTAATTTTTCTCAATGGTTGTCTCGTATAATGTATTGTTCTAACTCAGGATTTTTTTTTTAAGAAATAGAGTGATAGCCCATTCTCTGCAATAACTCAGTGTCTACTCTGTTTTAGACTGTGGATGATCATCGGATTTCATCTTACGCTTCGAACACCTGGAGACCAGCCTTGCATGCTACATGCTCGGTTACTGCCCATTGTAACATTGTTTTATGTATTTTTCATTTTCTTGCCGCTTTTGTAATTCTTGTTACTTTGGAAATTCGTCCAGAAATAAGATTTAATATTCAGTCGCCATGGGCAGCTCCTCGTTTTCTAAATGTATAGTTTTAACATCCGATTTTTCACCCAAAATTAGCATATGGCGTTCAGCTTGTTGGAAAAGTTTTGCAACCTCTCTGGCTTGGAGATATAATGTCATCTTTATTCGAGGTATAAACTGTACTTATACATAAATACATATACTTTTTATATATATATATAACCTACCCATACCCACACCATAAATTCAGCTCTTATCTCTCCCTGTAAAATTGTCTTATCGTCCTTTCTGTACTGATCGGACAACTGTTAACTCTTACGCCAAGCCATGTGGCTATGATGGTACATCAGTCCATCCTGTACTTGGATGCTTGTTTTTGTGCTGCATCCGGAGTAAGTGGATTCTCTGTGTGCCAGCTTACTCTTAAAATGTTTTCTCTGCTGCATCCTGAGCAAGTGGTTTCTTTGTGTGCCAGCCTACTCTTAATATTTCGTAGTTACGTATCGATATGATATTCTTGATTGTATAACTTCTAAGTTTGTATTTTTTTTTTTACTTAAAACACCTATATCTATGTATTGTGCATGTCGTGTATAACAAGTTTTCCTTATCAATTACCTTACGTATGTAACCTCATGTGCAGTTTGTTTAATTATTACATAGCTTTATCGAGCACTTGTATTTCACGCCTAAAAGCGTACATTTCGTCTTAAATATTAGAACCTTTATGGTGTTTAATTGGTCTTCGTATTTGTTGTACCTTTGATGTTCTTTATATTTTGGATAATGGGTTTTTTTATTCTTGATGTTGTAATCTTGATGTTGTCTGTACCGTGTTCTATAATACCACTGTGTATCCTTAATTTTGTGCTTAAACCTCATGTACTTGGGCGTAGTATTTTTATCTCGATGTACACTACGTTCATTACGATGGGTTATTGATGTATCTTATATAAATTGTACGTCAGGTCTAGGTTGGGTTTTGGCATGAGCGCTTGGCAATTTGATCACATCTTGAGTAAGTGTTCTCTATAGGTGATTTTGTTTTTTATTATAAGTTGGTACTCCCGTCTCAAACACAAGGACGTGTTTAGTCGAAGGAGGGCCGAGTGTAGGATATAGAATACACACCCAGAGACTCTCAGAAATACATAAACATTCATAGACAATAACGCACGATACTGATGGTTGATGAGTCACCATAACCACCACTCCGTGAAAGTCACGTGTAAGACGGACGAGCCGAAGTTAGATACGCAGGCAGGACGAGTCCATCTGATGACGCGTGAGGAAGCCACGTAGGCAAGCCCCCACAGATGACGCGGAGTGGCCCCTTAAAAGAGACGCGCAACCGCGAATCCGGGTCGTTGTTGGTAGTCACGCAGAGCCCAGAGTCAGACCCCAGTCTAGGAGCCAAGAAGGAGATCAACGACCACTTGCCATGGAAGATCCATGACTCTCAGTATCATGACCACATAGACTTGGGTGTTTAGCATATAGTCAGGGTTTCATAAGTATCATGCAAAGTTGGTAATTCATATGCCTCGCTCATTGCCATGCCGGCCTAGACAGACAAGCAGGGATCACAGCACTGAATAAAGGTAACTATTACACTGTGTATATCCTGTGTCTGCAGTCCTTACTTCCCGTCATTTATATGAGGGTATGACATGATAGCTAGGATCCGTGCCCAAACTCACAGCCAGCGAGTCAGCGAGCTATGGTTAACAAGTACAGTACAGTACGATAGAGTAGGACAGATTAGAGTATCTATCTAATTGGTAGAGTATTGATCCCCCGTCCACGTCCCCCAACGACGGATACTCTCCAGTAGTGGGTAACAGTACGCCTTACCCACTGCCGCTGCATACACTCTGGTACCCGCCCCGGCCTTCAGGTGCAGGTCATCCCCCAAGAGGTCTACTGCTGCTCTCTCTCCCCTCCAGAAGTTTTGCAACGACACATGTCTCCATCCGTATTCTGATAGCAGGTCTCTGAGCCCCTTATTAAATTCCCGGATACTGTTGTTTGCTACCTCCCCTTTGGAGGCAGTACCTGGGCCCACATCTTCACCTCAACATGCCCAAATAGGTCCTCGTATATTCTCAGTGTCTTCCTGCTATCCTCCAAGATGCTTGCACTCCTCCCCGCCCGGTTCCTGGGAAAACAATTTGTCGCTAGGTTAACCAGGATGGCGTCTGGAACCACCGCGTCTCCTTTCCGTCCCTTCACCTGCCACTCCTCTATCAGCACTCGTCCATCCGAGATGGAGGCGCCCGACGTTGCTCTAATTCCCACCGACCAACTTCCTGGCATCGCCTGAGCTAAGTGGGCATCTAAATGATGGGCTTTCAGTATTGAGTCCCCAACTGCCAATAGTGTTCTCACCTGCCGCCCCTCACTTGTGTCCTCTTTCTTACTCCTCCTCTCTGGTCTCTGTTCTCCCATTACTACGCCACTCTCTGGTTCATGTTCACTACTTACATCCCATTCATCCTGGATAATCCATGTTTGGGATGACCCTCCCTCAAGAAACTGCTGAGCCTCCTCTCGTTCATTGCCCTCCCAGCGAGTCAGCGAGCTATGGTTAACAAGTACAGTACAGTACGATAGAGTAGGACAGATTAGAGTATCTATCTAATTGGTAGAGTATTGATCCCCCGTCCACGTCCCCCAACGACGGATACTCTCCAGTAGTGGGTAACAGTACGCCTTACCCACTGCCGCTGCATACACTCTGGTACCCGCCCCGGCCTTCAGGTGCAGGTCATCCCCCAAGAGGTCTACTGCTGCTCTCTCTCCCCTCCAGAAGTTTTGCAACGACACATGTCTCCATCCGTATTCTGATAGCAGGTCTCTGAGCCCCTTATTAAATTCCCGGATACTGTTGTTTGCTACCTCCCCTTTGGAGGCAGTACCTGGGCCCACATCTTCACCTCAACATGCCCAAATAGGTCCTCGTATATTCTCAGTGTCTTCCTGCTATCCTCCAAGATGCTTGCACTCCTCCCCGCCCGGTTCCTGGGAAAACAATTTGTCGCTAGGTTAACCAGGATGGCGTCTGGAACCACCGCGTCTCCTTTCCGTCCCTTCACCTGCCACTCCTCTATCAGCACTCGTCCATCCGAGATGGAGGCGCCCGACGTTGCTCTAATTCCCACCGACCAACTTCCTGGCATCGCCTGAGCTAAGTGGGCATCTAAATGATGGGCTTTCAGTATTGAGTCCCCAACTGCCAATAGTGTTCTCACCTGCCGCCCCTCACTTGTGTCCTCTTTCTTACTCCTCCTCTCTGGTCTCTGTTCTCCCATTACTACGCCACTCTCTGGTTCATGTTCACTACTTACATCCCATTCATCCTGGATAATCCATGTTTGGGATGACCCTCCCTCAAGAAACTGCTGAGCCTCCTCTCGTTCATTGCCCTCCTCCTCTTCTTGTCCATTCTCAGCCCACTCATCCAGGACTTCCCACACTCCTTCCTCCTCTCCAGTGCCCATCCATTCCTCGTCCTCCACTCTGGACCCATTGTCCTCTCCTTGATTGGGCTCTTCAATCTCCATGCTCTGCACCACTCCCTGAAACCTGTCCGCCTCCGACACCTCCGTAGTATTCCCTCCACTGCCGACCCCACATCTTTGATTCTCATCCTTCTCCTCCTGACTGAGGGAGGGGTCCACTTCCACCGAATGTCCTGCTACTGGACCCTTACCGTGGTCCGCGGGGTGCTGCTCCATCCTCCTCCGGTAAAACTCCTCCATAATTGTCCTCCTGGTATCTCTTCCATTCATCCGCCATAGATGGCCTTCTCCTGTCCACTCTGGACTCGCTAACCCATGGAAACGCGCTCTGGCTGCCTCGACCTGTTGTAACTTCGCTTCCAGGAACTTCTCGGACTTGTGTTGTTTCTGTACCTGCCAGTTCCTGGGCTCCCTCTCTCCCTCTCTCCCGTCTTATACACAACTCCAGAGCTTCCCTGCTCCTGGCCAGGACCACTTTCGCCATTAACCGTCTGTCATTTATCTCTCTGGCCTTACTATACACCAGAAATTGCGCCAGGCTTGTAAAGACCATTCCCTCCACCCTCACATGCTGTTGGTGATTAGCCGCCAATGGCTCCTGCGGGTCCCACAGATCCATCTGCTGGCCCTCTGGCTTTTTGCTTAGATCACCGTCCTTGATCCTGGCCTCTCCCTGCTGGTCATGTTCCATGGCCTCAGATTCCAAAGCACTGTGACAGGTCGACTGTCTCCCTCCGTGTGGTGTCCCTGCCAAGCCTTCTCTGTCTAGCTCTCCTTCCTTGCCCCTGGATCGCCCCGGGTGACCCCAACTGGCATTTGCCCCGTCATATATGAAGCACGCTCTACTGAGGCTCTCCTCCAATCCGCGGATGCGGCAGGCCATACAACGAAAAACTCGGTCCTTCCAGTAACCTTGAGCTTTGTGACCGTCCACTCCTCCTGGCTCTTCCCCTGATCCTCCTCTGGAGAACCTCTCCTCCTCTTCCCACCACTCCTCTGCGTTCTTGCTGACATTATTTGTTTATTCTTAATTAATCTACAATTTATGCCTTTTCCTTGCTGATCTGCAAAACAAACCCTGGCTTCCGAGAAATTCTTATTTGAAAAATCTCAGTATAATTTCAAATAATTACACTAAGAAGTAACCTACCTCACCCTGACAAAACTGCTCAAAAATTCTGCATACACGAAGGTGTAATCTGAAACACAACAACTTGCCGCTTCTCACTCCAACACTTACTTCAACCTGACACCTTCTGAAAGATAATGTACATTCATACAATAACCATAAGACCTGAAACACCTCACTCCAGACCTAGAAACTTCTGAAAGAGAACATTTACATACATCTAATACATACAATACACATCCAACAATTGAACAAAAGGGCTCTAACCAACAATAAGCCCAACAAGAATCAAACCAACTACAAAATTCAATTCAACACTCAACACAAACCTGATAAACTGTCAACACCTCACTTTTACTGGACCCTACCTTAGGCAGAACCCCTCACTGATCACTACCTGCCCTACGTCCAAAAACTAGACTTGTTGTGATTGTTGTCTAGTAGAGCTATGAAAAAAACAAAGTTGACATTACCTCTATATCGCCCGAAATACTACCAACTTCTCCCCTGCCTTCTTCAACGTCCTACAACCCTGCCTCCTGATGATCTCCCTCTTCGCTGCCCCCGAAAACCTCTTCTGCCGATGATCAGTGATGATTTCTGTGTGATTCTGGTCGTCCTACTCCTTTCAATGCGCCGATCCTTGTGTTTTTCTTCTCCTGTATCCTAGCTGCGTCCGTCCTCTTCCTCCATTTTGTTTTTTGCCCTGGCAGTTTCTCAACCACTCCCATGCTTAATATTTCTACATCAACTCTTCACGTTAAAATAATCAAATCTCTAAATCACAATATCAACACACAAGAATTTGTTAATTCTCCTACCTCGATCACTCCTGGTCTGATCTGTCTTTCCTTTCACTGCCGAACAACCTTCGACACGTCGTTAAACCGCTGTTTGACCAGACGTAAATCCACAACAAACTTCTGCAATTTTGATCTCCAAATACCCGGATGTTCACACCGAAGGTTGCACGAAGGTTGGCGGAACTTCACGAACACTTTCATCACATGCTCGATATATACATATAAACAAAGACAGGGTCAGAGCTGCCCCGACACGGAATGGAACCACTCAAGCCTTGCATCCCTGTGTTCAATTCGATCATGTTAACAAACGCTTTTCTTATAAAACTAGACTACAAATGCACAACTGCAGTAATATTAACAATATGAACACACAATCACAGCCAATTCATTGCGAGCCAAATAATAAGAATGATAAGACTGTCCTCACACCACATACTAACTAAATAAGTACTGAGCTACATCATGTCAATAAAGGGGGCGCTACAAACAACAACACACAGTCATCACAGTGCAACCAACTCTAATTGGTTCATGTAATGTCCAGAGCATCTCGGGCAAGGTTCTGCTTGTGAAAGACTACTTCTCTGAACACGACCTGGATGCCCTTTTTGTAACAGAAACATGGTTACATGATACAAATGAAGAGAGGGTCAGAAATGAACTTGAAGAGGGTTCCCTCAAATTTCACTCACTCCCTCTCATTTGATGCTTAGGTGGAGGTCTGGGTTTATTACATCGTGTTGAACTTCCCTTTGAAACCAACAGGTTGAACCAACCCGAGGTAAAGACAGTGGAACTCCCAGAAGCATCCCTCCTAATCAAAGATAAAAGATTCACCTTTGTAACTATCTGACCATACCTACTGCGAGTTCTATGATGAATTCACTCAACTTCTCCACTGCCTTTGACACCATTGACCATCAACTTTTATTTCATAGACTGGAGACTAGATGTAATGTCAAAGGTCACGCCCTCTCCTGGATTTGGTCATATCTAAGTAATAGGAAAATAGTGTGTGAAAGTAGGGACTCAGATGTCCTGCCTTAAGCCCATAAAATATGGGGTCCCACAGGGCTCAGTCCTCGGCCCCATACTTTTTACCATTTACATGACACCCCTTTCTGATATCCTAGTTAAATATGGTCTGAGCTATCATATTTATGCAGATGACACTCAGATTTACATCCCCATAGACCACACTTCCCCCCATCAAGTTGATATAAGCAGACACAAACTGGAAAAATGTGTCAGTAAGGTTAGAAACTTCCTTATATCAAACAAGATGAAGATAAATGATGGAAAAACAAATGCTTATATGTACTGGTATAATACTGCCACCATCAGCAGTATCCCAGACACATTCAGGGTTGGCAACTCTGATATTGCTCCAAGTGAGTCGGTGGTTGACCTTGGCATAAACTTTGATTCTAGAATGTACATGAAGGCCCAGATCAGGAAAATGTGCCAAAAAGGCTATTACCACATTAGGAACCTAGCGGCCATCAGACATTGTCTAGACGAGAAGACAGCTGTAACACTTACCCATGCCTTTGCTACCTCTACTCTAGACTATGGCAATGGCCTACTTGCAGGTCTTTCTAAGTCTGACACCAGGAAGCTACAATACCTCCCAAGCTCTGCAGCACGTGTCGTAGGAAAAATCAGGAAATTTGATCACATTTCAGGAAAACTACTGTACTGGCTCCCTGTTCACGCTAGGATTGATTTTTAAAATCCTAATCTTGACCTGGAAAGCCCTAAATGGTAAGGCGCCGCCTTACTTACATGATCTACTCCTAGTTAAACAAGGGGAACGTTGCCTGAGGTCAAATGATGGCACCCACTTACAAATTCCTGGCTGAGGACAGTGGGGGACAGGGCCTTTTCATCTGTTGGCCCTAGACTCTGGAATTCCTTGCCTAGTGAAATTAAGACTAGTACCTCAGTCTCCTCGTTTAAGAGTAGACTGAAAACTCATCTCATTAGGATGCACGTCCTGAACACAGCCCTATGAACAGACTTGTCTGGTATCAGCGCTATTCAAATTTTATTATTATTATTATTAGTATTATGTTTATATTACTGAAAAGAATCCCACAGCTCACAAAAGAAAGAAACGGGAACAGAAATTTGTTTAAAAAAATGGACATTCCAACCCCGCGCTGTATGAACAAGACCGTTACGAAGCACAAAAAAAATGGAATAGTCCGGCAGCTTCAAGGGAGAGGGTCCTTAATTTAAAAATAATTAATCAACAAATGAAACAGATTCGTATTGGCTGAAAAAAGTCAATATAAACCAGAGGGGGTTCCTCCACAGCACCTCAACAATGAGGCAATCAGAACCGATAAACACCTCCGCTCCGGAGACGGTAGGAGAATAGGTGCAGCACCTCCTCTAGCTTCCTATATAAACAACACGCAGGATAACGCAGTCAGTCCCCATCCAACTGAAGAGATCACAGAGATCAAAACCAATTGTTGGTATTGGTAGTGACTGCGATCATTGTCGAAATCACTCTTAGGATCCTTGCTTTTATCTCCAAATGAACACAGGATTAGAAAATAAACATTTCTGGTACAAATACACTTAGTTTAGGTAGAAATATGAATCAAAGCTTGGCTAAGCTTTGAAACACTTTACTTCATTTTCTTTTGTTATGTAGAATTATCATTTTCATTGATTATTGTGTAACTGCATGAGTGCAGTATGATTACTGGAAAGTGCAAACGTAAATGGATCTATTTTCAGCAATTTCACAGTTTTTTGAAAATGTTCTATTTTGGCATAAAGACTATCACTCCTCTGGTGGCGAATATCAGCCACCAGAGGACACCCATAAATTGCCTTTAACAAATTATAGATTACAAGTTATTGCTTGGATTTCCTTTCTTGAGTTTGTCTCAAAAAGTGGGCCCCGATTCATGATGTGCCATTTCCTTATGAGCATTCTCTTGTAGCAGGTATACCCTCTTCCACCAAACCGGATTTGGACAATATCAGAGGCAAGTGCTACTCCTATCATAAGATCTGAACAGAAGTATCATTCATATCTAATATAATCACTATTTTAACATAATCATAATAGCCACATATAATGCACTATATGAAATTGGTGTAATTCTGTCTCAGCAGGGTGAACAGTCATCAGTTTCGAGATTCCTACAAAAGGTTGCAGTCTCTGCCAATAGGGGTCCCGTCTGTCTGTGTTTCAAGGTTCACATGACCCAAATCTAAAATGTCTGCTCCAGGTCAAAACAAACCCAGACATTCATCATGTTCATTTCAGAGAAATTAACACATGATTTGTTGAAGAATTGACCTAGGATCAATTAAATTTTATATGTAATTGAAAAATATTATGACATTTGTACACAAATATATTTCAACAAACATTTTATTCATTTCCAAATAATGTAAATATGAAAACAATTTCTAAAAAAGATAAAAGGAAAGTACTTTGGCAGAGGGGTGATCTGTGAAGGTAGTTCGGCACATGGGTGATCTACAAAATGAGATAAAAGATTATTCATATGCATTTGCTACTATCAAAGTAGATGATGACTAAGGATTGTCCTCTCTTTATCAAAACCTGTATCATCTCAATTTGTTTCCATCATCAATCATGCATGATCATGTCTGGAGCAATGATTTAAGTGAAAAACAAACCAGGTAGGTTTCAACATTCCTCATACTGGGAATGTTATCCCACTTGTGAGCGTGACACACAGACCTCTGACCATTATAGAACTAAAGATTGACTTTTTAGGGCTTGTTGTGGACAAACCTTTATTGGAATGATCATATATAAGATTTCCACTAAAATATCAAGACATATTTGTGTAATAAAATTAATAATAACTGAAACATTGACAATATTAATATTGATAGTGAAGAAGATTTTGACCATTTCAAAAATACTAATGTCAGTGTACACTTATCATGACTATAGCTTTAATCACTCACCAGAGTTGTCTTCAAGATAGACTTCAAGATAGTTAAATTATTTTATTAGAGGTCTCCCTGGTCTTACTGTGTCTTGAAACCTATTTGTAATATTCCTGTTTTTGTTTCATATTAAAGGCACACCACCGTTAAGGACACTTAATGACCAAAAATAGTTTTTACTAGTTATATGACATATAATATCAATATAATATGTAACCAATCTTAAAAGAATTTAACATTCGAATTTCAGGAAAAATCATTTAAATATATCAGTTATAAATTTTATAGATATTTCACCCACATTCCCCCAAATAATTTAAATTTTACAAAATATCTGTCTAATAAATATATCACTACTAAAGTGTTCATGGCACATTATTGTTTCTTTATAAAAGAAATTTTTCTTTTTATCATACTCATGAACTGGTGTGTCCTTAAAGTATAGTAGAATGGATTAAATATGGCATTAATAGGCAATGCCAAACTTATGACTATTTCCTGTGATTGAAGTGAAATGAAGTGTCCCACAGTGTCCATCAAACAAAGCAAGAAGATGAGGATGCAGCTCAATAGATATGTTAATGTTATCATAATTGTCCATTTCAGTACGTGTCCCCCTATTGAGAGACTTTTTTTGAAAATGTCCAAAAGACTGTAATGACTGTACACTTGACATAGAGGTTTTGTATATATCATAATAAAAAGAGGATATCAACAAAGACAATATGAAAACCAATGAGTTGATTAAAAGTGCAAAGTAAATGATGGGAGCAGATATCCCTTGGGATATAGGAGCTATAAATAGACATTGCTTTCCAAGAAATGTGTGAATGTCATCATAAACATTGATGTAAATGATGATTGGGAATACTAAAATGGAAATTATTAGCGTCCATATCATTATGATATATTTTAGTTGAACAGGAACAGATTTATTTTTTACTTGCATCCACCTGTAGAGTGTGAGAAGACCAGACCACATAGGAGATGCGATGTAAGAAACATTAGACATCAGCATTGCCAGGGTACATGTAGGTCCTGTCACCCACACTCTGCTATTTTGTATCTCTGTGTACCTCAAATCTTCAAATGCTATCATCAACAAATACATTCCACATATCAGATCTGATACTGCAATGTTCAATATCAAGATATTATTTCCATCAAGTTTTAAAATCAACAAATGAGAAAATAATATTGATATATTCAGAATAATTACGCTAAAACCAAGTGAAAAATACAAAGTGCTTAAAACTGGTGATAATATACCATGGTTACAAATTGATAATTGAACAGAATCACACATGTCCACTTTGGAAGTAAGACAACAAAATCTGATATCATCTGTTTCTACATGTGTTATATTTCTAATTAGTTCTAAGAGTGGCTTGTCTGTGAGAGATAAATAGTTTCCTGAGATTTTTATCTTTTTTATATTGTACAATGAGTTGAGAAATTTTGGTTTCATTATTTTCATATCATTATCTGATATATCCAAAATAGATACACTGTGTAAATAATAGTCTTCAGCTAGTATTTGAATTTTGTTTCCTTTGATCTCCAGAATGTGAAGAGTATGTAGATTTTGAAAACACATTCTTTTCAAATAAGAAATTGCATTATGGTTTAATATTAAATGATACAAATTTCTGTTGGTATTGATGTAATTTTCAGTTGCATTGCAAATCATGTCAAGGCTGTTATTTGAAAAATCTAGATATACAAGTTCAGTAAAAAACCATAGATTTCTATAAAGAAAGCCAGTTGAATGTAATGACAGATATTTAATATTGGATGGATAGCTGGATTTAATGTTTAAAAAGTGAACATGATCACATCTTATTGCCAGTGCAATACAAATACAGGATATAGGGCAGGAGGCGATATTACACAAAGCCTCATCTTCTCCATTGTTGCAGTGAGGTATCCCATCATAACCCTCATTCTGGTGAACACAGACAGTATTACCAAACTTAGTTTTGCACTTAAGCATTCCAATGCAAGTATTTGCATCACAGTTGTCTTCATCTTCTCCATAGGAGCAGTCCCATACCCCATCACACACCTTTCTATAAGGAATACAATATGACCATGGACATTTAAAGCTATTTGTACAAGTCATATTTTCACAGTACCTTAAATGACCTGCGTTTCGACAATACTGTATGTGACCATAATGATCTAAATCGTACAAACATATGACTGAAATGTAAAAACATTTGCTATGTCCATTCAAGCATGGTAAATAATTCTCATTGCATTTATTTGTATAATCCCATTTATTTAAAAGTTGAGGGTAAAGTGGTTCATCGTCACTATTTTCACAATCAGGTACTAAATCATTTACAAGATCAAATGGTATTTCAGAGCCTGATGAACAAGGGAATGATATTTTAAAAGTTGGTTCTGGTAAAAAACATTTTTCATCAGATCTGTCAGGACAATGGACTATTCCATCACAAACCAGACTGTACTGTATGCATCCTCCTCTATCACATTGGAAGTACATAGATTGACATGTGCAGTGCTCAGCTTTACATTGATGCCTACATAGAGCCGTATCATTAATCTTCATACCATCATGGGTACACCAACATCCATCCTCATCTAACCCATCAGAACAGTCCTCCATACCATCACAAAGTGAGCTTTGTAGGATACAACTGCCATCTACACACTGATACTGTGATTCAAGACAGCTATCAAATATCAATGTTAAACCAGAAAAGATACCAAATATACCATGTGGCGTATATCTTTCACAATGGCTTCCAACAATAATAGACCAAGTATAGGGATTACACATAAAGCTATTTGGAATGGCTGTAGTACACTAAGTCTCCATTTTGGAACCCATGGCTACAACATTAATGTCATAATGTGGTAGAATACTGAGCAGGTAATGAAGATTTGGTTTCTGAACATCACTTTCCTTCAGTGATGGCAGTTCAAACAGACTTTCACCGATTAAACTTGTATTAGTAAAATGTGAGGTGAAATACTGAATTTTGTAGCATGACTTATCCAAATAGAGGAAGCTTGGTTCATATCCCTCCATGACAAACCCCCCACGAGTAGCTTTATTGACAGATTCAGGGATTTTGCAAACCCAGGTGTTTGTAATGGGCTCATCACAGGGTACCTGTAACCAGTATGGAGTTAGAGGATCTGTATAGACTACAGCTGTACATAACATTTCATTATTTAACTGAGGATGAAGATTGGCATGAAGAGCTTGGAAGTTGGCCTGGTGCATGTAAGTCACTCCAGCACCATTTATAACAAATCTTCTATTCCATCGAAAATGTCCTGAATTCAAATCAAAATAGTTTGGTATTGAATTGTCTGTGTAGGATAAAGTTTTATTCTGTAAAATGACAAAAAAGATGTAACTGTATACACGTCAATATCATGGCCTGGCTGCAGGGCCGATATAAAATGGGTAAAGCTTTCAGTAAACATGAAAACATATAGGACGTATGAGCAAAGCATACGTATGGTATATAAGCAAAGCAAACTAAGGCATCTGTGTAATATGGTATATATAAATATGGTATATATATATATATATATATATATATATATATATATATATATATATATATATATATATATATATATATATATATATATATATATATATATATATATATATATATATATATATATATATATATATATATATATATATATATGAAATTGGCATATATATACATGGCATTGGGTGTACATGATAAACATAAAATAAATGAAATATATGAGATCTAAGTTACACCTGTCATATGTAAGGGACATCACAGATTTCATCAGGAAAATCTCTACTTACAGAATAGCAATGTGATTATTAGAACTATGGATCTGACTAGTCTATATATACCTAAAATATAATAATAATAATAATAATAATAATAATAATAAAATTTATATAGCGCTGATACCAGACAAGTCTGTTCATAGCGCTGAGTTCAGGACATGCTTCCTGAAGAGATGAGTTTTCAGCCTACTCTTAAACGAGGAGACTGAAGTACTTGTCCTAATATTAGTAGGCAAGGAATTCCATAGCCTAGGACCCACAGATGAGAAGGCCCTGTCACCTACCGTCCTTAGCCTCGTATTAGGTACTTGTAGGTGGGTGCCATCATTGGATCGTAGACAGCGTTCACCTTCTTTAATCAGGAGTAGATCCCGTAAGTAAGGCGGAGCCTTACCATTAAGGGCCTTCCAGGTCAATAGCAGAATTTTAAAATCAATTCTCGCGTGAACAGGAAGCCAGTGCAGTTCCTGTAATTTTCCTGATTTTTCCTACTACCCGTGCTGCAGAGTTTTGGAGGTATTGCAGTTTTCTGATGTCAGTTTTAGGAAGACCTGCTAGAAGACCATTACCATAGTCAAGGGTGGATGTAACAAAAGCATGGGTAAGTGTTACAGCGGTCTTCTCGTCTAGACAATGTCTGATGGCCGCTAAGTTCCCTATATATACCGAAAATATCCCTATATATACCTAAAATTTCCCTCAAAAAGGGCAGTACATTTGTAGTATATAAATGCCTGATAAAAATACAAAGGAAAGGCAGTCATAAACATCCTTATGTCCCTCCTTATGGCAGAACTGAATAACTTCACCTTTAATGGTGACTGTTCTCCTCAGGAAAAGCAATGATAATACCTTCCCTTGCCAACCTATAGGACACACCTAAATGGTATAGCATATACAGGAGTACACAAAAGATTCTGAAATACACAAATATCTTCACAACACATCTCCTTAAACACAACATTGCAAAATGGGTGGTTCCTATGGGAATTCCTCACAATCAGAAGAAATGGTACAAAATTCTAAGAATGTGACAAACACTCTGAACGTAGAATGCTAGACTACTACCAACATTCATATAGCAATCACAATACACTACGAAATTCTGAGATGCTGAAGGATTAATGAAATTATTTTGAATTATTTTGTAACTGTGGTTTTCATGATTTCATACAAATGTGCTAAACAATTGTAACTAGTGTCTATAATGATGCAAAATGAGGGAAACTTATACTACCTCGCCATTGATGAGCCAATCCCTCCAAAAACAACTTGCACCAGGGCCCGACATCCAGAATAATTTAGACTGTGCTAAATCAGGGAAATCGTGCTACACTTCTAAGATTTTGCCAAATGTCCAATAGATGAGTCAGAGGTGAGAGGGCTGGAAAAACCTTAACCGTACAAGTCATACTATTGGACACAGCAAGAAAAAAAATCATGGCAATTCCAAATGCTTTCCCCTAAGTTGGACACTAAATTTCAAGCTGAACACACAGCTATTCCAAGCCGGACACTGAATCAGAGGTGTTCCAAGCCGGACACTGAATTACAACTATTCCAAGCTGGACACTGAATCACATGTATTCCAAGCCGGACACTGAATCACAGGTATTCCAAGCCGGACACTGAATTACAGGTATTCTAAGCTGGACACTGAATCACAGGTTTCCAAGCCAGACACTGAGTCACAGGTATTCCAAGCTGGACACTGAATCACAGGTATTCCAAGCCGGACACTGAATTACAGCTATTCCAAGCTGGAAACTGAATTACAGCTATTCCAAGCTGGACACTGAATTAAAGCTATTCCAAGTAGAACACTGAATTACAGCTATTCCAAGCTGGACATTGAATTACAGCTATTCCAAGCTGGACATTGAATTACAGCTATTCCAAGCTGAACACTGAATCACAGGTATTCCAAGCTTGCCAATAAATTACAGCTATTCCAAGCTGGACACTGAATTACAGGTATTACAAGCCGGACACTAAATCACAGGTATTCCAAGCTGAACACTAAATCACAGCTATATCAAGCCGGACACTGAATCACAGCTATTCCAAGCCGGACACTGAATCACAGGTATTTCAAGCCTGACACTAAATCACAGGCATTCCAAGCTGGACACTGAATCACAGGTATTTCAAGCTGGACACTAAATCACAGGTATTTCAAGCCGGACACTAAATCACAGGTATTCCAAGCCGGACACTGAATCACAGGTATTTCAAGCCAGACACTAAATTACTGCTATTCCAAGCTGAACACTGAATCACAGGAATTTCAAGCCAGACACTAAATTACAGGTATTCCAAGCTGGACACTAAATTACAGGTATTCCAAGCTGGACACTAAATCACAGGTATTCCAAGCTGGACACTAAATTACAGCTATTTCAAGTGAACTATGAGCAAGCTGGACATTAAATTACAGATATTCCAAGCTGGACACTAAATTACAGCTATTTCAAGTGAACTATGAGCAAGCTGAACACTGAATCACAGGTATTCCAAGCTGAACACTGAATCACAGGAATTTCAAGCCAGACACTAAATTACAGGTTTTCCAAGCTGGACACTAAATTACAGGTATTCCAAGCTGGACACTAAATTACAGCTATTTCAAGTGAACTATGAGCAAGCTGGACACTTAATTACAGATATTCCAAGCTGGACACTAAATTACAGCTATTTCAACTATGGGCAGTCCCATCCGCTGACCACTGGCTAGATTAAAATATTTGCTTCGAAGTTCACAATCTTTATAGAACAATTTCGAAAATAACTAGACATTATTCAGCATGCAAATACCAAGGACTACCATAGCACTGACACTGACCCTGAATGCAAACTATTCCAGATATATATGGAAAGACATGCTTGTAATCTCTGGCCTCTCAGCGGCGGCATTATTTCTTGTATTAGCTTATCCATAAAGTTTAGCAGATCTGTTTAGAACTCTATTATTAGACGGATTTTAAACATAATCATGAGGGTCAGGTATCTGACGAAATAAGTATAAAATGAGCCAAAGGTTTATAGATAACAATGTTCAGAAAATCGTCATTGGAATATGACTCATGATTGAGGAATTGCAAATCCAATATTTAGGACAAGTAGCTAGCAAACTAGAAAATTAGTTCAGAACTTACCTCATTGTATAAACCAATATATATTATTGGTATGTATAAAACGTCAAACATATTCACTCTTTTAAGAAAATTGTATAAAACCATCATTTCATCAATCCCATGAAAACTCATGAGGTGTCCGCCATTACCTGTACATATATTTTCAGCTTTTAACCAAGACATTTTTTCATCAGCCAGGACTATTTCATATGTGTTATTTCTCCATGTACATTTTGTACTACTACCATCATATAAAACACATTCTGGATCAACTATGTCTGCTTCATGCTTTGAGGCAATACCCTTCATTGAAACAGAAATATATACATCAGATTCATATCTAGTATCATCAGATGTTTTATCAAACGCCAAGAGGAAATAAGTCACTGACCCCACAGAATGTATGAAAAAAGTATCATTAATATCTGTCCAACTCCAGTTCATCAAAGATCCAGAATACAATATGGAACTGCGGATGTTATATTTCATTTCTCTTTGTTTATTTGTTTGACCAATTAGCTTGACTATAACACAAGTCTCAGACGGAAGACCATATCATCGACTTGTAACGGATCCTTTAGTAACTTTCAAAATCCTTCCTTCACATGTATTGCAAAGGTCTCTGTCAGGTAGTTTCAGACCTATTTGGCTGCATGGAATCTGACAGGGCCTACTCTCCACAATAAATATAGAAGCTACTCTTCTCAGCTCTATAAAGTGAGAGTTTAATAAAACCATGTATTTTCCACTGAAAGTTAAATACAACCAAAAAGACTCTCTTGAATAAATTGATTTAAACAGTTCAGAGTTGAGATACTGTTGAGGAATAGAATCATATATACGGGTATATGACGTATCCAAATATGTTAAAATCTGCACAGTGACTGCCATATGGGCCAATGTATTGAAATATAGGTGAGAAAGGGAGAGACTTCTCAGAAATTTACAAAACAATGTTAAACATGATGCATGCACCGGATAGCATTTACTGTTACCATTTTCATCATTCAGTCCATAATATGTATAACCCTGCTCTGTAAAAACGTCTTCTTCGAAAATTATTCTGAACATTTGATTTGGTTACAAACCTTGACAGCGTGACTGTTGAATGATCAAGGAAATGTTCATTGATGTATAGGCAGAGTGTAAAATAAATATCAAGAGTACATTATTTGTAGAGCTGAGAAAGCTGACCTGCTTCGGGAGGTCATTCGGGAGGTCATTACCTTGTGTACAAATACCACAAATGTAAGAAGTGCCTTTATATTCTCTGTTATAATAGTTATACAAATGTAATCCTCCAAACTGACAGTCAATCCCTATCGGCCCTGAGAAGTTCACTTTGCTGAATATTATATCTATAGCATATTCCACTGGCGCAGATAATCTATAGACACATTGTAGGCTCTGCATAACACCATTTAATTGACAGTATTTATTTGGAAATGACCAAATTGAAAGTGGCCTTGATATGACCTGAATGTGTTTCACTTTCATAGAGTGATATCGAGTAATATAAGCCAGGTTGTATCTCTCATCCTGTGCATGATATTTATTGTTTTCAAACTTAGACCACATTACTAAGTGAAGAGAATTGGTTGACGGTACATGACATTGGCGGCCGCATGTAAAGTTGGCAATTGTTAATAAGGGGGAGAGATCCCCAGGACCGTCATATAAGAACATAACACTTTGATTAAAACTATTTCTTAACTTGAAGCATATTTTGATTTGTTTATAATGCTCAACAACAAATGTCCAGAAATAACCATAAAAATGATCTATCTTTGCTAAGTTGTAAAAGTAAATTCATTCGCCAAAGTTGTCAGTGTCTGTTGAGGTACTAAGAAAAGATCCAGATATTGATGTAATTTTCTTTTTGTCCATTATCTGGAAGTACGCCTCAAATTTAGTGACACATTTGTAATATATACCACAACTATTATATTCTAAAGTTAAGTTGTGTGTGGTTGAATATACAGAGAAATTCCTCAAATAATCACAAAATATGAAGGTCATTTTGACATCGGTGACAACAATTGCTTTAAATGGACAATGGTAAGGACTACCATCTGGTATGTCAATCTTTGTGAAGGTCAAATTGATATTAAACGATGGATGAACCACTATATACATTTTAATGCTTGGTTGCGATAAAAGCTTAGCTACTGGATACTCACTACAGCTGATCCTCCCCATTGATATATGATTTGTTTGAATATTACAAACATCCTCAGAACTAGGTGATTGACTTTCCAATTGAAATTTAGAATTTAAAAAAGATATCATGTCATCTTGATATGATTCAATGGACATGACTAAAACAGAATTTAGACATATTTTTATTTCCATTTTGATGTATATGTGCCATGTCTTTGGAAAGGATATTTTTTGGTTGGTTATATAATGTAAAATAGCGTTACATTTAACATAGGTGATTACATAGAGAAAAATGCATTTGAATAGCTTTTTCCTGTATATCATATTTGTGACCATTCTCAAAACATATACTCTTAACATAAAGGTCTATCTTTTATATCATTATAGAAGAGTACTGTTAATGATGAATAACAGACAGCCATCATATCCCCAGACTCCTCAGAAACAAAGCAAAGCTGTTCATGGGATGCACACATTAAACATGTGTATTAATGCATATGGTTGTTCTTTGTAGAACTGCATACATTTGCATTAATAAACATAAAAAAGTAGATGTAAACTACACCAGTAGCACTGTTTTTATCATTTTCAGCATGGATGGAATTGCAATAAAAAGTGCATTTGATAATAATGATCATGTAATAAAACAAAACAATTCCAAAAAACACTTAGAAAAGGAATATAATCAAACCGATAGAAACAATATCGTTCAAAAGGTACAGCTGTACATTTCCACCATGAAAAGGTTTATTCATGTATAGAAGATTTTAAGTCTTATATCACATATTTAAGTTTTATATCACATATTTGGTTCATTCTCGTACTCAATCCAAAGGTTTCCTGATACTGGCACTACAGTATATGGCATTGGATCCTGGAACACTAAACCCTCTTCCATGTGTGGAGTGTCATGGCATCTGATTTCGGCACCAAATTTCATGCAAAATATTTATGTAAATATTGGAAAATATACTCAACATATCCCTCACATATTGATATAAGAAATGCTTAAAAAGAACAGTCTTGATACATTGTACGAAAGGTCTGTAGATTATCATTGATGTGGGTCAGTGACTACATTATCGTTGATGTGGGTCAGTGATATCTCTCATCTTATGGTAAGGTAGATGTGGGTCAGTGATTACAGTAAGGCTGATGTGGGTCAGTGATTAAAGTAAGGTTGATGTGGGTCAGTGATTACACTCATCTTACATTATGGTTGATGTGGGTCAGTGATTGGACTCATCTTACATTATGGTTGATGTGGGTCAGTGATTGGACTCATCTTATGGTACGGTTGATGTGGGTCAGTGATTGCACTCATCTTATGGTACGGTTGATGTGGGTCAGTTATTACACTCATCTTATGGTACCGTTGATGTGGGTCAGTGATTACACTTATCTTATGGTACGGTTAATGTGGGTCAGTGATTGCACTCATCTTATGGTACGGTTAATGTGGGTCAGTGATTGCACTCATCTTATGGTACGGTTGATGTGGGTCAGTGATTGCACTCATCTTACGGTACAGTTGATGTGGGTCAGTGATTACATTATCCTTGATGTCGGTCAGTGATTTCACTATCGTTGATGTGGGTCAATGATTTCACTATCGTTGATATGGGTCAGTGATTACATTATCCTTGATGTAGGTCAGTGATTTCACTATCTTTGTTGTGGGTCAGTGATTACACTCATCTTAAGGTACGGTTGATGTGGGTCAGTGATTACATTATGGTTGATGTGGGTCAATGATTACATTATCGTTGATGTGGGTCAGTGATTACACTATCGTTGATGTGGGCCAGTGATTGCACTATCATTGATGTGGGTCAGTGATTGCACTCATCTTATGGTACGGTTGATGTGGGTCAGTGATTGCACTCATCTTACGGTACTGTTGATGTGGGTCAGTGATTTCACTATCGTTGATGTGGGTCAGTGATTACACTCATCTTACGGTACGGTTTATGTGGGTCAGTGATTACATTATCCTTGATGTAGGTCAGTGATTTCACTATCTTTGTTGTGGGTCAGTGATTACACTCATCTTAAGGTACGGTTGATGTGGGTCAGTGATTACATTATGGTTGATGTGGGTCAATGATTACATTATCGTTGATGTGGGTCAGTGATTACACTATCGTTGATGTGGGTCAGTGATTGCACTCATCTTATGGTACGGTTGATGTGGGTCAGTGATTGCACTCATCTTACGGTACGGTTGATGTGGGTCAGTGATTGCACTCATCTTACGGGTCAGTGATTACAGTATGGTTGATGTGGGTCAGTGATTACAGTATGGTTGATGTGGGCCAGTGATTACACTAATTTTACATTTGGCAGTGTTAGTCAGTGACTAAAAGTCATGTTCAATGTAGTGAGTGTTAATGAGTGACTGGAACTCATTTTATTCAGGTGGCAAATATGAGCAAGTGCTAATAACCCAATGTCTGAGCTAATATTGGTGACATGCTGGTGGATTATTACAGGGCAGTATCATTAGAAATTCATGTCTATATTTAAGCTTATATTAACCTTATTACTGTGTTAATGTCTGATACGTTTGTCACTCTCTCTGCAAAATTATCGTTTCAAAGAAGCTAATATAACAATTGCATATTAAGCTAATTTTGTTTGAAAGTGTAGTCCCTGTCAAATGTAAAATGTCAATGACAAATCTAATAAGCATGCAAAATAAATAATTTTTTACATCAATATGCACTATACAAGATACAAACCTGTTTTCACATATTTCAATACACTAAATGCGAAGTAAGTAAAAAATTTATTATTTGGATTATTGGTATGAATACCATTATTAGCACTAAATATATGTCATCAGTTGAGTTGGCAACTTGTTAGATTAATGGATGTACTGGCTGTAAAGTTCTTCAGTGAAAAGTGTTTTATATAAACTTAAAACTGAAAAATATATAAAACCCCAAACTTTGCTAATCAATATCATTTGGATAAAGTAATACATGAAGTACTACACATAAATATGGCTTATATCCATTCAGTAATGTGTAATTGTCCATTCTTAAAGAGCTCATATCTTGGGGTTTTACATTTTCGTTAATGCAATTGGCTGTAAGCAGTTCTCTTATAATTAAGATATGTTAAAACTGATTGAATTCAATATTGATTAGTTTAATTTCATGAACTGAACCTCTCCATAACAATTCTCCAATTTTCATGTCCTTTTACAATGTCCTATTGAAATAATGGAAGATGTACACCTTCGCAATCTGGTTTCCTCATTCATTTAATTTTTTTCTGACTCTGTGTGCAACCAGATCTATTTCTGAGGCCACAGGCCGTGACCCAGTTGGTTTGAACGCCAGCTTATTAGTACCAGTTCCTCTATGGTGATCCAAAGGTTGTGGGTTCGATCCCCGGTCATTTTGAGATTTAACTCATCATACAATTTCATATATGAGCTGAAGGTTTCCTTTATGTGCTATATTTCCGATATGAGCTGAGGGTTAATCCGTTGTCCTTGTAAATCTGTGATGACTGGGAAGTCATGTCAAGGAGCTGCAACATGACAATTCAGTGATGCAGCACTATATATGCTACAAGTAGGTCTCATCATATAATAACTGAAATGATGTTGAAAGTGATGTAAAACCCCAAACAAACAAACAAATACATATTTTATGGTTGACCTTAAATTATATTTGTAAATATATTAACTGTGGCTATTATCTGAACATGACTCTGAACTATTCATCTTTTGTTTTATTCCTTTCGGCATGAACAAAATCTTTCTGAGAATTGTATCTGTTTGACCCATCTAATATCCTACTGGGAATTATTATGATATGTTCTCATTACAAATGATCAATACAAATGTTTACCTGTATGACAAGGTAGAGTCATCTCTGCCAGAATAGGTGTGACATTGCAACTATTTGTTCCCCACATCAGCAAGCAATTACCATAGAGCCGTACAAATTTTCAATATTCTTTTCTTAAACTCCCTTTACATTACCCTGTACATTACAAGAAGTAATAGACCAGTTAATAAATATGACAAAAAAGAAATCAAAGGTTAAGTGAAAAATGAAATAAATTGAACTAAACCATTCGAAAGGATGAATACAAATGATCTTCCTGATTGTTCTATGCACTCAGAACATTCTATTGTGATTATGATAAATCATATATTTATTCTCATTATCTTACAATATGGCAATCAGCAGTATCATATATTGGACTTATTTGCCCAAAAATAAAATACATCTTTTTTTATCAACATGTTCTCCAGGCACATTAGGTCTATAAAGATGTTGGCTATTTCAGCATATATTACATATCAGCCTAAAATGTAGGAATGCATGCATGTAAAAATGAGCCATTTATATGTATCCACTGGGTTTATCATGAGTTTGATAATACAGAGGGCAGCACCAACAGTCCTCATGAGGATTCCTTGTGTATATCTTTATCAACACTTGTAATTGAACATCACACAGATCTGCTGCCAAAACCAACAATTATGTATCAACTTGAAGATTATCACTCATTTACTATTTAATAGAGTCTGACAACTATGATTTCACAGATCGAAATCCAGCTTAGTGCACTTGTTAAAAATTATATTCTCTGCTAACTTTGTTAATGTTTGTCTGATATATGCCACAGTATGTCATCCTCTCTTGGAAAGTCAGGCATCATAAGCCGTATGAAATCAACGTCAATATGGGACTGGTTTGATGAGAATGCTGTGTGAATAGTTGCTTTTCATTCTCGTTGGTAAGTGCTACCACATGTTAATGTCTCTTACTTTTAAAAAGAGTCCTTTTGGGTAGGGTCTCTAAAAAATCAATAGTAAAGGGAAAATAATGAATTTTATTCAATCATGGAAATCAATTAAACTTCTCTGTCTGCAAACATCTGGCCTGTCATCTGTTTCATCTTTATTATCTGTTATACACAACATAAGCATGCTATTCCTGTATTGTAATTTTCACCTCTAAAGTAGTAAAAATATAAATGCAATAGCAATATCAAAATGAACCGAACTCACCACAATTTAATGTTCTCACTGGAAAAACTGAAACTATATCGAGGAGCACTATTAAAAATTATACATTTCAGAAAGGTATTTTTAAATAGACCAAGTTTTGTTCTTATTTTTATTTGTTCATACAAATGTTTTATTTTAAGAAAGCTTTTTACTTACCTGTTTTATATGATGTTTTGTGTGATTTGTATTATATTTATGTGAATGAGACACTGATATATTGTAATGTGTACAAAATATTCAAAAAACATGAGAAATGGTTGCATTTGTGTAAATAAATGGGAAATGAATCAGAAAATAATATTAAGAAAGAGGCAAGAAGGGTATTATGCATTTCTACTGTTTAATCAAACATGTAATTTTGTAAGATACAGAATAATTAAATGCGAGTAATTATATTTGATACATTTTACTATGATATTTTTGAAATATGTTACATGTATATAATCTGGAGTAATAATTTATCATTTAATGGAGAGGAAAACGACCCTACCGGGACCATTTGTTGCTGTGTAGCCATAGCCGGAACCGGAAGTGTGTCCCCCGAGCCAGACGTGGAAGCTCTTGTAGGGAGAGGAGAGAGTGTGGTTGCCTGAGGAGATGGCTACATAGGTGGCGCTGTAGCCTGATATTCCCTGCACTGTCTCCCATGTTGCCCCTGTCAAGCTCTCTCCATCATACATCAGCTGTTCTATCGTGTTGGTGGCAGCCACAATGTTCATATAGTCTCTGTAGATTCTACCGTCTGCCATGGCCAGGGTGGGGAACATGTAGGCATGACTGTAATATGAGAGAGGGGGGATCCACATCATATACGGATCAGATGGATCTGAGCTTGCCTGTGGTTTATTGTACTGCATCACCAGGCATGGCTGGGAACAGTTGACCACCACAGCCAGGCTGGTAGGGTAGACATCCCTCTCCAGGTAAAACCCTTTGTCCAGGATGGCTGTGTTGTTTGTGATATTGCTCATGCTGACCTCTGTATCATCATAGGCTGCTACTACCCTCATGTAGTAGCCTCTGTCGGAGGACCTGCCCCCTAGAGGAGGTACAATATTCACAGTGCCGAGATAGCTTATAGGGGGCATGGTCTCCCATAGTGGGTCGCCCTGGGCCGAGGGATTGGTAATAGGGGCGAGGTGAGCATAGGTACTCACCGCCACTGGTTTATCAGCCGTCACCATTCTGCCAGTCATGTCTGCGGATACTGACAGGACATATGTCTGAAGGCTTTGCAGAGTTACAATGGGTCCAGCGGTGCTGCCCTCTAGCCCAGAGCTCACGAATGTAACTGTGGTGTCATCGTGTACGGCCATCACCGTTATGTCGCTAACAGAGCCACTCCTTGGCTGATGAGACCCTATCACGTACTCTGTATGGTGGTCTTCTACTGGTAGGACAGATGTGTATTTAGGTCTTCCCGGGTACCCCCAGTCTATCGCCAGGACATACGGGGGCAGATCCGCGGTGACCAGCACTCCCATGCTTCCCACAGCATTGGTTAGCACATCATAGGTGCTGTCAAACTGTAAGACAGAGCCCCCTGGCAGACTGATTGCCATGCTTGAGACAGTAGTCAGAAGGCCATCTTCTACCGTCACGGGAATCTCTTCAGGTAAATTTAATCTCACCTCATTTAGTCCTTTGACAAATACTCTGATACTAATGACAGGGTACTTGTACTTGTACCCTGCTAACAAGGTACCTAAAACACAAATATTTACACTTTATGATAAATAATAAGACAATGTTTTCTGTGTAATCAATAATATTCTCGCTTTGCAGGATAAAGTAATGATAAGTTTTAGTGAGGGATATACCCCACTACAGCACACATATAGATAAATGTCAAGTTATTTATTTATTGACAAAGACCAAAATGCACGAAATGAACGGCCTTATAATACTTGTCACAAGCATTTATGTTGCTATAACGATTTCTCAAATTGCAGTGTATAATATTATCTAAAATTAAACAAAACAGATTATTTGTCAATTTGTGAAGTTGCCATTGCCTTCATGAGATTTGCCACTTACCAGATTGTAGAAATAAAATCAGGAGCGAAATATAAGTCTTAGAGTTAGTCATCCTAGCATCATATTTATATCAATGAATTAAATGGTGGATTTATAGCAAAACTTTCCTTCTCGCCATCTGTGTTGATACTATACAAGAGAAGAGTTTATGGGTATTGCTGATTGGGCCGAAATTGACACTCACATTGCATAGCATGACGAGGAATATTAAGGATTCATCGGCGTTTATTGTAAATACCATCAGGTTATTCCCACAAGGCCAAAGAACACACATAATCCGACAAAGCCAAAGTAGGCATTTCCTGTATCATGTGATTTTTTTTCTCTTAAGAGAAACTTCCTAACTGATTTCAGCATCGAGGGTGGAAAATTATGACACATTAAATATGTTGTGTTGAGAGTGCGGTGACACATTTTCTTTGTGGAACAAAATGAGTTTGTGAGTGTTGTAGTCTTTTGGTGACAATCTGTGAATGCTGTGAAATCTAGATGGCTAGAAACAGGTTTCAATGTTTCTTTTAATGTCCCTATAATCTACTATTTTAGCAAACTTCTGTTTCAAATTCTGTTTCAAATGTCTAGATTTTAAATGCTTAAATAGTTATTTTGTCATTTGAAACAAACAATTAATGTCGCTTGGTGCAATTCATTAACTACATCATTGTATTTTGTCATTTGAAACAAACAATTAATGTCGCTTGGTGCAATTCATTAACTACATCATTGTATAAGTAATTGACAACAACCCTGTTCATAATATATAAGGTACAAACTAAGCAGACAATGGGAGCAGATTAGTCAGGTGATAACTCATGCATGGCAGCACAAATTACGACTTTATTATAGATATTTGAGCCACTGTTTGTTGACAAATGACTTAGTTTGACATTTCTTTAATGTTCAATAACAGAGGGAGCACAGCACGTATGTTGAATAATATTGTTTTGGAATAAAAACATACTGCTCTGATGTACTGTTTGTTTGTTTGTTTGTTTGTATTTTTTTGTATTTTTTTGTAAGGCTGTGACATGCCAACACACTTAAATATTTACAGAGACATTTAAGACAGAGATTGGAAACAAACTGAAGTGAACCAATCTCGTGGCGGTGCCACTGTCGCCACTTCCTGTTGCTATTTGACCAACTTCTCAAGGGAATTTTCACTTTTGTACAAATTGACCATGTTGACCTAAAGTGGATGCAGTAGATTTTAAAGGTACTGTTTTATAGCATTTAGATAGAGAACTTTACTGTAATTTGTGCAAAAACGATTGCTTGAGACCATGTGAGAGTTGGATTATGCACTACACTGACACCTAGTGGCAGACCTGCTCTTTCCAATATATGTGTTTAAATATCTCTGATATTTACAAGGGTGTTCCACGTCTCAATCACCGTTCGTTTTCTCATTTCTCTTGGAACACAAATTTTAACTCCATAAAATAAATATTTCAAGGAAGCATAAGGTTAGAATTACAATTTTTAAAAATGCTTTGCTATCGTAGCATTGTATGGATCATATCTTTGAAATTTTAGGATGTTCCTGTCTATTTTAAATCTATTTGATACATCAGATTGGCAGAAATGTGGAACAAGAGTTTTCATGACCTTAGTTTATATATAGTAATACTATATATAGACACATGGATGAGATCAAACCTATTGTTATCATTTGGTTTGCAGATAGCTCATGGTAATGCTATATATAGATACATGGCTCAGATAAAACCTTTTCTTATTTGGTTTGCAGACAGCTCATGATCTCGGCATGGCCGGGAATGGAACGCCTGACCTTTGAGTCATAACAGAGGAAATGGTGCTAATAATTTGTCCTCTTAGCAATTGCGCCATGACCTGTGGTCCTGCATTCTTGACCTGGGGCTATGTTCAGATATATACTAACAGGATTAATGAACTGTCAGTATCAGCACGGTCCATGTTTGTGCTGAGATGAGGATTAAAGACAAAATATTGAGAGGGCAATTTTGCCATGAATGAAGTTGTATGGATATGATAAGACCTGTGAGACACAAGTTTTCTGGTATTTATTCACTGGCTACATTCACATCATTCCAATGTCACGTGGCTAGAATGAATCCATTCTAAGCCACCATTCATTCTTTCATTCATTGTTTCATTCAGTCATCGGTCTAGAGGCATGCACATGTTAGAGCTAAATGCATATGTATGCCATCGTAAAGCATAGATATAAGGCAACCAAATATGTGAAAAAAAAATCCTAAAAAGGACTAACTTTGCAGAGTTTGTTAAATCCATTGCTAGAATGAATTCATTCTAGCCAAGTGACATTGGAATGATGTGAGTGTAGCCAATATATATATATATATATATATATTGGTTTTGTATATATAATATATATATATATATAAAGACACAGAATTTGAACAAAATCTTAAAAATTATCATTCATATAATTAATATGTATAGATTGTTTAAAAGACTTTGAATATCACTTGGTGTTATGATTCTTGATGAATAGTTCAATGACTTATAAACAGAAAGCTCAACTCTAACTGGTTATAAAGTCGTCCCAATGAGCTTAAATAAAATATTATCACAGAAATATCTACAGTATCAAGCAATGTATGTATGACTTGCACTTTACAAAATTGAGTCCTTAGAAGTTCAAACTGATACAATTAATCAAAACATGTTTGATAAAGCTCTTTTTATTCAATACTGGTGCAAATTGTATTGAATTGGCTGTTAAATATACAGTTGTGGGGAATTGATTATTTAAATCTGTGATATTATTTGGTTAACATTGTATAAATATATTGAATATATTGTTAAAATATTGTGTAGAGTAACTCTGACTGCAGAAGCTTATAAATTAGTATTTAATGTTAGAAAATAGGTGAGGATCCTAAGATGGTCTGCGACAACGATCGCAGCCCCAACCAATACCAACAAGGGTTTCGATCACTTTGATCTCTTCAGTTGGATGGGGACTGACTGCGTTATCCTATGATTTGTTTATATATGAAACCTTCGGAGGTACTGCACCTCCTCTCGTAGCGCCTCTGGGGCGGAGGTGTTTGTGGGTCTTTTTGCCTCATTATGGAGGTGCTGTAGGGGACCCCCCTCGAAGCGAGCTGCGTACAGTGTTATATGAGCCATATAATGCATTTTAGAACCGCGTTTGGTTTGATTACGCTCGCGTTTTGTGGGTTTTTTTCAGCTTTTTTTATACCAAAACAAATCTTATTTGATTTGTTAAATAATTCTTTTTAAATTTATGGACCCTCTCCCTTGAAGCTGCCAGACTATTTTGTTTATTTTGCGCTTAGTACTGCCCCGGAGCGGGGTAGGAATGTCCATATTTTTAACGAATTTCTGTTTCTACGTATCTGTATTTCTCCTTTGTTGTATATTTAAATACTTTCCCGTCTATTTTGGTGGGATGGAGTGACAACAAGAAACAATTTTTTTGGTTGAAACTTTTTTATTTGCGTTTCTGTAATTTATGTTTCTCGTTTCTTTTTTTGCATATCTTTCACAGTTTTGTTTTTTTGAGATGGTTATGGTTTGTTAGGCCTCTCAGACGACTTGTTCCTCTACTGGAATTTGGAGGAGTTCCTCCAAAATGTGCATGTAGGCTTCGGGGTTTTTTTTTTAGTATTTAATGTTACTTTACTTTGGAGTATACAGGACTTCACAAAAATAGAAACTTTATCATGTGCTTGGTCCTTGGGTTCTGGTTGTATGAGAACTACCACCCAGACATTAAGCATTACCACCATATTTTGTGGTCGATTTTGAAATCTGCTTGAACTCAGAGGTTAACAGGGCATATGACATTAGACAAAATTGGTGATTTCTGATCAGGAGTTAACACACACGATAAACTGCCTTCAAATCTGAACCCTGAAGTGATGGCAATTTAAAGTTTCTCAGATAAAACATCCAGATGGCACTGTATACCACTCATCCAGGCAGATGGCACTATATACCACTCATCAAGGCAGATGGCACTATATACCACTCATCCAGGCAGATGGCCCTATATACCACTCATCCAGGCAGATGGCACTATATACCACTCATCCAGGCAGATGGCACTATATACCACTCATCCAGACAGAAGGCACTATATACCACTCATCCAGGCAGATGGCACTATATACCACTCATCCAAGCAGATGGCACTATATACCACTCGTCCAAGCAGATGGCACTATATACCACTCATCCAGGCAGATGGCACTATATACCACTCATCCAGGCAGATGGCACTATATACCACTCATCCAGGCAGATGGCACTATATACCACTCGTCCAGGCAGATGGCACTATATACCACTCGTCCAAGCAGATGGCACTATATACCACTCGTCCAGGCAGATGGCACTATATACCACTCATCCAGGCAGATGGCACTATATACCACTCATCCAAGCAGATGGCACTATATACCACTCATCCAGGCAGATGGCACTATATACCACTCGTCCAAGCAGATGGCACTTTATACCACTCGTCCAGGCAGATGGCACTATATACCACTCGTCCAGGCAGATGGCACTATATACCACTCATCCAAGCAGATGGCACTATATACCACTCATCCAGGCAGATGGCACTATATACCACTCATCCAGGCAGATGGCACTATATACCACTCGTCCAGGCAGATGGCACTATATACCACTCATCCAAGCAGATGGCACTATATACCACTCATCCAAGCAGATGGCACTATATACCACTCATCCAAGCAGATGGCACTATATACCACTCGTCCAGGCAGATGGCACTATATACCACTCGTCCAGGCAGATGGCACTTTATACCACTCGTCCAGGCAGATGGCACTATATACCACTCGTCCAGGCAGATGGCACTATATACCACTCGTCCAGGCAGATGGCACTATATACCACTCATCCAAGCAGATGGCACTATATACCACTCATCCAAGCAGATGGCACTATATACCACTCGTCCAGGCAGATGGCACTATATACCACTCGTCCAGGCAGATGGCACTATATACCACTCATCCAAGCAGATGGCACTTTATACCACTCATCCAGGCAGATGGCACTATATACCACTCGTCCAGGCAGATGGCACTATATACCACTCGTCCAGGCAGAAGGCACTATATACCACTCATCCAAGCAGATGTATGAGCAGATGTACCTACACTGTAAGGCTATATACCATGATGATGACAGAACTGCATCAATGATATTGAGAGGTACCACTTCACTGGAAGCCTACAGAGCAGGATTTGACATCAAAGGTGTGTCTATAAATGACTGGTATACCCGGGATGACCTTGCCAAAGAACAAATATACAGAGCTTGTTCAGCATTAGTGGCTCAGAATGAAAATCTGAAGGCCTTCCTCCTAAATACCAAAGACACCAAGTTAGTGAAAGGTAATCTTAAGGACTGTAGATGGGGTGTTGTACTAAGTGTACATAACTCAGCTATCTTTAACAAAAAGAAATGGAATGGCACAAACTGGATGGGAGATGTGCTTGAGAGAGTAAATGACAATGTCTGAGAAAACCAATTAAACATGGTGTAGACAGGTCTTGTGAAACAAGAAATATGGGAATGATATCATGGATTATATTATTATATTTTCTATGTTATAAATTTTGTACTGGTAAAATAGCATGATTGTTATTGATTTTGACTAAGTCAATGCTTAGAGGTATATTACTCTAAGGTCAATGTTAGGTGTAATTTTGCAATTATGTTCTCATTAGATACTTGTATTGGTATTTGTATGATAGAGTATTAAATGACATATATTTTATTTATGTATTTAGCTTTATTATTATTTCTTTGTACTTCATTCACTTTTCTATCTTTTTCTTTCCATACACTAATTTTAATGTTACCCTATTCATTTCAAAATATTGTATGTTTATGTTGTTATGTAATAAAAGTAGGAATTTCAAAACAGTCCTGTTACAATGGATGGGTCAATTTTGTGCTGCAAACATGACCACTTTAAACCTACTGCTGTATATTTTCATTGTTGCTGGGTATAGAATTATTGTGACAAATGAAAGAAATTATGTGAATAATTGTCTGATAAATGTTTGCTTTGTGAAAATATGGGACAATCATTGTGAAATGTTTTGAGAGTACTGACAGACATTTGTTTTACAATGGGTATGTCACTAGATGAAGAGATGTTGAAATACCATGGTGGAGTTGATAGAAACTCGCTTGTCAGAATCTTAGACTGTGGTAATGAGAATGATGATAAATATACAGCATTCACCATATTATGAAGTTGTTACTTTTACATCATAATTAAACAATTTAAAGAATTCCTTTACCATTTTAGTACTAATATTTAATGTATCATTGAACATTTGAAAGTATTAGATATTTTGTTTTGTGCCATTTTTTATCCACGATCTTATATAGGTGTGCTTGCTTTGAAAAGTGCAATTAACTGGGTGGCTCAGCTTGACACTTGGAGTCTCCCCCTATTACCTCGCTCACTTTTAACCCCTTGGGAACTAGGCTATCTAAATTTTGTTGATTGGCTGGACTAACCAATTTTTTTCTGGACTAGTGTATCTGCACACTTAATTGATAAAATAAATAACCATGGTTATTCATTATGCTCAATGAAGTGCTGGGGTCAAAGTTCATGATCTAGTCAGTCTGACGTCATTATCATGATTACATTTTAACAAAGTTGTAGCCCAAGGGAATGACGTCATTAAGCCAGAATAATGGGGACGTCAACGTCCCTCCCGTCCATTACTGGTGGTGGACGTTGCCGTCCTTCCCGTCCATCAGGGGTTAAACAACTTTATACCCATAACGTCCTCTTATATCATGAATAAAATATGACACATGGGAAGGTCAAATCTTTCAGGTTAAAAAAGGAGAATATTTATCTTAATTTGTAATATTTATAGGCCACCAGAAGACATAACTGAAAGTTATTGTACATTTATACCTGAAATTGAATGAATACTCAACATACTTGAATCATTGAACAGTGAGGTAATTTTGACTGGCGTCTTTAATGTAGATTTGTTGAATATTAATGAGTTATTTGATAGCCTCTGTATATACAATGACCTGCTGTTATAATTATGAATAGCCTATATATACTGCAACCTGCTGCTGTAACTTTGAATCATCGGTGCTGGATAGAGCATGTTTCTGGTGAATTGGCAGCCTGCCTGTGCATTGTAAACTGGCCTATTTTTTAAAACTCTGATTGGTGGAAATAGCCACTCGAGGGTTATTTTGTTGCATGTTCCTTTTCACTGCATTACCCAATTCATCACAGGGTCTGTACAATTCAACTGGATTGGATATTGCTTGTTGTCTTGGGCTCCACAGACACGCTTAATTTCACTGGAGCTCCTAACCTGTTGTGATGTAGCTTACCTATAGGCCCTCAGAGCCGCTGGTGAAGCGTGCTGTAGATGGAGGCAGGTTGAGATGCTTTATGCTACAGCTGGAGGGTGCTGAAGCCACAACATCTGGTAACAGCTTACGGCTCCCATCAAGTCGGAACACTTGGGCAAAAGTGAAGGTGCAGAACATTGTGCCAGAGGAACATAAAAGCTTGCTCAAAATAAATTGCCAAATCGTTTTCTTCTCTGTTGCATTATTTAAGAAAAGTGGTATGTCAAAAATGCAGTTTCATGATTCAGTATTCGAAAAATGTTACATGTATGTGTATAAGATCAATATATGTTATGAATTCATTTCAAAATAATGCAATCTTTAACTGAGCACAATACATGACCATTCTGATAAATGAAAGAGATTTGGATATTTAAAAGTACATAAAACTGCGCCTATTTGGGTTGAGTTAAGAGCCGCCTGCCTGGAGGAAGTACACCCCGAGGCAGCAGGCAGCCCCCAGTGTCAGCCTATCTATGTACAGAGGTCAGCACTGGTAGCATACCCCATATCTCCGCGGATAACCCCGACATCATAACACACAGGTCCATTTCGAAGATGAGGGAGCGCCCTCTACCGGTGACAATCCACAATGGCTAAGCACAGGGCCTGTGTCAAGTGCCGGCATGTGTCCTGTGAGCTCGTCCTGCCGACCTAGCCGAGGAGGGGCACAGGCGCCTCACTCTGCCAGACCATGAGTTACTCTACCTATATTGTACAGGTACGTAAACAACAAGCTTTATATATGTAAACTCGGCAACCTCTGATGTACAACAACAAGACAGGGCACATCGTCGCGTCCCGGGGGTGCTAGCAACCATTCATACTAGCATGGTGGGGTACGGGGGTCAGGTGCGGTACACGTACTTGCCTGGGCGGCTCGGTCAGATGTTTGTTATTAAGCACGTGAAGGTGAGATAAGGTATGATGCGGTGTTCAGCCTCCTGACTTGTGCTGCCTTTCTACCATACTTTATATAACGTAGCCATCCTTCCTTCATAGCTGTGGCCCACCACTCAATATAACACAGATAGAACCATCTACAGAGTCCACAACTGAACCTTATGCCAACTCATTACTGTATATCGTTATGTCATTGGTTTACTCTTGCTTAGTGGTGGATTGCAGCTGTATATCGTTATGTCATTGGTTTACTCTTGCTTAGTGGTGGATTGCAGCTGTATATCGTTATGTCATTGGTTTACTCTCGCTTAGTGGTGGATTGCAGCTATATATCGTTATGTCATTGGTTTACTCTTGCTTAGTGGTGGATTGCAGCTATATATCGTTATGTCATTGGTTTACTCTTGCTTAGTGGCGGATTGCAGCTGTATATCATTATGTCATTGGTTTACTCTCGCTTAGTGGCAGATTACAGCTGTATATTGTTATGTCATTGGTTTACTCTTGCTTAGTGGTGGCTTGCAGGTGTATATCGTTATGTCATTGGTTTACTCTTGCTTAGTGGTGGATTGCAGCTGTATATCGTTATGTCATTGGTTTACTCTCGCTTAGTGGTGGATTGCAGCTGTATATCGTTATGTCATTGGTTTACTCTTGCTTAGTGGTGGATTGCAGCTGTATATCGTTATGTCATTGGTTTACTCTTGCTTAGTGGCGGATTGCAGCTGTATATCGTTATGTCATTGGTTTACTCTTGCTTAGGAGTGGCTTGCAGCTGTATATCGTTATGTCATTGGTTTACTCTTGCTTAGTGGTGGATTGCAGCTGTATATCGTTATGTCATTGGTTTACTCTTGCTTAGTGGTGGCTTGCAGCTGTATATCGTTATGTCATTGGTTTACTCTCGCTTAGTAGTGGCTTGCATCTGTATATCGTTATGTCATTGGTTTACTCTTGCTTAGGAGTGGCTTGCAGCTGTATATCGTTATGTCATTGGTTTACTCTTGCTTAGTGGTGGATTGCAGCTGTATATCGTTATGTCATTGGTTTACTCTCGCTTAGTGGTGGATTGCAGCTGTATATCGTTATGTCATTGGTTTACTCTCGCTTAGTGGTGGATTGCAGCTGTATATCGTTATGTCATTGGTTTACTCTCGCTTAGTGGTGGATTGCAGCTGTATATCGTTATGTCATTGGTTTACTCTTGCTTAGTGGTGGATTGCAGCTGTATATCGTTATGTCATTGGTTTACTCTTGCTTAGTGGCGGATTGCAGCTGTATATCGTTATATCATTGGTTTACTCTTGCTTAGTGGCGGATTGCAGCTGTATATCGTTATATCATTGGTTTACTCTCGCTTAGTGGTGGATTGCAGCTGTATATCGTTATGTCATTGGTTTACTCTCGCTTAGTGGTGGATTGCAGCTGTATATCGTTATGTCATTGGTTTACTCTTGCTTAGTGGTGGATTGCAGCTGTATATCGTTATGTCATTGGTTTACTCTTGCTTAGTGGCGGATTGCAGCTGTATATCGTTATATCATTGGTTTACTCTTGCTTAGTGGCGGATTGCAGCTGTATATCGTTATATCATTGGTTTACTCTTGCTTAGTGGTGGATTGCAGCTGTATATCGTTATGTCATTGGTTTACTCTCGCTTAGTGGTGGATTGCAGCTGTATATCGTTATGTCATTGGTTTACTCTCGCTTAGTAGTGGCTTGCATCTGTATATCGTTATGTCATTGGTTTACTCTTGCTTAGGAGTGGCTTGCAGCTGTATATCGTTATGTCATTGGTTTACTCTCGCTTAGTGGTGGATTGCAGCTGTATATCGTTATGTCATTGGTTTACTCTCGCTTAGTGGTGGATTGCAGCTGTATATCGTTATGTCATTGGTTTACTCTCGCTTAGTGGTGGATTGCAGCTGTATATCGTTATGTCATTGGTTTACTCTCGCTTAGTGGTGGATTGCAGCTGTATATCGTTATGTCATTGGTTTACTCTTGCTTAGTGGTGGATTGCAGCTGTATATCGTTATGTCATTGGTTTACTCTTGCTTAGTGGCGGATTGCAGCTGTATATCGTTATATCATTGGTTTACTCTTGCTTAGTGGTGGATTGCAGCTATATATCGTTATGTCATTGGTTTACTCTTGCTTAGTGGTGGATTGCAGCTGTATATTGTTTTGTCTTTGGTTTACTCTTGCTTAATGGTGGCTTGCAGCTGTATATCGTTATGTCATTGGTTTACTCTTGCTTAGTGGTGGCTTGCAGCTATATATCGTTATGTCATTAGTTTACTCTTGCTTAGTGGTGGCTTGCAGCTATATATCGTTATGTCATTGGTTTACTCTTGCTTAGTGGCGGATTGCAGCTGTATATCGTTATGTCATTAGTTTACTCTCGCTTAGTGGTGGATTGCAGCTGTATATCGTTATGTCATTGGTTTACTCTCGCTTAGTGGTGGCTCTGTATATCGTTTAAAGAACAGGTCAAACTCTTCTTTATTCAATTGTTAAATGAATATTTTGAGCATCTGTTGCATTTGATACGATCACGATATTCATACTTTACACAATTAAACCACAAGAATGTTTAACGAAATGAATGGCCTATAAACCTTGCAAAATGGAAGGGTTCTTTATCGCACAAAAAGGTCAAGTTGTTTACAAATATGGACTAATGCACATTTAGCAATTTGGACTACTGCTTAATTTATAATCAGCAAATACTACTTTTTAAAGATGGGTTTTATTCTTTATGGTTTAATAAATTAAAAGTTAGGGATGTGAGTCAGCTGTGCAGCAGGCGTGAGTTGAGGCGTGAGTTGAGGTGAGAGTTGAGGCGTGAGTTGAGGCGAGAGTTGAGGCGAGAGTTGAGGCAGATCTGGACAGGAGGCCATCATTATATTGCCTATATCTGCCCATTAACCTTCACCGCCCACAGCTCTGCACTCACTGACCATCACTCACAGTCTCAATGAAATCATTCCATCTCCAGTGTAAACCGAGTGTCTAGTTGCGGTCTAAGACGTGCTGAAACACATATTCAGAGGATTAGTTAAAATCATGGACTTTGAAATACTACATGGACTTTGAGATACTACATTTTGTTCAAAAGATGGAGTTTATCTTTAGGATATCTGGGATGTACCCTGCATGCCTATAGCTTACCCTGCATGCCTATAGCATACCCTGCATGCCTATATCATACCCTGCATGCCTATAGCATACCCTTCGTACTTATCTCACCCTTCGTACCTATCTTACCCTTCGTACCTATCTCACCCTTCATACCTATCTTACCCTTCATACTTATCTCACCCTTCGTACCTATCTTACCCTTCATACTTATCTCACCCTTCGTACCTATCTTACCCTTCGTACCTATCTTATCCTTCATACCTATCTTACCCTTCGTACCTATCTCACCCTTCATACCTATCTTACCCTTCGTACCTATCTTACCCTTCATACCTATCTTACCCTTCGCACCTATGTTACCCTTCGTACCTATCTTACCCTTCATACCTATCTTACCCTTCATACCTATCTCACCCTTCGTACCTATCTCACCCTTCATACCTATCTCACCCTTCATACCTATCTTACCCTTCGTACCTATCTTACCCTTCGTACCTATCTTACCCTTCATACCTATCTTACTCTTCATACCTATCTCACCCTTTATTCCTATCTTACCCTTCGTACCTATTCCTATCTTACCCTTCATACCTATCTCAACCTTCGTACCTATCTCACCCTTCATACCTATCTTACCCTTCGTACCTATCTTACCCTTCATACCTATCTTACCCTTCGCACCTATGTTACCCTTCGTACCTATCTTACCCTTCATACCTATCTTACCCTTCTATCCTATCTTACCCTTCGTACCTATCTCACCCTTCGTACCTATCTTACCCTTCATACCTATCTTACTCTTCATACCTATCTTACCCTTCGTACCTATCTTACCCTTCGTACCTATCTTGCCCTGCATACCTATAACTTAACAAGACCTTGGATTAATTATGAATGGAGGCATAACGGCCGTTATTTGAGCTATGGCGTCATAACAACGCATCGTTTTACACAATGGATTCAAAATCCATTGATCCAATCATAGTTGCCGATTTCAAAACAGTGGAAAATTGAACATTTATATTTTTTAAAAAAATTGGCCAAAGTTTTATACCACATTTTGGTTTCTTTTTTTAAAAGAAAAAAATCAGAATAGCTGCTCTTTTCAGGCTTACGGTACTATCCACTCAAAATTACTTCAAATAAATCTGTTCATTTCTGTTTTGATTGCTCCAATAATAAATATTCTAAATAAAAGAAAAATATATGTTCCATCCAAGCCTTTTATTTTTTATACATGTTTTAAAAAAATATGTCACTATTCATGTCACGTTGTAAAAATGTTTAAAACAAAATATTGTTTATGATAAAGCATTTATAAAATTCCTGTTGTTATTTTTGGTGATTTTTAAATGATGACATAACATGTTATTAGTCAATTTATTTCTGATGACGCATATATTGGCAGGGGTATAAATTACATTTTCTAATAGTAATTGTCTCACTGAATAACATTGTATATTTTTCTACACTGCCAATATTTGTGCCAATACCTGGAAAGAAAAGATACAATAACAATAAAACACATGGTTTCCTCTATATCTCAGGTTATACTGTATATAGCAATTTTTAATACATTTTCATAACTTGGATATGAATATACAAATCTTATCATAAAATCGTCTAAACTTGGAGCAGAGAAATAAAATTCATATCCCCCTAATCTGTATGAAAAACAAACATTTCATTCACAATATGTTTTTAACTCTAAATCGTGGCTTTGATGACTTAGAATAGTTCTGAAAAGAAATTACGTCACAACTTCCCCATCTTGCACCTATATAGTGGAGTTATCATAACAATGGCCATGGCGGCAACAATGATGTCCCTTTAGATCTTGCGACGTTTGTGCCTCCATTCATATTTACTCCAGGACAAGACTTATCCTTGTCTAATCTTTTGTCATTTCTTTCTAATCACTGTCATTTGTATTTTTCACAAAAGTATTGTAGGTTTATTAGGCAGTTGTTTATTAGACAGTCGTATATGTTAGGTGTGATAATTGAGAGATAATCTAACAATGATTGTCCCATAGTTTTGTGGGATAAGGGCATGTTCATTTCTTTCTTGTCATCATTGGTCCAATAGTCATGGGATTGTGCATAAAGAAAAAAAATCAGAGCAAGGTTTAAATGAAAGTTTGTTCAAAAAGTGTGGACAAGCATAAAAAAGGATTACAATGATAAGAAATCACTATATAATGATAATAAGTCAATGTGCAATGTATGAGGTCAATGACCAATGTATGAGGTCAATGTGCAATGTATGAGGTCAATGTACAATGTGTGAAGTCAATGTGCAATGTATGAGGTCAATGTGCAATGTATGAGGTCAATGTACCATGTATGAGGTCAATGCACAATGATATGAGGTCACCAAATTATGATATGAGGTCACCGAATTATGATAAGAAGTCACCGTATAATAAGAGGTCACTGTGTAATGATAAGAGGTCACTATTAGATGATAAGAGGTCACTATTAGATGATAAGAGGTCACTCTACAATGATAAGAGGTCACTGTACAATGATAAAACGTCACTATTCAACAATAAGAGGTCAATATATAATGATAAGAGGTCACTGTATAATAATTATAATAAGTTACTTTACCTTAAGAATCACATTGAAGCACTCAAAGGTGCGAACAAAAGAAACATGTAAACACCTGAAACATAGCAACATCTGATAGAACTCATTACTTTTGGAATTAGATAGAAGATGACAAATTATCATAAAAAAAGGAATTTAGGTATAATATTGTTCAGTTTTGAAATTGTCCCTCTGCAGTGGAATGCACAATCGCTAATATTACACTTGCTTCCTGAACCCATACTTTTCACTAGTAGTTTCTTTAACTCCCCCCCCCCCCCCCCCCCCTATTTTGGAGAGATTCTGGCTATATAGGAGTGTGGCAGAATTGATATGTTGTGGCAAACTAGACATACATCACATGGAGTGTTCTCCACCCGTACCCGATTAATAACGCCTCTCACCCCACACCGCAAACCACATGCTCGCCAAAAAAACACCAATCTTTCCCTGGCTTTGCACGGGCACAGATGGTGGCAGGTCACAGCGTTTGATAATTTTGATAAACAGAATTTTGTTTACTTTTGTTTTTATCTCCATTAGCTTACTTTTAAAACTGCCATATTGATATCATTATATGATAGGATACTGAAATGAGAGACAATAATGAAGCAAATGTCACATCTCACATCAAATGTGACTTGGAGCCCCTGGATTTGGGCCGACCTTGGCCCGACCTTGGCCCGACCCCGTTCACACCCGTGTTGGTAGTTGCAGATTAGTTCAATGGCTCAGCTCAGTCGCTGTAGCTGCAGACGTCATGACGTTATATCAAACCTTACTTCGGAGTAAAGGTTATGCTACTAGTTTTGCTTACTCATAAAAATATCCAAAATGTTGTCCATTATCATAGGGTTTGTAGCCTTTTCCTATTTTATTTTGTACACATATATCAGTGCAAACATCTAGACTTATGGACAATGTCGATCTAATATTAAAAATAACTTTCAAGTTTGTGAGTCTGAAAAACTTTGAAAATAATCACCCAAAATGAGTTTGATGGCCGAATCCAAAGACTAATTATTCGGGCATAATTAAAGCTTTCATGAAATCATTTTTTCAAGCCTTCATACTGTGATTAAATGTCAATACTCTCATATTACCCCGGAATAAATGTCTGTGCCATTTGAAAGTAAATGGGTCTTCTGCTAAAATCCAAATCATCCATTGGACAGTTTGTCAGCAAACTTTGCTTTTCTGATCAGTGATCTAGTGCAAACACCCACTTATGCTAACAATGGGGCACCTTCAGATTGAGACACAGGTGTGATATCAGGGGCCTACTTACCCATTAGCGTTTGTCTCTTGGTACAGGCCTAATACCCTTACGGATCACTACAGTGGTCACAAGAGTCTTGCACAGTACTTAGCATTTTCAATAAAACTCAATAACTATGTCAGGTGTAATTTGGTCGATTTCAGGGAGATAGCTTCCAGACACCATATCATTTAATCATATCTCTGAGAAATTACCTGTTACTTTTGTTATTTCATGGAAGCTTTAAGAAAACTGTGCAAGTATATTTTTTGTGAACAATATTCGAATAACATAACTAACACAAAATCACCACAAGGTCACCTCGTCGCATCCTGTCACCTCAAGGTCATCTCATGGCAAAATATTGTCTGAGAAATCTTTATTTAAATAGTCTGTGCACACGCACATAATTATCTTCTGTTAAGAAAAAAAAGTGTTTTGTTCAAAACGTTTCTGGTAAGATTATCGATAAGTGAGCTAGCATGGTGCAGTTCTGCCTTGCCAATCTGTGGGGAATTGGCAAAGAAGACGAGCACATGGTGAGGCTGATTATGTGGTCAGTGTGGAAGAAAAACTCCACACATGTGGAACAGGTCCACGCGAGATATGCTGGAATGTCCCGGAGTTATGCCAATCCCAAAGTAATTGTGGACACGAGATATTTGTGGTTAATTTGGCTTGACGTCCCAGGTGAGCTATCTGATGATACTCACAACACAAGGTACAGGTGTGGTAAACATGATGAGCGTGATATAAACAAGATGGCGGGCTGGGTCAACAAAGGTCACACCTCGCTACTATGGTTACCACCGTCTTGTTCACCTACACACTAGTGTTTCACACCTACTAAAACTATTGTGCAATACATATCAACTACAAATTTCACACCATTCGGCCTTATTGTTAATGGCATATTCTCCTACTGGCAATTATAAATATATTAACCAGTGCCTTCTTTTGTGTGTAAAAGGGTGGGACGTGGCTCGGTTGATAAGACGTCTGTCTCTCATGCCAAAGGACCTGGGTTTGACTCCCGGCTTGGACAAGTAATGTGGCCATGCTGCAAAGTAGGGATAGGGGGATATCTACTATTGAGTTATTTCCAAGTGCTGCATGACTGGTTATCAAAGGCCGCAGTTTGTGTCATCATGTCTGTGTGATAATGTAAAAGAATGGTCCCCAATCACTCTTCGAAGAGAATAGGGCATTGAGTCCCAGTAATATGCTTCTATCTGATACAGCCTAAACACTGCTGGAAAGGTCGTGAATACAAATATATCGAAATTTTATCTGTAAAATTCACCATGTTTAAGTACTGGTCAGTTAAAATCAAAATTATGTTTATTTGATTTATGAAGGATAAATTTGAACTGCATAGTTATTAATTGTTTCAATACAGATTTATTAACTTTGATTATTTTACCACACAGTTCCCATGATCCTCACAATAATGAAATGTATTGCGTCATACAACAAATACATATAATTTTTGTCAAAACATTTCATTTTGTCAATATCAAAGAAAGTTTTTATGCATAGTTCTATCTGCTTTAATGTGTAAAAAGTATGATGATAAAATCGTTACTTTTGTCATTTATCTATTTGCGTCTATAAATGATCTTTATGAGGCGGGATATGAATGCAACTGGGACTTTTTGCCCCATACTTTCTGAAGGGTAACCAGGGATCATTCCTTTGTATTACCCCAAATGTTTCATTACTCAAATCACAGGCTTATATTAACAAATTGCACCCCAGTCACCCACGTGAAAGTCAGTCATTTTACCCCTGATACATGATATTCTACTGTATCTGCTATCAAGCGATCTGTGATATAAGTATTCTTATAAAGTGAATGAGTGATGAGATATTACAAATTCCAGCCATTTTGGGTTAGGCCCCTAACATTTATTATGATTTGAGAAGTTGGCTGCTCCACTTATGTCTTGTAGGCACTCAAAGCCTTCAAAATTTAGGCATATCTCGACAAACAGCAAATATTTTATTAGTGCTTTCACAGTTTGGCAACCAGAATCACAAATGAACTTAATGCATATGAATGCATTCGCTATGCCCTATTTAACTTGTTAACCTCCCAGGCTGGTTCCGTACCCAAGACTTTTCCCTTAGAGTTTGATATTTTCTCTTCAAGGAATCACACGTAAGGAAAAGGCAAACATCATTTATATTTATCTGTGCATGGTGCATTGTACATGATATGATAAACCATCTTTTTGTAATCGTATGGAAGGTAAATTTCCCCCTTTTTAAAATAATAATATTGTTTATTCCTTTGCCAGGGCATTTTTCCCGTAATAAAAAATCCCTGATTTGGTGGAGGCCTCACAGGAAATAGTATTGTGTCTTGTTCATTCACAGGTTTATTGCTGTGGGAAATTTGTTAAAATTTGCCTAGAAATCTCTTTAGGCCGTTTTGGGGTCTTTTGAATGAGTGCCCCCTAGTGGCAGAGAAAAAAATATCGAAAATGTATACTTCATGGGAAGTGGTATATTTGCAGTGTTAAAATACCGTGAATATTTGAATTACAAGATATGATTACAAAATTCTTTCTTTCAAAATAGTATATTGTCGTTATGTTCCAAGATAAGGATTTGATAAGAAATGAATAAAACAACTAAAATAGTTTTGCAAATTATACAACAGGGAAAGGCTTGTTTTTAGCTTTTTAGTTATTTTTGTGGGACCAAAATTCGCTGTGATCCAAGTTAAACAGTTTCTTTTTTTTCATACGTATAATTTGGAAATATGAGAAAAGTTAAGCAATCAGATGTATGGAGAGGTGAACAAATAATATGTGTGCTTAACCTCTATTATTCTCTTAAGTTTTTTGAATAATAGAAAATCTGTTTCACTTGGATCACAGTAAATATTGTTAAGATTACTTTCATGGAGTGTCAAAATTCACTTTATTATGGTCCCACAATCGGCAGAACTTTTTTCCTATAATATTTGACATGATAAAAAACTTTGGAGCAAGGATAAATCATAACACTACATTTTTAAGAGTTAAAAAGTCATGAAAATTCTAACATATGAAAGAAATTTCCATCATGATTATGGAATAATAAATCAATAGTTTTATTACAAATATAGATTCCACAAAGTTTTATGTCATGTCAAGAAAGTTTAAATGAAAGGGAACTCTTTTGGCAGTTGAGCAACAACCATAAATCGTCTTTATGATATATGCAATCAAGAGCATGCACTTCGTTCCATTTGATAACATTCAAAAAGCTTAATTCATTTGAAATTTTACTTTATGTTTAATTCTTCCTGGTTTCTACTGTCATGCTGTATGTTTGCATATTAAATGCTGTCGTGTATTAATGTCTCTCTCTTTCATCACTTGCACTATGTTGATGATATTTGCATATTCTAAGTTGGACGATTATTGCAAATATGCCATCATATCGAAGGAAGCATTTCTGATTCCTATCCAGCTTTGACACGAGGTGGCGATGGCATCGCCTTCACGCGCGTACAAAATATGATAAAAGGTGCTGTACTCTGTTGGCGAAAACCACTTTGAGTCTTCCAAATCATTTCAGTTTCATTCATCCTGCGATAGGATATAATTTAGCTTCGTTTATGCTGCCAAATACCTAAACCATGCTAAACATAATAATAGAATATTTTCACTTTACGGAGCTAGGGTCACTTTTAGTAGACATAAACCTACTTTGTATAGGATATCCTATGAAATCAGAGCAAATTAACAAGCAATCATGCTGTTTGATCCAAAACAACTGCAATACTGGCACCCTCCAGTTACTACTCCTGGCAA